>CM038214.1:169914377-170514377 GCA_021442155.1 Cymbidium sinense
TTTTAGGTTTTTTAGGGTTATGGTTTAGGTTTAGGTTTTAGGGTTTAGGGTTTATTAGTTTAGGATTTAGAGTTTATTTTTTAGGGTTTAGGTTTCGTTTATTTGGGTTTTTCTTTTAATTTAGTTAGTTTGTTTTAGGTTTCTATTATTTAAGGTTTAGGTTTTAGGTTTTGATTTTAAGTTTAATTTATTTTATTTATTTTGATTTAGGTTTTTTTATGTTTAGTTTAGGTTTATTTTTCATTTAGTTTAGGTTAGGGTTTAGGTTTAGGTTTTATTTAGTCTGTTTATTTTATTTATTTTTTAGTTTAGTGAGTTTTGTTTAGGTTTCTGGTTTAGGTTTAGTTTTAAGTTTTGGTTTTATTTATTTTATTTATTTTTTTAGTTTAGGATTAGGTTTAGGTTTTAGGTTTTTTTAGTTTTAGTTTAGGGTTACACAGGTTTTATTGTAGTTTATTTTTTTTAGGTTTATTTTAGTTTAGGTTTATTTATTTAGGTTTTAGTTTAGGTTTAGGTTTAGGTTTAGGGTTTAAATTTTTTTAGGTTTATTTTTTTAGGTTTATTTTAGTTTAGGTTTTTATTTTATTAGGTTTGGTTTATTTTATATATTTATTTTAGTTTAGGTTTAAGTTTAGGTTTTAGGTTCAGGTATTTAGGTTTAGGTTTAGGTTTAAGTTTAAGTTTAGGTTTAGGTTTATGTTTAAGTTTTAGGTTTAGGTTTAGGCTTAGGTTTATTTTTCATTTATTTATTTTTTATTTTTTTATTTATTTTAGGTTTTGGTTTTAGGTTTATTTTTAGGTTTAGGTTTAGGTTTATGTTTAGGTTTATTTAATCTAGTTTAGGTTTAGGTTTAGGTTTTTAGTTTTAGGTTTTGTTTGGGTTTTAGGTTTAGGTTTTAGGTTTAGGTTTTAGGTTTTGGTTTAGGTTTACATTTGGTTTGGTTTAGTTTAGGTTTAGGTTTAGTTAGGTTTAGGTTTTATTTTATTTATTTATTTATTTTAGTTTCATCTATTTTTTTTAGTTTAATTATTTATGTTTAGGTTTAAGTTTAGGTTTAAGTTTTTATTTTTATTTTTATTTATTTTATTTAGTTTAAGTTTTGGTTTATTTTTAGGTTTTTTTTAGCTTTTAGGTGTAGGTTTAGGTTTAGGATTTAGTGTTTAGGGTTTAGGGTTTAGGGTTTAGGATTTTTTTTAAAAAAAAATTAAATAAATCTTCAGGTTTAGGCTTATTTAGTTTATTTTATCATTTTATTTAGGTTTCTTTTTTAATTTTATTTTGTTTAGTTTATTTATTTTAGTTTAGGTTTTTTATTTTAGCTTATTTTTTAGGTTTAGGTTTATGTTAATTTTTTATTTTAGTTTTATTTTTATTTTATTTTTTAATTTTAGGTTTTATTTTTTATTTTTAGGTTTTACTTTAGGTTTTCATTTTATTTTGTTAGGTTTAGGTTATAGTTTTTTATTTTAGGTTTATTTTTAGGTTTTATTTTTTAGTTTAGGTTTAAGTTAATTTTTAATAAATTTAATTTTATTTAGTTTAGGTTTAGGTTATTTTAGGTTTTGGTTTAGGTTTTAGTTATTTTAGTTTAGGTTTAGGTTTATTTTTATTTTTTTTAGGTTTAAGTTTTGTTTTTTAATTTAAGGTTTAGGTTTTATTTTTAGGATTATTGTTTAGGTTTAGGTTTTTACTTTGTTTTTATTTTATTTATATTTTAAGTTTATTTTATTTTTATTTTATGTGTAGGTTTTTTTATTTAGGTTTTTTATTTTTAGGTTTGTTTTATTCTTTAGTTTAGTTTAGGTTTTTCTTTATCTTAGTTTTTATTTTTATTTTATTTTATTTTTATGTTAAGGTTTAGGTTTAGGTTTAAGTTTAGGCTTTAGTTTTTATTATTTTTATTTTTTTCTTTTATTTAGGTTTATAATTTAATTATTTATTTTATGTTTAGGTTTTATTTAGTTTAGGTTTAGGTTTTTAGATTTTTAGGGTTTAAGGTTTAGGGTTTAGGGCTTAGGATTTAGGGTTTGGGGTTTAGGGTTTAAGGTTTAAGGTTTTAGGTTTTAGGGTTTAGGGTTTTGGGTTTATGATTTAGGGTTTAGGGTTTTAGGGTTGAGGGTTTAGGGGTTTAGGGTTGTAGGTTTAGTGTTTAAGGTTAATTTTAGGGTTTAGTGTTTAGTGTTTATGGTTTATGGTTTGTGTTTTAGGTTTCTAGGGTTTATGGTTTAGGGTTTAGGGTTTTAGGTTTTAGGGTTTAGGGTTTAGGGTTTAGGGTTTATGGTTTATTATTTTATTTTGTTTATTTTAGTTTAGGTTTATGTTGATTTTATTTTGTTTATTTTAGGTATAGGTTTATTTTGATTTATTTTCAGGCATTATTTCTAGGTTTATTTTTTTAGGTTTAAGTTTTTATTTAGTATATTTTAGGATTATTTTTTGTTTATTTTATGTTCAGTTTTTATCTTATGTTTATTTTATGTTTATTTTATTTAGGTGTAGTTTATTTTTTTAGTTTTGTTTAGATTTTAATTTAATTTATTTTCATTTAGTTTTTATTTTTATTTATTTTATTTTAGTTTAGTTTTTATTTTATATTTTATTTTATTGTTAGGTTTAGGTTTAGATTTAGGTTTTTATTTAGGTTTTTATTTGATTTTATTATTATTTTTATTTATGTTTAAGTTTTTTATTTTAGTTATTTTTGGGTTTTATTTAATTTAGGTTTACCTTTTTAGGTTTTTAGGGTTTAGGGTTTAGGGTTTAGGGTTTAGGGTTTAGGGTTAAGGTTTTATTTATTTTAGTTTAGTTTATTTTAGGTTAGGTTTAAGTTTATTTTATTTTGTTTATTTTAAGTTTAAGCTTTTTTTTAGTTTAGGGTTTAGGTTTTATTTTTTATTTTTAGGTTTATTTTTTGGGTTTAGATTTTTATTTCATTTTTAATTAATTTAGTTTTAGGTTTTTTTATTTTTATTATATGTTTAATTTTTCTTTTATTTAGATTTTTTTTTATTTTAATTTAGGTTTTTATTTATTTTATTTTAGTGTAGTTTCACTTTTTATTTTATTTTATTTTAAGGTTTAGGTTTAAGTTTAAGTTTAGGCTTTTATTTTATTTAGGTATTTTATTTTTAGGTGTATTTTATTTTTTTAGTTTAGATTAAATTTAAATTTAATTTATTTTAGTTTAGTTTTTATTTTTATTTATTTTATTTTAGTTTAGGTTTTGTTTTTTTATTATTTTTATTTATAGGTTTAGGTTTAGGTTTTAGTTTAGGTTATTATTTTATTTTTTTTATTTTTATTTAGGTTTAGTTTTTTATTTTATTTATTTTTTATTTTTATTTAATTTTGGTTTAGTGTTTTGGGTTTAGGGCTTTGGGTTCTGGGTTTTGGGTTTAGGGTTTGGAGTTTATGGTTTAGGGTTTAGAGTTTAGGTTTTATTTATATTAGTTTAGTTTATTTTAAAATAAAAAAGCTAAGCAAAAATAAATAAACTTAAAATTAATAAACTAAATAAAACAAATAATAATTATAAACCTAAATAAAAATAAAAAATAAAATAAAGTTAATCAATCTAAACCTACCAGTTTACTTAATTTTAAAAAAGAAAACCTTAAACCCTAAACCTTAAATCCTAAACTCTAAACCCAAAACCGTAACCCCTAAAACTAACTCTAAACCCTAAATCCTAAACCTACAACCCTAAACCCTAAACCTTAAACCCTAAACCCTAAACCTTAACCCTTAACCCTAAATCTTAAACCCTAAACCCTAAACCCTAAACCCTCAAAACCTTAAACCCTAATGCTAAAACACTAAATCTTGAATCCTAAATCCTAAACCCTAAACTAAGCACAGACTAACACAAAACCTAAACCTAAATAAAATAAAATAAATAAACTAAAAAATAAACATAAACCTAAACCTAACCAAAAAAATAAACTAGAATAAAAAACCTAAACTAAAATAAATAAATTAAACAAAATAAAATTAAAATTAAAAGATAGACATAAATAAAAATAATAAATAAACTAAACTAAAATAAATAAAAAATAAACTAAATAAATATAAACCTACCTATTTATTTAATTCTAAAATAAATACCCTAAACCCTAAACCCTTAAACTAACCCTAAACCCTAAACCTACAACCCTAAACCCTAAATCTTAAAGAAATAAAAAATTAAAAAAAAAACAAACCCTAAACCCTAAAACTAACCCTAAACCCTAAACCATAAACCATGAAAATTGAACCCTAAATCCTAAACCCTAAACCCTAAACCCCAAACTCTAATCCCTAAATTCCTAACACTCCTAAGGCATGACCTATTCTTATGGCTAACTCTTCTAAGTCTTCTAGGGCTAGGTTGAGTCCACTGTCACTAGAAGTGTCCAGACTAAGGAACTTTTAAAGTATAAGAGAAGTCCTAAGCAAGATGGAGGATTGAGCTCATTCTAAAAATGAGGTCAACATGTACTTATGCTCTTGAACACTTAAGCATCTACCCAAGATAGATTAGTTAAGTTCTGGAAAGTTTTAAAATTTTATGAGATTAATTAAGGGAGTAATTAGTGAATTAACCCTTAATTAAGGTTGGATTAAAGAAGAAGAGGGTTTAAGAAATTTCTTATGGAAAGCATCCCAAAATTATTCTCTAAACCTCATATTCACTTAATTAAAACTTAATTGGCTCAATCAGAGGGTTAAACCACTAATTATACCCTTAATTAAGCTTAATTACATTAAGGGAGTGATTTAGGAATGAACTAGAAATTCATCTAATTAAACCACCAATAAATCCCAAGAAAATTAGGGAAGGCAGAGGTCATCCTACTAATTATGTATAAGAATTTTGAGATTAATCAGTGGAGTAATTAGAGGGTAATTAGTAAAATAACATTCCCAATAAAACTTAGATATGAATTTAGGAAGTTTCCATGATTAATTAGATGATTTAATAGCCTAATTAAATGTTTAATCCCATCAGCACCATGTGGACCACTGACGCGGCATGCACTTTTCACGTGGCACGGTAGGATTCAATTTTAAAGTTATCACATCATAGCACCACGTCAGTGGTAGCTCTACGTACTTTCTCCTCACCCGTTCAATTAAGGATCAAATGGCTGAGGTTAAAGTCACAATTCTAAAGAATGAAATGTGGGATCCTACACATCTTAATCATGACCGTACATCAAAAATGTGTGGATGGATGGCCTATGATCCTTCCCTATATTTCCCCATGGGAGAGGACATCCATCCATATTCTAGGGGATGATCTGAGCTCGATTAAGCTCAGATTGATCCCAAAACTTATCCACACCATCTAAGCATAAAGGAAAACACATCAAATGGCTAGAATTTCATGGGATGAAAATCCACTTCATAAAGCTCCAAATAATATTAAAATTATGCTCGGTTTAATGGCTAACCTCACCGATGCTCGATTCCCTTGAAGAAGCTTCGTCTAGTGGAGACGAAGCTTTGTTGAGAGTTTGAGGTCTTGAGATTGGGTAGATCCTTTTAGAGGCTAACTCCACCTTGACTTGAGCTCGATCTTGATCAAGCTAGCACATCCCTTGCCTTTGGAGCTGAGTTTAAGGTTGGGCAAGTTTGATTGGGGCTTGTATGGGAAATTGGGTTGATTTGAAGTGTGGAGTAAGTCTGATTTTGATTGGAGCTCCCCTATTTTCAATCTATGAAAATTGAGAAAATGGAAAATGGGAATTGCTTGAGAGAGCATAGGGAGGCTGGGAAATGACTTCTCTGGCTTCCTCTTGCTCAATCAAATTAGGGATCATGGAATGAATTTAAATTAGGGTGAGTATATCTCCCCCATGAGCAATCAGACGATCGAGCTTCTCCCTTCTATTTTGATCCAATTAACCACCTTGAGTGGGTTTGTTAGGCCATTTATGGTGTCCTTGCAATCAGTTTGGCCAGAGGAGTGGAGTAGTGGAGCTTGCATATGCTTAAATCAAGTGGAGGAGGGATTCCATGTGCTTAATTTCATATAAGTGGTCAGTTTTAGCAATAGGCTAGGTTCGGCTGACCCAAACCTATTGGGTTAGGTGCACCACACTCCCTAGTGTTCATTTGATCCACTAAGAGGGTGCCAAGTGGTTATGGAGAGGATTTGATCAAATTCCAAGCAGATTTGGCCAAAATTTACCCTTTGACCTAGGGAAAAAAGGTCATTTGACCTTATTTCAATTCGAATATGTTTGGTATGTTTGAAAAATGGGTTAGGTCATGTTTCATTAAAATTTTGATTGGTTTGAGGTGATTTGGCTCAAGTTGACCCATTTAGGTCAAAATGGGTTTTAGGTTTTAGGTTTAGGGTTTAAGTTTTAGTTTAAGATTTTTTTTAACAGAGAATAAATTCATATTCAACATTTCTTCTTTTCAATTTCATGAACTAAGTAGCACACCTAGTTTTCTAGGACACAAGCCATGACATAAATAAAAAATTAGAACCCATAGAGCAAATCAAAAACCCTAGATAAGTAGAACCATCTTTACTTTAAAGACACTATTCCATAAGCAGCTGATCGGATCGATTGTTCTTCAATTTGTGTAGTTCCCATCAGAACCACCCCCGCCTCGCATGTAGTGGGATCCTCTATGATATTCTTGATCTCTCCCTCTGCCACCACCACGGCTGTAACCTCTATTGCTCCTCCCACCTCCATAACCACCACTGCTTTGACAACCACCTCCATATCCACCACTACCTCTAGATCCACCACCACCACTGCGATAGCTTGTGCCATCGCCTTCCTCCTTGTTAGATCTAAAGCGCCAGTTGATGGTGATGTTCCTGTCGTCAAGGTTCTGCCCATTCTTAGGGTTTAGGGTTAATTTTGGGTTAGTTTAGGGTTTAGGGTTTAGGGTTTCGGGTTTAAGGTTTAAGGTTGTAGGTTTTAATATTTAGGGTTTAGGGTTTAGGGTTTCGAGTTTTGGGTTTAGGGTTTTAGGGTTAAGGGTTTAAGGTTTAGGGTTTAGTACTTTAGGGTTTAGGGTTTAGGGTTTAGGGTTCAGGATTTTGGATTTAGGTTTTTTTTAATTAAGTAAACTAATAGGTTTAGGTTTATTTACTTTATTTTTTTATTTATTTGAGTTTATTCTAGTTTTTTATTTTTATTTAGTTTATTTATTTATTTTTGTTTAGGTTTTATAGTTTAGTTTATTTTTTAGGTTTAAGTTTATATTTTATTTTTTTAGGTTTAGATTTTAGGTTTTTATTTTAAGTTTTTTTTTGTTTTATTTCTTAGTTTAGGTTTAAGTTTATTTTTAGTTTATTTTCTTTTATTTAGTTTATTTTAAGGTTTAGGTTTAGTTTATTTTAGGTTTAGGTTTTGGTTTTATTTATTTTAGCTTAGTTTATTTTAGTTTAGGTTTAGTTTTATTTTATTTTGTTTATTTTATTTTTATTTTAGGTTTAGTTTTTTTTTTAGTTTAGAATTTAGGTTTTATTTTTTATTTATTTTTAGGTTTTTTTTTTAGGTTTATTTTTTAGGTTTAGGTTTTTATTTAGTTATTATTTTATTTTATTTTAGGTTTATTTTAATTATTTTTGGTTTAGTTTTTCTTTTATTTAGTTTTTTTATTTTTGTTGTTTAGTTTAGGTTTTTATTTATTTTATTTTAATTTAATTTTATTTTTTTATTTTATTTTCTTTTTAGGTTTAGGTTTAAGTTTCAATTTTAGTTTATGTTTTTATTTTATTTTTATTTTTTATTTTATTTTGGTTTTGGTTTTTTCATTTATTTTATTTTTAGGTTTTATTTAGTTTAGCTTTAGGTTTTTAGCTATTTAGGGCTTAAGGTTTAGGGTTTAGGGTTACTTTAGGGTTTAGGGTTTGGGTTTTAGGATTTAGGGTTTAAGGTTTGGTGTTAAGTTTTAGTTTAGGGTTTAAGGTTTTTTTTTAACAAAGAACAAATTCAAATTCAAAATTTCTACTTTTCGATTTCATCAACTAAGTAGCACCCCAAGTTTTCTAAGACACATGCAATGACATAGATAAAAAATGAACACCCCTAGAGCAAATCAAAATATTTACATAAGTAGAACCATCTCTATTGTAAAGACACAGTTCCATAAGTACCAGATTGGATGGGCCGTTCTTCAATTTCTCCAGTTCCCATCAGAACAACCCCCGCCTCTCGAGTAGCGAGATCGGCCATGATATCCCTGATCTCTCCCTCCGCCACCACCACAGCTGTAGCCTCCATCACTTTTCGCGCCTCCATAACCACCACTGCTCTGACCACCACTTTCATATCCACCAGCACCTCCAGATCCCCCACCATCACTGTGATAAGTGCTGCCTCTGCCATCGCCTCCACCACCAGATCTAGACTGGGCCTTATTGTCGGTGATGTTCCTACTGTCAAGGTTCTGCCCATTCTTAGGGTTTAAGGTTAGTTTAAGGTTTAGGACTAGTTTAGATTTTAGGGTTTGGGGTTTAGGGTTAGTTTAGGGTTTAAGGTTTAGGGTTTAAGGTTTAGGGTTTAGGGTTTAGGCTTTAGGGTTGTAGGTTTTAGGGTTTAGGGTTTAGGGTTTAAGGTTTAGGGTTTAGGCTTTTAGGGTTCGAGGTTATTTTATTTTTCATTATTTTTTAAATTAAGTAAACTGGTAGGTTTAGGTTTATTTAGTTTATATAGTTTATTTTTCATTTATTTTAGTTTACTTTATTTTTTATTTTTATTTAGTTTTAGTTTTATTTTTATTTAGTTTAGTTTATTTATTTTAGGTTTATTTATTTTAGTTTAGGTTTTTTATTTTAGTTTATTTTTAAGGTTTAGGTTATTTTTTTATTGTTAGGTTGTGGTTTAGGTTTTTATTTTATATCAATTCCATCATTGAAATCCATGATTGAAATCTATGATTGAAACCCATGATCAAAATCCATCAAAATTTTCTATGTCCATAATCCTTCCTTAAGGACTTAACCTAAAATAATCAAAACCTATTCTAAAAATCAAACTCAAATCAATCCAAAATCTAATCTAGGCCTTTCAAGTCAAAATATAGAACTTAGAAAAATCAATTTCAAATCAAGCAAAACTCTTGATTTCTATTCATGATTCAATCAATCCTACCATCATGAGCTAATATATAAATTCAATCAAACAATCAAAACCTAGTTCAAAAATCAAACCTTAAACCCTTTCATATCCTTCCTTTGAATATGAAATCTTCAAATGGATCAAAATCCATTTGACTTCAAACCACTTGTAAATAGATTTACATTTTAATCATAAGTCCATATACAAGATCAACCAACTTCAAATCAAGCTTTGACCAAGCCATTTGACCCACTTAGGCTCTCTTGACCCAAAGTGACCTAAAGTACCCTTATGAGCCAAATTTTGATCCTAACCAAATTGGATTGAACCAAACTCATATATCCCTCTCATCATGATCAACAATCACCATGGGATGATCAATCAATCAAATTGTGTCAAACCAAGTCAAACCTAAGGGTTGACCAAGTCAACACTTAGCCTAAAATGAAACCTAACATAGCCAAATTCCACCATAGGCCAAATTGATTGATACCATTAATCTAAGTTCACTCATGACTTATGTTTGAACTTGACCAAGCCAACATTTGAGCCTAACATAGCCCAATGGCCCACTTGACCCAAGTTGACCAATTTTGACCTAAAGGGTCAAAATCTGTCAAAACTTGATCTAAGCCAAATCGATTGAAACTAATGGGTCAAGTCGATTCCAAATCACTAGTGGAGCTTGACCAAAGCCTCAATTGGCCAACTAGACCTAACCTAGCCTAGCGACCCTTAGACTGACATGACTAAAGGGGTCATGTTGAGCAAATGAACTTAACCCAAATTGATTGGAAAGATGCCAATCCACTCCATATGACTAACCTAAACCTACCCTTGACCTACTTCAAATAGGTCAAATGGGTCAAATAGGTCAACTTGACCCATTTGAAATAAATGAAGTCATATGAGCCAAAACCAAATATATACCAAATTGAATCAAACCAAAGACACCAAAACATTTCAAATGGTCATATGAACTTGACCCAACCCTTAGTTTGACCCAATTTAACCTATTGGTCAACTTGACCCAAGTTGACCCATTTTGACCTAAATGGGTCAACATGAGCCAAACCCTACCAAATGAATTCCAAATCTTTTGAAACTTGGCTAAACCTAGTTTCTCCACATACCCAACATATCCAAAGTGGAAAAATAGCAAAATGAGCATCCCTAGGCCATAGAATAAATTTTAGCTTAACCCATGGGTAATTTGGTCATACCCTCTTCACATTCACTTGAGGCTTTCCTAAAAGCTCAAGGGGACCTAGGGGAGAGTGGTGCACCCAACCCAATGGGTTTGGGTCAGCACATTTGGTCCCTAGACCAAACCCGACCTTATGGTCAAAAATTGAAATTTCAAACTCCCTCTCAAGCTCAAATTCAAGCATATGGGAGGTTGGCAATCCACTCCTTGGCTCAAACCGACCATGTGCACACTCCTAATTGATCACCTCGACCTATGATTGGATAAAATGGCATGTCCATTGCTTCCGATCCTTCAAGGGGGAGATATACTCCCCTTAAACGAACTCAAATGCATAATTCCCTAATTCGATTGAGTGCTAATGAACCTAGGAGCCATCAGAGAGTGATAGCAAGCATCCTAGAGCTCATTCCATTCTTCCATTTCTTGGTTTTCAAATAGTGAAAATAGGAGAAGCCAATTGAATTGCCAACTTCTTCCACACCTTATTTCCTTCTAGTTATTTTTGTAAGCACACTTAGGTGACCAAGTAGAGCTCACCTAAGTTGATTCCCAAGTTCTAAAGGCAAGGGAGGATTAAATTGGATTGAAGCCAAGCTCAAGCATAGGAGGAGGTGACCCATAGAAGGATCCACTCAACCTCAAGTGCTCAAAACTTTTGCAATGCTTCATCTCAACCAGAGGAAGCTTCTCCAAGGGAATCGAGCATCGGTGATCACCTCCGATGAGGCATGGGATTTTTTGACCATTAAACTTAACGTGGTGTGGAGCTTTGTGTAGGAAAATTTCACCCCAATGATTTTTGACCGTTGGATTTTCCGCTCTCTGTCTTTAGATGGTGTGGGTTGAGTTTGATTGGAATACATTCTAGATCTAGCTTGGATCTTCCCCTTGATCATGGACGGTCTCTGTTGATCAAGGGGAAGAACTTGGATGATCTCAGCTATCCATCCGTGCATTTTAGATGGACGGTTGAGATAATTTAACACGTTTAGACTTTCTATTACTCATTTTAAAATGCGAGGAGATCCTTGGTCGTCCAATATTTTGATCGGATGATACAGGATTAAAGCGCATGCACCACCACTGCCATTTGGGATGTGATGTTTAAGTGACCCCCTCATAGTGCGATGCATCTAAAGTGCGCTGACCACAACTGCCACGCGTCGTGCTGTGAGCCAGGGATTAGTTAGTGATTAATAAAAATGATTTAATTAATTCTTAATTCACTTAAGAATCTTCTAAAACTTATAATTCCTTCTAAAAAATTTAGAAAAATATGAAATAAAATTCTATGGATAGATAATTAAACCTAGAACATTTTAAAATTAATTTTGATTTTAAAATTAATTTTGATGATTTTTGAATTATGTTTTTCTCTGAATTTGGATTTTTTTGGAAAATTTATTTTTCTTATTACTTTTTAATTAAGCCTATGATTAATCCCAAACTTCTTGGATATGTTTTGGGGGCTAACTTCTACCTTCCTTAGTTATCTTGGGATTTATTGAAGGCTTGATTAGAAGAATTGCATATGGTTTTCTTAATTACCCTCCTTTTGTAATTAAGCATACTTATGGTATGATTAGGGATTTTAACCAATGATTATGATTGATTAAGGTCAGATCCAGTGAGTAGGAGGTTTATGAAATATTTTTGGGGCATTTTCCCTAAGCTATTCCCTAAACCCCCTTTTCTCTCTTTAATATCCTCTTAATTAAGGGTTAATTCATTAATTATCCCCTTAATTAAATTCTAAAAATTCTAAAAAGTTTCAGAACTTAATTAATCAACCTTGGGTAGATGCTTAGGTGTTTAATAGCCTAAGTTAAACTAAGGAAATCAAAACCTCATTCATAAGTATGAAAGGGTGTTTTGAAATTACTTAAGCTAAACCCCTTAGCTTAATTAACATATAATTATGAGCCAAACTACATTATGCCTTTTCATTATTAGGTGCATTGCAAATTTACATTCCTTGTGGGTTTTATGTCATCTCATTGGCTCGTAATTATTTAGTTAATTCTTCTAAAGTGGTATAGGTAATGGTTAATTAAGTTACTTAATTCATACCTTAACCTAATCAACACATAAAAATGGATCTAATTATTTAAAAATTAAACAAATATATCAAACACATGTAGGAATGGGTTAGAAACAACAAACTCATCTCACCTTTTCAAAATTAAATCAAACTTCAAACTAAACAAAAATCACTTTGAATTCACTTTGATTTATTCTAAATTTTCTTATGCTATGAGAATGTCTTTAAGATTTAAGTGAAGTGAGTTTGTTTACATGCTTTCATTGCTTTGGACCTTTCCCAAACATGTCAAGTTGAATGTCATCTGATTTCATGCATTCATAATTTTGAAATTCAAATTTTAAAATGAAATTGTGTACTTTATGTCAAATTTGCATGTGTTGGCTAAAGTAGAAATATGAATGGATATTATCACTACTAAATCCACATTATTTTTCAAAACACATAAATCAAATACCAAATCTGAAAGTAGACTACTTGATTATGAGTTTGCATGTAATAAATTACAAAGGTATGCTTAGCATAGGTTTCTTTTCTTTCTTATGATGGTATAGTTTTGAATAGGAGTTAGTAAAATGTAGGGTTCATTTGAAAAGAACCCAACACTTACTTAATTCCATACCCTATTCATCCCTATGCTATCACCTAAGAAGGGTTGCCTATACTTGCATACATAAACTGCATAAACAAAAAATGAATTCATTAAGCAACTTTTGCATTCTTCTTTTCTATTTCATTTCTTTTATACATATGTTTGTATTTAAGGAAAGTGGTATATTAGTCTCGACAACCCCGAGGTTATGAGGCTTTAAGTAGCTCTAAGTAAGTCTTGTACCTTACACCTCTGGTTAATAATGGTGCTGTACTCACTTATACCTTTCTTACTTTCATGTGTGTATGTGAAAATTTGTATAAGGAAAACCCTTTCTACTTAAGAAAAATCATGCATATTCAACTTCTAAATTTTCTTAAATGGATTAATTAGCATGCATCATAAAGTGTGTTAAATACTCTCATTTTCATTTATAGATATGCTTATGGTCCATCAATGTCCATGTTATATATGTTGGAAAAGAAATGAAGTAATGTATGTGTTATGTGAATTTTAATGATAGGGTTGGGACCCCTTTCCCTAAGTTCATTTCACCCTTTTTTAAAATGAAATTAATCAAGATTTAACTAATTAATTAAATAACTTAGTCAAATTGAAATTATAATCACATCAAACCTTAATTAATTAAATCATGGGGTAGATATTTAGGTGTTTAAAAACCTAAATGAGTTTAATGAAATTATGGTTAGTCCACATGTGTCAGAAAACCCTAAGAGTAATTAATTAAGTGCCTTAATCTAATTAACTATTAATCATCAGCCAATTGCGTTTGGCCCATTTTATTTCCTAGGATCATTACAAGTTTGTTTTCCATGCATATCATATTAGATCATAATTATTTAGTTAATTACTTTAAGGTGACATAGGTAAGGGTAATTAATTCATTTAATTAAGGGTTCAACTTAATTAAGCCATATAATCAACTTAATTACATTTCCTTAATTTAAATCAAATCACTAATGTGGGAATGGGTTTAAAACAGCAAGTGATGATTTTTCTTCTCCTCTTTAAATCAAATCAAATCCAAAACTTAATTAATAAAAAATCTTTGGTTTGCTTTAAATAATTTTATTTGATTTGATTGTCTTTAAGAACTAGCTTGGTTAAATGAATCACATGCTTATATTTGATTGTCCTCTTTCCAATCATGTTAAATTTGGTATGTCATTTAAATTCATGTATCCATCTTTTCAAAATCAAGTAAAATAAAATGGATTTCCTTTATGTAAGCTTGGATTTGTTGATTTAATTTAATATATGTGTGGCTATTATTACTATTAAATCCAAATGTATTTTTTAAAAGCTTATAAATGAATAATAATATGTGTTATGATGCTAGTTATAAGTACATAAGAAATGCATGTGCTTATAGCTTAAGTGTATGAATTTTGAGTTCTCTTTCCTCTATTCATGTGTAGATTTATATAAGATTGAAGGGTAATGGGTATATAGTCTGGACATCCCGGGAACATGAGGCTTTAGCTTGCCCCAAGGAGGTCATTTGATTACCTCACTTGCTTGGTTTAACAATGACAAGTAGAATTTGGATAGAGTTTTAATTCATATATATATATATATATGATTCAATAAAAAAAATTCAATCTTTGCATGGTTTTTTTTCTCCCATTTATGTATACATCCATGTCTGTTCAAGAAAAGCAATTATATAGTTTGGACATCCCAGGAATATGAGGCTTTAGTTAGCCCCAAGGAGGTCATTTGATTACCTCACTTCCCTGGTTTAATAATGACAAGTACTTGCCTATATCTTTGTACATGTATATGTATATGTGATTAGTGAATGAAAATCCCATTTTACATTAAAATTGCATGCATTCATAATTGACTAAGTGGTTGAATTAATTTGACATATGATTTGGAGCTTACTTTCTATGTTCAAGTATACTAATTTACATATGTTTGAATGCAAATGGGTATATAGTCTGACATCCAGAAAGGGTTTAGCTAACTCCAAGGAGGTCATTTGATTACCTCAGTTCCCTAGTTTAACAATGGCTCATGCCTATTTAATTTCATTCTTATGTAATTTTTGTATAAGAATTTGGATGAAGTTTTAAATTAATATGTTTAAATAATTCAATCAAACAAAATATAAATCTTAAACATACACATACATTCATCATTTAAGTGTGCTAAAATATGTTGCATGTATAAATACACTTAGGATTAAATCATAATCATGTTACATGTGATGGAAAGGATTGATTTAATATATGTCATGTAGTAATTCAATTAAATTAATCTTAAGATGGCTTTCATTTTGAATAGGATTATTTAAAGTGAACCTAAACTTAGGAATAATTAAATCATTTAATAAACCATTCACTAAAGAGAATGAAATTAAATTAATATACTTTAGAAAGTGAGTTAAGGTAGGGATGAAAGAGGGCAATCCTCTTTTCCTATATTTATACCACTTAGTTGTTAAGTGTAATCAAATGAAACAAAAGAAAACACCAATTAAAATTCTCAAATTAATTAAACTACTTCAAGTGAAATCAACCTTTCATGTTAAATTGAAGCCTTCTACACATAGAAAATCAACACTAATGCCTAACAAGACTTATCACACAAGCCTTAATACACACATTAGGATTAAGTCACCACTTCTAACTCTAAGTTAGGATGGTGTATGATGTGATGTATGTTTTCTTTCATGATGTATTATTTTAGATTAGATGTTAGGGTGTATGCTTTGTATACAAGATGATAGGCCAATATTAGCTTAATCATGTTCTCTGCATGTGATTATGCTCAAGGAATGCTTAAAAATAAAGGTGAATGATTTTTTTGTAGATTGCTTAAATCCTTAAGCATAATTCAAGTTAGGACAAGTGGCTTAGTTACCCATGTGTAGGGTGCTAAGTCCAAATTATAAATACAACAGCTTGGGATTATTTGTATATTTAGCTAACCTCCATTTTGCAGGTGTAGTTAGATTTACTTTTCCCACATAAGTATAATTTTTTACAATAGGAATTAGGATTAGTGCTTTGAGGGATTGGGATGAGCAATGGCCAGAAGGCTTTCTCCTGGGGTGACGTGTGATGCCTTTGAACCAAGCACCATCCAAATCAAGGAAGGAACCAAAATAAAAAATGGAGTTATGAAGAAAGAAGACCCCCATAGCATTTAATACAATTATAATTATCCTTTCATATTCCAGGTTGTAAAAGGGTAGAACTTCGCTACCCATCTTTTCTCTCTTTGGGTTGTACGGCATTACCCGAGTGCACAGGCCTTTTTTTGTTTTATGATAGTTATATAATTGTTTGAAGTTATGTTTACATTGTGCATTAGGATGGCATGCTTTCCATAGTTTCTTAAATGATTGATGCTTTAATGTATGGCTTGGATACGATTAGGCTCTTAGGATAAAAATAACTTTTCTACCCAACTAATCACTCATAACTAAATTTTAAACAACTCATAACCTCATCATATAGCCTAAGACATAAATAAGATAATTAAAAGATTTAGCAACCCTTAGCTGTATGGTTGTATGTTTCATATCATGCATGCATATTCTTTCTCTCTTTACCATGAAAGATCTCCATCCTTGCACGATAAAGGAATGCTTGACCTGTGAGGGCATCCCTTATGGTGGAGAACACCTTCTAGCTAATTTGACCCATAACCTATTTCATCATGCATTTAGGGATAAGAAATCCTAAAGCCTCTATCAAAATGATGTGTCTAAAATGAAATAAAATTTGAAATGATTTTGCATCTATAGATTAAGTCATATGCTCATACTATTCATGCTCTAGTCTCTTAGGGAGTGTGTTTAAGACTTTAGTATCTTTCAAATTAAATAAGTACCTATTGACGTCATTTCAACCCCTCCCTCTTCGACATAAGACTTCTCTTAGACATTAAGAGTTCCTTAGTCTTAAGACACATATAGTGATTAGGGGGACACTCAACATAGCCCTAGAGACTTAGAAGACTTAGCCCTAGGAATAGGTCATGCCCTAGGGGTGTTAAGAAAATTTCCTTACCTTATAGCTTGAACCACGTTCCTCACTTCCTTCCTTCAAGTCAAACTCCAAATCAAATCAACATCAAACTTAAATCAATTCCATCCTAATTTATTTTCTCCAAACTCAAATCAATTCTATATGATTGAAATCCATGATTGAAACCCATGATTGAAACCAATGATCGAAATTCCAAGTTTGAAATATTTTCTAAGTTCTTTGATTTCCTCTTAAGAATTTAGCCCAAATCAAGTTCAAACCATCTCAAATTCATAAAATTTTCTCACAACCCATTTAATCTCTCATTTATACTCACGTATATAAATGAAATATAAATTTAAATCAATCAAACTAAATCCAAAATTCAAATCCAAAATTCCAAATCTTTCCTAAGTCCTTTAATCCTCTCTTAAGAATTTAGCCTAAATCATATTAAAATCACTTCAAATCCTTGAAGTTTTCTCATAACCCATTAATATTCACATTTATATTCACATATATAAATGAAATATAAATTCAAAAAACAAAAACCAAATCCAAAAATTAAACTCAAATTCATTCAAAATCTAACCTAAGCCTTTCAATTGAAAATCATGAACTTAGCCAAATCAATTTCAAATCAAGCCAAACTCTTGATTTTTCTTCATGATTCAATCAATCCTTTAATCATGAATCCAAATATAAATACAAACTTCAAACACTTAACAAAAACTCAATTAAAAAATTAAGCTAAAATCCATCTCATGTTCATCCTTTGAACATGAAATTCTCAAATGAAGCAAAACCCATTTGACTTCAAACCACTTGTAAATGGATTTATATTTCAACATAAGTCCATATGTGAGCTCAACCAAACTCAAATCAAGCTTTGACCAAGTCATTTAACCTACTTAAGCTCACTTGACCCAAAGTGACCTAAAATACCCTTTTGAGCCAAATTCTAATCCTAACCAAATTGGATTGAACTAAGCCTACCGAAGCCTTTCATCATGATCAACAATCATAATGAGATGATCAATCACTCAAATTGGATCAAACCAAGTCAAACTTAAGGGTTGACCAAGTCAACACTTAGCAAAAATGAAGCCCAACATAGCCAAAATCCACCATAGGCCAAATTGATTGAAGCCAATGATCTAAGTTCATTCATGATCAATGTTTGAGCTTGACCAAGTCAACATTTGAGCCTAACCTAGCCCAATTGGCCACTTGACTCAAGTTGACCCAACTTGACCTAAAAGTCAAAATATGTCATAACTTGATCTAAGCCAAATTGATTGAAACCAATAGATCAAGTTCATCCCAAAATGATTGTTGAACTTCACCAAAGCCTCAATTAGCCAACTAGACCTAACCTAGCCTAATTGACCTTGAACCTAACTTGGCCTAAAGTGTCATATTGAGCCAAATTCAAACTTAATCAAAATTGAATGAAAATAAAGATACCAATCCATTTCATATGAGCAACTAAACCTAAACCAACCCATGAACTGACCCAAATAGGTCAAATGGGTCAAATTGGCCAGCTTGACCCATTTGACCTAAATGAACTCACTTGAACCAAATTTAAACCTCAACCAAATTGAATCAAACAAAAGCCACCAGAATATTTCAAATGGTCATATGAACTTGACCTAACCCTTGGTTTGATCCAATTTGACCAATTGGTCAACTTGACCCAAGTTGACCCATTTTGACCTAAATGGGTCAACATGAGCCAAATCACATCAAACCAACTCCAAATTCAATGAAACTTGGCCAAACCTATTTTCTCATAATACCAAATATGTCCAAACTAAAATCAAGGTCAAATGACCATTTTACTCCTAGGCCATAGGGTAAATTTTGGCCAAATCCACTTGGAATTTGGTCAAATCCTTTCCATAACCACTCAGCACCCTCTTAGTGGATCAAGTGAACACTAGAGAGTATGGTGCACCCAACCCAATGGGTTTGGGTCAGCCCAACCTAGCCCAATGGCCAAACTAACCACATGCCTTGAAATGGAACACATGGAATCCTCCTTCCACTCAATGCAACCACATGGCCACCTCACCCACTTCTTCCCTGGCCAAAATCAAATTCAAAGACATCCTAAACGACCTAACAAACCCATGGAATAAGCTCAATTGGATCAAAATGGCAAGGAGGCTTGCAGTTGTCTGATTTCCCTTGGGGGATATATACTCCCCCTAATTCAACTCAATCTTCACTCTTGCTAATTTGATTGAAGCAAAGGAACTCATAGCAAGCCCTAGCTACTCTTCTCAAGCTTCCTAGAGAGAGTTTGAACTTCCCATTTCTTGATTTCTCAAGCTAAAAATAGAGGAAGAAAACCAAAATCCAATCTCACTCCAAACTTAAAACTAGCCCAATTCCCTTTGCAAACTCCCTCAGGGACCCCAATCAAACTTATCTAAGCTCTTTCCCAAGCTCCAAAGGCAAAAGGGGTGCTAGTTCGATCAAAGTCCCAAGGAGTTCAAGGTGGTGTTGGCTTCTAGAAGCAACCACCCAACTCAAGACCTCAAACTATCAGCAAAGCTTCATCTCCACTAGAAGAAACTTCTCTAAGGGAATCGAACATTGGTGATCACCTTCGGCAAGGTAAACCATTTTTCCAATCTTAATCTAGCCATAGTATGGAGCTTTATGAAAGGAATTTTCATTGAATGATAAACTAGTCATTGTATATGATCTCCATTGTATGATGAAGGTGTAGGCTAAATTTTAGCCTAATCGAAGCTCAATCAAGCCTGGATCATTTATAGGGATGAATCTCTGGCCATCCATCCATGCATTTTGGATGGATGGCAGAGATTAAAACACTTAGCATTCCATGTTTTACCCTTTAGAACTGTGGCTTTAATTTCAGTCGCCCGATCCTTGATTGGATGGCTAAGGAGAAAGCATGTAGCACCGCCACTGACGTGGTGCTACGATGTAATAAGTTAAATACCCAATCCCTTTGTACCATGTGGAAAGTGCATGCTGCGTCAGAGGCCCACATGGCGTCGATGGGATTAAACATATAATTAGGCTTTTTTAATTATTATTTAATCACCAAACCTTTCTATTGACCTCATTTTTGGAATGAGCTCTCAACCCCTCCATCTTAGACATAGGACTTCTCTTATACTTTAAGAATTCCTTAGTCTTAGGACACATCTAGTGATTATGTGGACACTTAACCTATCCCTAGAGACTTAGAAGAGTTAGCCATAGGAATAGATCATGCCTTAGGGGTGTCAGGAAAATTTGTCTACCCTATATTGTGAATCACATTCCTCACTTCCTTCCTTCAAGTAAAACTCCAAATTAAATCAACAATCAATTCCAACCTAATTGATTTTCTTTAAATTCAAATTAATTCCAAATAATTGAAACCCATGATCCAAAACTCAAATTCAAATTCCAAAAATCTTTCCTAGCCCTTTGATTCTATCTTATGGACTTAGCTCAAATAAAATTCAATAAATTTTATCATAACCCATTTATATTCTCATTTATATTCATAAATATAAATGAATTATAAATTCAAATATCCAAAACCAAATTCAAAACTTAAACTCAAATTCAACCAAAATACAGCCTAAGCCATTCAAGTCAAATTCTTGAAATTAGCCAAATCAAACTCAAATCAAGCCAAACTCTTGATTTTTCTTCATGATTCAATCAATCCTTCAATCACGAATCCAAATATAAACATAAAATTCAATCCTCAAACCAAAACCAAATTCAAAAATCAAGCCCAAGTCAAACTCATGTTCACCCTTGTTACTTGAAATTATCAAATAAATAAAAACTCATTTGGCTCCAGATCACTTATAAATGGATTTATATTTCGATCATAAATCCATATGTGAGTTCAACCAAACTTGAATCAAGCCTTGATCAAGCTAACTAAACCCCTTGATCCAAAGTGGCCAATTTGACCTACATGAACCAAAATTCAATTCAACCCAAATCAAAATAAATTAATCCAATCCAAACTTCATGTCATATTTGTTGATCATCATAGGTAATAAATTGTCATGAAATGGGTCAAACTAAGTCAACCTGGTTGACCAAGTCAATAACCCACATGAACCCAAACTAGCCAAATTGCAACCTAAACCAAATTGAGTGCAACCAATGGCTCAAGTTCACTCCAAATTGATTATTGAACTTGACCAAAGCCTTAATTAAACCCAATTTGGCCAATTGACCAACTAGACCCAACTTAGCCCAATTGACCATGAACCCAACTTGACCTAAAAGGTCAAATCAAGCCAAAATCAAATATAAAACAAATTGATTGGAAACAAAGATACCAATCAATTCCAAACGATCAACTGAACTCAAACCAAGCCATGATTCAAGCCAATTTGGTCAGTTGGGTCAAATCGATCAACTTATCCCAAATTGACTTAAAGGATCAAATTGGCCAAAATATAAATTAAATCCAAATTAAACCAAATTAATTGAAACCAATTGAACCAATACACTCCAAATAGCCATTTGAACTTGACCCAACTCTTGGTTTGAACTAATTTGATCAATTGATCAACCTAACCCATTTTGACCCGATTTGACCTAAATGGGTCAATTTAACCCAAATGTGTCAATTTAACCTAAATTAAACCAATTGAACTTCAAATGACATAAAATTTGGTCCAACTTACTTATTACTTATTTAAAATCTGCCCAAAGTAAATTCAATGTCAAATGACCACTTTGCCCTTAGGTCAAGGGCATTCCATGAGAAAAGACACTTTCCCAAGTGGTCACTTCTCTTCTTTGGCCACTTGGCACTCATCCATTGGTCCACATAGGCACCAAGGATACTGATTTTTTGACCTAAGGAGTGGTTGGGGAAGCCATGACTCATGGGGAGGTAAAATCACCTCACCTTTCCCATTGGAACACTTGCCATGAAGGATACTCACCTCCTTTTGGCTAGGGCACCCACTTATCCTTCATGGTAGCCACTTTCCATGCCTTATACAACCATAGGGAAAAACCTAGGATGATTCTCTTCCATTCCTAACCACCCCAAGCCAAATGACATGAGTTTGGAGCCAAAATTTTAAACAAAAAGTGGATTTTAGTTCATTTTACTTGAATTTTCATTCTAAGGCTTTAGTGCTGAAGGAAACCCTCATTCCTCTCATTCTCCCTCTCCTAGAGCTCCCAAAGCCATTAGAAATCACATCCACTTCATTTTGGAGAGAAATACTCCAAAACTAAGGAGATTTCAGTGAGGAAATGACGATCACCGGAGGAAACATCATTTTGACGTGACAGTGAGGATCTAGCGGTCAAAGATTCTTCCCTCACTTTCGGTGTGCGAGTCACCACCACCATCAAAAATCATCCCTGGTGAGGTAACCTTTCAAAACTATAGTCGGCCATAGGATCACTCATTTTGTGATGGTTTTCGCACAATTTTTAGGAATCTATTCTAGACAATCCCGCATTTTTACTTTAAATTATCTCAATTAGAAAATAAAATTTTTTGGAGTGAATAGATCCAAAAATGAGTCCATTTGGACTAGTTTTCACTTAAAATCTTTTTTTTTCTTAAAAAAATCATGAAATCACTTCATCCGGCGGCTACATCTCGATCCCACGTTGGGATTGGGCTTTGATCGGACTGGCCTTCAATTGCCTAATAAGATTTTGACCTTCTGATCATGTAGTTCATGCAATCAAATGGCTCAAATCACATGCCAATCGCGTGATCCTGGCATCTAGATCATACGATCTGAAATGGACCGTCCGGTTGCCGATCAGATGGTCTTGAGCAAGCTGCGGGTCACTCTCTGTGAGTTGACCGATCATTTCCCACTCATCCTGGATGATGTGGCACCGCACATGAATCGCGTGATGCCGCATGGTGCGCGCATCCAACCACATGGCTCCACGTGGCGCCTCATTGCCATGTCAGCGCTGCACGAATTTTTTGATATAAAAAATTAATTAAAATCACCTGAAACTTCAAAAATTCATAGAAAATAAAATATTTAACCAAATTTTGCAAAAAAAGGCTTGTTGGATTCATCTTTTTGAGAGGAATCCAACAAAGCCAAAATCCTTAAATTTTACTGAATATTTTGAGCTTAATTTGAGTTTTAGTAAAATCAAACATTTTTAATTAAACCAAAAATACATATCAGATTAAGTTAAAATTTTCAGAGATTACAACTGATGTTAAAGTGCACCTACCATAAACAATTCAAGTCAAAATGACCTTTGTATTAAAAGATATTGAATTTTGAGTGTTAAATGATTTATTTTAATAAATTAAATTAGTAGAATTCATAAAAATCACTTAAATCAATTGAAACTTCCTAAATTCATAACTAATTATAGATAAATTCAAAAAATACATACTAAAGTTCATTTTGAAGATACTTCAGAGGAGAATCCAATAAAATTGTTTTTGATTGAATTTTGATTGTAGATTTTCCTTAATTAAGGTTTATTTAAAAACTTAATAACCCTAATTACTCTCTAATGACTTCATTAATTAAATCCAAACTTTTCAGGCATGTTTAGTGGGATGACTTCTACCTCCGCTAATTTTCTTAGAATTTATTAATGAGTTAACCAGGAAAATTAACTAATGAACCCCTAATCACTCTTTTAATGTAATTAAGGTTAATTAATCATGTGAACAGTGATTTAATTGTTTGATTAAGATAATTAAACTTTGTTTAAGTGATTTGGAGGTTTATGGAATGATTTTGGGATATTTTCTTTAAGCTATTCCCTAAACCCCCTTTCTTCCTTAAATCCAAATCTAATTAAGGGTTAATCCACTAATGATCTACTTAATTAATCAAATCAAATTCTCAAAACCAAAATTAATCTAGAAACTTAATCACCTAAACCTAATCCTTCATGGGTAGATACTTAGGTGTTCAATAACCTAAGTAAATATAAGAAAATCATACCTAACCCATGTGTGGGAAGGGTTATGAAAGTACTTAAATTAAACCCTTTAGCTTAATTAATCATTAATTATGAGCCAATATTAGGTTCCTTTCTTTCCTAGGATGCATTACTAGTTTAAATTCCTTGTGTTTTTATGTCATACATAATTATTTGATTAAATATGTTAAAGTAGTATAGGTAAGGGGTAATTAATGAACTTAATCTACCTTAACCTAAAAAGCATAAAATTAATCTAATCACCTAAAATTAAGCTAAAATAATGCACACATGTGGAATGGGTAAGTACCAAGTAAACCTTCTCACACTTTCCTAATTCAAATCAAACTCAAAGAAAAAATGAAAGTCTCTTTAAATAACTTTTGATTCTCTTTAAATGATCTTACTTCATAAGATTGTCTTTAATAAATAATTAGAGTGAATGAAATTACATGCTTACATCACTTTATTTCTTTCCTAGCATGCTAAATGTGTATGTCATATGAGTTTTATACATTCATGCTTTTCTAAAATCAAAATCAAAATGAAATGTTTTCTTTAAGTCAAATTGCATATTTTGGCTAAAGTAAGAATATGAGTGGCTATTATCATTATTAAATTCAAAAATATTTTCAAAATTTATAAATCAAACATCTAAAACTGAAAGTGTGCTACTTATAATTATTTATAAGCTTGCATGTGGATATAAATATGAAGATGTGGATAGTGTAGCCTTCCTTCTCTTTTCTTTTAGTATGGTTTTGAATAAGATTTAGCAAAGTGTATAGTTCTTTTGAAAAGAACATAACACTTGCCTAATTCCCTTCCTATTCATTCCTATACTATTACTTAAGAAGGACATCTACATTTGCACATATAAATTACATAAACAAAATAAATCAACCAACACAAACTTTTTGCATCTTTCTTTTCCATTCATTTTTTTTGTACACATGCTTGTATTTAAGGAAAGTGGTATATTAGTCTGGACAACCCTAGGGTTATGAGGCTTTAAGTAGCCCTAAATAGGTATTGTACCTTACACCCCTGATTAAAAATGTTGTCATACTCACTTATGTATTTTATACTTGTAAATGTGCATATGAAAAATGGATAAAAGAATCACTCTATTCTACTTAATAAAATCATGCATACATGAAACATTCCAAATTTGTTTAAGTAACGTTACTTAGCATTCATAATAAAGTATACTAAACATTCCCATTTGTATGTATAGATATGCGTAGGATCCATTCATATGCATGTTATACACATGTGGGAAAGAAATAAAATGTTATGTGTTTTGTGATAGTAATTCACTTTACTTAATCTTAAAATGCCTTTCCTTTTGAATAGGTTTATTTAGAGAAAATATAAACTTAGGATTAATTAAATTACATAATAAAACATTCACTAAACTAAATTCATTAATGAATCTAGCTTAGAAATCACTTAAGGTAGGGAGGAAAGAGAAGTTGTCTTCTCTTTTCCTCTCTTTACAACATTTAGAAATTAATTAGGTTCATTCAAACCAAATCAAATTATCAAATAAAATTAACCGATATTAACTAAATAACTTAAATGAGACTACCTTTCTAAGTTGAACCTTTTCACACTTAAAAAAAATTCCTAACCTTAAAGCCTAGCTAAGCATACCACACAAACCTTCTATGGCACACACATTGAGCTAAATCACCACTTCTAGTCCTATGTTTGGGTAGTGTATGGTTTGATGTTTGTTTTTGTTTTGTGATGTAATGTTTTAGTATGGATGTTAGGGTATATGTGCATAGAATGAATGGTAGGATGATTTAATCTAATCATTATCTTTTGCAGGGGATTGTGCTTAAGGGGTGCTTTAATAAAAATCTAACTACTTTTGCTGTGCAGATTACTTATACCCTTAAGCATGATCCAAAGTGGGCTAGGTGGACTTGGTTATTCATGTGTGTGGTGCTAAGTCTAATTTGTTTATATACATGCTTGGGAATGTGTGGTTTGTTTAGCTAATCTTAGTTTTGGTAGTTTTAGTTAGATTTACTTTTTCCCTTTTCATGTACCTTTGCAATTAGGATTTTGGAATGATTGTTATGGGGATTAGGATGAGCATTGGTTATAAGGCCATGCCTTATGTACCATGTGAAGCCTCTGGAGCATCCACCTTCCAACCATCCAAAAGAAGGAACCAAAGAAGAAAAAAGAAAAAAAGGAGAAAGAAGAAAAGAAGAATGAAGAAATGAAGCTTGAAGACCCCCATAACAATGAATTCCTTGCTTAATTGTACTTAATTCATTTGTAATCTGGGTTGTATAAAAGTAGAGCTCTGCTACCCAATTTGTTTTTTAGGTTTGTGTGATGGTGGCCAACCATCAATGACTTTTTATTCTTTTGTGTTTGGTTTATAAAATGTGTGATGTTTTATTTAGCTTGTGCATTAAGATGACATATTTTCCTAGTTTCTTCCTTGCTTTATGCGATGACAATTAGGCTCTTAGAGAAAAATAAACCTTCTACCAAATTAATCAACTCAAAATTAAAAATAAGCAACTCATAACCTCATTTAAATCCTAAGCTAAAAATCAAGAAAAGAATTAGCAACCCCTTAGGTGGATGAGTATTTCTCTTACAACATCTTGCACAACAACATCTTGTTTCACTCTTGATTAGAGGGCTTCCACATTTGCTAAAGAAACTTGGCTTGACCTTGAGAGCCATGGTGGAAACACACCTCCTCCCTTCTCGCTGATTTTGGTCACTAATTTTACTTCTCATGCATGAAGCATATGAATCCTATAAGCCTGAGTCAAATGATTGTACAAAAAATGAAAATAACATGTAATATGATTTGCATTAGATTTAGGTCATTTGAAGCATGCCCTTACATGATCTAGTCTCTTTAGGGAGTGAGTTTAAGGACTTAGTCTCTTTCTAAATAAATAATAGCTTAGCTATCTTGCATAAAGCATATGACTTGCCTACATGAATTTAAAATCATAGGAGGAGTCAGTTGTTGGCCACCCCTAGATGATTGTAAGTCTAAGCAGTCGAGTGGTTTGTTCTCTCTTGTGGAGGCAAACCGAATGCCCATTTTTTCCCTTAGATTTAGGTCATGCTTGTCGCCCTTGCCAAAGCTCTCTAGATTTAGGTTCTGAGATTGCTTCTCCCTTCTATGGGCCATAATCATAAATCCTCACCTCTTAGGCATTTCCATAACCTTGTATTGTGGAATTATAAGCCCTAAACTTATAATAATAATTCAACTCAAATAAATAATTCCCCTCAATTTCAAAAATGTAAAGCCCAACCATAGGATAGTTTGGGATGTTTACTAAGCTTCCTAGTATCCTAAACATCCCCTACTCATCTTCATTTAGCTTTGATAAGAACTCCCTTCTCTTGATCGATCCCACTTTATTTGCCAAAAATAAACTAATCGATTGATAGTCCTACCTATTGAAATCTTTGGAGATAATGATCATTTACCTTAATCGAGAGTATTCCTAAGGAATCCCCTTTCCTTAAGATGTAATTAACTATGGGGGCTTGCCCTTGTAGGGAACTTAACAAACCCGATTTAAAATAAATCCTACTTTACTTTCCCATGTAAAGTAGGGGAAGATTCTATGGTACATATGCAGACCCATAGTCCTTAGGAGTCCTTATTGAGGTGATTAGGTCCATTGTAGGGTGGTGAATTCCATCTTTCAAGATAGTACCCCTCTCCTCAATGTCATACCTGATCACCCTAATAAGAACATATGTGGATCTACGTGGTGTCCCAACCAAAATGGCATGTATTTTTGTTTTCATTTATCCTCTTCAAGAGGATGAAGGGGTACTTCACCACTAAATTCATATCTAAGCCTAGAAAAATTAGAAAAATATGAAATAAATTGCATTGAAAAGATAATTGAACATAGGATATTCTAAAATTAATTTTAATTGATTTTGAATGGTTCTTTTCTCTGAATTTGGGTTTTATTGGAAATATTATCTTACTAATTACCCCCTAATTACTCTACTGATTAATCCAAAACTTCTTGTGTATGATTAGCGGAATCACTCCTGCCTCCCCTAATTTTCTTGGGATTTATTGGTGGCTTAATTAGAGGAATTGCTAACTCATTCCTTAATCACTCCCTTAATATAATTAGGCTTAATTAAGGGTATAATTAGTTGTTTAATCATTTGATTGAGTCAATTAAGATTTGATTAAGTGAATATGAGCTTTAGGGGATAATTTTGAGATACTTTCCTTAAGATATTCCCTAAACCCCCTTTTCTTCCTTAATACATCTTTAATTAAGGGTTAATTCACTAATTACCCCCTTAATTAATTTCATAAAATTTTAAAACTTTCTAGAACTCAATTAATATATGTTAAGTAGATGTTTAGGTGTCTAAGAGCCTAAGTACAAATAAGGAAATCAAAATCTAACTCACATGTGTGAGGGGGGTTATGAAAGTACTTAAGTTAAACCCCTTAGTTTAATTAATCATTAATCATGAGCCAAATGCATTAGGCCCTTTTCTTACTAGGTGCATTGTTGATTTAAATTCCTTGTGTAGTTTTATCTTATCTCATTAGCTCATAATTATTTGATTAACTATGCTAAGGTGGTATAGGAAAGGGGTAATTAACACACTTAATTCATACCTTAACCTAATCAAAAATATAAAATGGATCTAATCATCTAGAAATTGAATTTAAATATCATACACATGTGGGAATGGGTTTGGAACAGAAAACTTCTTCACATTTCTCAAATTAAATCAAAATCTAAACAAAATCAAACCTTCTTTAAAAACAACTTGATTTGCTTTAAGCTCTCTTATTTCATAAGATTGTCTTTAGGAATTAATTAGGGTGGATGAATTTACATTGCTTTCATCACTTGATTTCTTTCTTATCATGCTAAATGTGTATGTCATATGGATTTCATGCATTCATGCTTTTCAAAAATAAAATAAAATGAAAATGTTTTCCTTATGTCAAATTGCATGTTTTGGCTAAAGTAAAAATTTGAATGAATGGCTATTATCACTATTAAATTAAATTATTTTCAAAATATATGAATCAATTACCAAAATTGAAAGTGTGTTACCTATTTTTTTTATTTATAAGTTTGCATTTGAATATAAAAATGTGTCTTATGTTTGCTTCCTTTCTTTCCTCTTAACATGGATTTGAATAAGATTTGCAAAGTGTATAGTTCTTTTAAAAGAACATAACACTTGCTCAAATCTATTCTTATCCCCGTCCATGTTATAACCTAAAAAGGATCTTCATATTCACACATATAAATTGTGTAAACAAATCAAACAATCAAGTATAACTTTTTGCATCCTTTTTTTTCCTTTCATTTCTTTTGTACATATGCTTATATTTAAGGAAAGTGGTATAGTTAGAAACCACGGGTTGTGAGGCTTTAAGTAGCCCTAAGTAGATCTTGTAACTTACACTTAGTGCTAACAATGGCATTTACTTATGCCTTTCATACATTCATGTGTGCATGTGAAAATTGGATAAGAAACTCCCCTTTTCTACTTAATGAAAATCATGCATCATAAGCATTCAAATTTTCTTAAGTAACTCATTTAGCATTCATCATAAAGTGTGCTAAAAATTCTCATTTGATGTGTATAGATATACTTAGGATTCATCCATGTGTATGTTATACATGTTGGGAAATAAATCAAGTGATGTGTGTTTTGTGATATTAATTCACTTAAAATGCCTTTCTTTTGAACATATTTGTTTAGAGTTGATCTAAACTTAGGATTAATTAAAACACATAATAGAATATTCACTAAATAATACTAAAATATGAATCTACTTTAGAAATTACTTAAGCTAGAGAAGGAAAGAGAATTTTTTTCTTCTCTTTCCCTCTCTTTACAACCTAGTAATTAATTGTAGGATTCACTTGAACCTAATCAAAACACAAATAAAAAATCCCAAGACAACTAAACAACTTAAATGAAACCCTCTAAGTTGAACACTCTTCACACTTAGAAAACTCTAACTTAAAGCCATAGCTAAGCATACCACACAAACATTAAAAGCACACACATAGGCTAAGTCACCACTTAGCTTTAGATTCATGGTTTGATGTTTGCTTTTATTTTATGATGTTTTTTTTTAGTCTGGATGTTAGGGTGTATATGAGTAGATTGAATGCTAGGGCGATCTTAGTCTAACCATTATCTTAGGGATTGTGGTCAAGGGGCATTATAATAAATAAAATATAAATGCTTTTTGTTGTAGCTTATACCTCTAAGCAATCCAATAATAGGTGGACTTAGTCACCCATGTGTGGTGGTAAGTCCAATATACATGTTTGGGATTTGTATGGTTTGTTTTAACTAATCTCTATTTTAGGTGTTAGTTAGTTTTCATTTTTCCCTTTTCATGTAATTTTTACAGTTAGGATTTTGGAATGATTGTTATGGAGATTAAGATGAGCATTGGTCATAAGATCTCATATTATGTACCATGTGAAGCCTTTGGAGCATCCACATTCCAACCATCCAAAAGAAGGAACCAAAGAAGAAAGAAGAAGAAAGAAAAGAAGAATGAAGAAATGAAACTTGAAGGCCCCCATAACATGAATTTTCTTACTTGATTGTAAATTAATTCATTTGTAATCCATGTTGTATAAGGGTAGAGCTCGGCTACCCAATTTGTTTTTTTTGGTTTAGGTGGTGCACCATAAATGGCCTCTTATATTCTTTGTGTTAGCTTTATAAATTGATTGATGATTTGTTTAGCTTGTGCATTAAAATGACATCATTTTCCTAGTTTCTTCTTTGCTTGATGTATGGCTGATGATGATTAGGTTCTTAGGAAAAATAAATATTTTACCAAATTAATCAACTCAAAAGTAAAAATAAACAACTCATAACCTCACTTAAAGCCTAAGTTAAAATCCAAGATAAAATAATTAGCAACCCCTTAGCTGGATGAGTATTTCTTTTATAATATCATGCACAAAAGCATCTTATTTCACTCTTGATTGGAGGGCTTCCACCTTTACTAGAGAAACTGGGCTTGACCTTTGAGAGCCATGGTGGAAACACACCTCCTCCCTTCTTGCTGATTTTGGCCAATAATCTTACTTCTCATGCATTAGGCATATGAATCCTATAAGCTTGAGTCAAAATGATTGTCCAAAAATGAAAATAATATGTAATATGTTTTGCATTAGATCTAGGTCATTTTTCATGCCCTTACATGATCTAGTCTCTTAGGGAGTGAGTTTAAGGACTTAGACTCTTTCTAAATAAATAATAGCCTAGCTATCTTGCATAAAGCATATGACTTGGGTACATGAATTTAAAATCATAGGATGAGTTAGTTGGTGGACACCCCCAGGTGGTTGTAAGTCTAAGTAGTCGGGTGGTTTACTCTCTCTTGTGGAGGTAAACCATATACCCATTTTTGCCTTAGATTTAGGCTATGCTTTTGGCCCTCACCAAAGCTCCCTAGCTTTAGGTTCTGAGGTTGCTTCTCTCTCCATTGGGTATAAATCCTCACCTCCTAGGCATTTCCACAATCTTGTGTTATGGAATCATAAGCCCTAAATTTCTAATGAAAAATTCAACTCAAACAAATTAAATCAATTTCAAAAATGTAAAGCCCAACCATAGGATAGTTTGAGATTCTCATTAGGTTTCCTAGCATCATGAGCATCTCCTACTTATCTTCATTTAGCTTCAATAATACCTCCCTCTCTTTGATCAATCCCATTTGATCTTCCAAAATAAACTAATCGATTGATAGTCCTACCTATTGCAATATTTAGAGACAATGATCATTTACCTTAATCGAGAGTATTCCTAAGGAATCCCCTTCCTTAGGATGTAATTAACTATGGGGCCTTGCCCCTATAGAGAACTTAACAATTTAAAATAAACCCTTTACTTTTCATGTAAAGTAGGGGAAGAATCTCTAGTACATGCAGACCCATTGTACTTAGGTCCTTATTCAAGTGATTAGGTCCATTGTAGGGTAGTGACTTCTATCTTTCAAGATAATACACTTCTCCTCAATGTCTTACTCAATCACCTTAATAAGAACATCTATGGATCTACGTGGTGTTCAAATGCATAAAATAGAAAGTATATTTCTATCTTCATTTTATCCCGTATAGAGTGAAGATGGAAGTATACATTTCTTTTAAAAAAATTAAAAAAATTTTACCATAGATTTTTCTGGCGACTCCGCTGGGGAGGGTTCCTCTCTCTATCTTTGGTAAATGATCGTTGTCTCTAAGTATCGATAGTGGGTTTGTACCTTTGTATGAATCCAAGACTATCTTTCTTTCCAGCTAATTTCATCCTTAAGTCAAGTTCGCTAACGTCTTTGGGTTTTAGAACCTTACTCCATGTTGGTCTTAAAACCCCCGTTGGGTTCTCTTATGGGTAAAAAAATTCTAATAAAAAGAAAATATTTAAAGACTTCCTCCTTATCATTTATATGATATAGAAAGGTTCATTCTAAAATAAAGATAAAATAAATCCTTTATAAAATCTTACTTTTCAAAAGCACTCTTTCAAAATGCACATAATAAAATATTTTTTTACAAAAAATTTTTTCTCATTTTCATCTAACAATCTTTATGATTGTTATATGTAAGATTATCTTTACAAAATAAAATTCTAACAATCACATTTCCTAAAAAAGCACAAAAGAGTTCCTTCATTCAATTCATTTTGGGTGAAGACTTCATTTTCAAAAGTAAGATTCCAATAATCACATTTTCTAAAAGCACAAATGAGCTTCTTCACTCAATTCATTTTGGTGAAGACCTCATTTTCAAAGATAAAATTTCAACAATCATGTTTTCAAAAGCACAAAATTTGAACATAAGTTTATCCATTCAATACATTCAAATATGTTGAATGGATGTTGCATCTTCAAACAAAAAAACTTTACAACTTTGAAATTCCATTCAACACATTCCACATGTGTTAAGTTGAAATTTTCCACAAAATCAAAAATAAATTTTTCAAAAGCACATGTGAAACCTCTCCATTCAATTGAATGGATGTTTCATTCTCAAACAAAATCAAAAAAATAAATTATTCAAAAGCACATATAAACATCTCCTTTCAATATACCCAAATTTATTGAATGAAAATTTCATTTCAAAATAAAATGGCATCACTTTGAAATTCCACTTAATAAATTCCATATATGATTAAGTTGAGATCTCCTCTTTCAAAAAATTGATTTCCATCTCACATACCTGTTGACCTCATTTTTAGAATGTACTCTCAACCCACATAAAACTTCTCTTAGACTTTAAGAGTTCCTTAGTCTTAAGACACATATAGTGATTAGGTGGACACTCAACCTAGCCCTAGATACTTAGAAGAGTTAGCCAAAGGAATAAGCATGCCTTAGGGGTGTTAGGAAAATTTGCCTACCCTTAGGAACCACTCCTCACCTTCTTCTTTCAAGTCAAACTCCAAATCAATTTATTTAATTTTCTCCAAACTCAAATCAATGCCACATGATTGAAATCCATGATTGAAACCCATGAATGAAATTTCTAATTCCAAATCTTTCTTACATCCTTAATCTTCTCTTAAGGACTTAGCCTAAATCATGATCAAATCAGTTCAAACTCATGAAGTTTTCTCATAACTCTTTTATATTCTCATTTATATCTACATACATAAATGAAATATAAATTCAAATCAATCAAACTAAATCCTAAATTTAAATTCCCAATTCAAAATCAATTATTTTAAATCCTTAATTTCCCTCTTAAGGACTTATCCAAAATCTCCTTCAAATAAATTCAAACTCATGATATTTTCTCATAACTCATTCATATTCTCATTTATATTGACATATATAAATGAAATATAAATTCAAATCAATCAAACTAAACTCAAAACTCAAATCCAAAACTCCAAAATTTCCTAAATCCTTTAAAATTCCTCTTAAGGATTTAGTACATCATGATCAAATCACTTCAAATTCATGAAATTTTCTCATGAATCATTTATATTCTCATTTATATTCACATATATAAATGAAATATAAATTCAAATCAATCAAACTAAACTCAAAATCAAATCCAAAACTCCAAAATTTCCTAAGTCCTTTAAATTTCCTCTTAAAAGACTTGCTTTAGATCATGATCAAATCATTCCAAATTCATGAAATTTTCTCATGATCTATTTATATTCTCATTAATATTCACATATATAAATGAAATATAAATTCAAACAATCAAAACAATTCCAAAATGAAACTCAAATCCATTCAAAATCCAACCTAAGCCTTACAAGTCAAAATCTTGGACTTAGCCAAATCAACTTCAAATCAAGCCAAACTCTTGAATTTTCTTCATGATTCAATCAATCCTTCAATCATGAATCCAAATATAAATAAACTTCAATCACTAAACCAAAACTCAATTCAAAAATTAAGCCAAAATATATTCATGTTCTTCCTTTGAATATGAAATTATCAAATGAATCAAAACCCATTTGACTTCAAACCACTTGCAAATGGATTTATATTTCAATCATAAGTCCATATACAAGTTCAATCAAACTCAAATCAAGCTTTGACCAAGCCATTTGACCCACTTAGGCTCACTTGACCCAAAGTGACCTTAAGTACCCCCTTATGCTAACAAATTGGATTGAATCAAACCGACCTATCTCATCATGATCAACAATCATCATGAGATGATCAATCAATCAAATTGGGTCAAAAAATCAAACATAAGGGTTGACCAAGTCAACACTTAGCCAAAATGAAACATAATGTAGCCAAAATCCACCATAGGCCAAATTGATAAACCATTGATCTAAGTTCATTCATGAACTATGTTTGAACATGACCAAGTCAACATTTGAGCCTAACTTAGCCCAATTGGTACATGACCCAAGTTAACCCAACTTGACCTAAAAAGTCAAAATCTATCAAAACTTGATCTAAGCCAAATTGATTGAAACCAATGGGTCAAGTTCATTCCAAATCACTTGTTGAACTTGACCAAAGCCTCAATTGGCCAACCTAACCTATAACCCTTGACCTTGAACAACTTGACCTAAAGGGTCATGTTGAGCTTAATTCAAACTTAACCAAAATTGATTAGAAACAAAGATATCAATCCACTTCATATGACTAACCAAACCTAAACCTACCCATGCCCATTTGACCTAAATGAAGTCATATGAACCAAATTAAAACCTAAACCAAATTGAATCAAACCAAAGCCACCAAAACATTTCAAATGGTAATATGAACTTGACTCAACCCTTAGTTTGACCCAGTTTGACCAATTGGTCAACTTGACAGAAGTTGACCCATTTTGATCTAAATGGGTCAACATGAGCCAAACCATACCAAATGAACTCCAAATCCAATGAAACTTGGCCAAACCTATTTTCTCAACTTACCTAACATATCCAAATTCAAAAATTAGCCAAATGACCATTCTACACCTAGGCCATAGAACAAATTTTGGTCAAATCCATGGGGCATTTGGTCAAATCCTCTTCATACCTACTTGATACTCTCTTAATAGGTCAAGTAAACCTTATGGAGGGGGGTGCACCCAACCCAATGGGTTTGGGTCAGTCTAACTTGACCCAAGGCCAAAATCGAGCACATGGCTCAAATTGGCCACATTGGAATCATGCTACCACTCAATTTGAGCACATGGGGAGTTACCATTCCCAAACCGACCATGTGCAAGCCTCTAACAAATCAAACAACCAACTACCTAAGGTCAATTGGATCAAAATGGTAAGTGAAGCTTCGGTCATCTGATTGCCTAAGGGGGAGATATACTCCCCCTAATTCACTTCAATTCCAACAATGCCTAATTCGATTGAAGCGTAGGAAGCTAGAGGAGCCATTTGAGAGCCTTCCCAAGCTTCTTAGAGAGAGTTAGAATTTTCCATTTCTCAGTATCCCTTAAGCAAAAATAAGGGAGCTCCAAAGATTTGCCAACTTTCTCCACACATCAAACCAAGTCAATTCCCTATGCACACTCCCTCAGGGGACCAAGTCGAGCTTTCCCAACCTCTTTCACAAGCTCCAAATGCAAGGGAAGATCCACTTAAATCAAAATTGAGCTCACTAGTAGGGGGAGTTGGTCCATAGAGCTATCCACTCAACCTCAAGAGCTAAAACTTCCACCAAAGCTTCGTCAATGAAGCTCCTCCAAATCGAAGATCACCTCGAGGTATGACATTTTTTTGACCATTAAGCTCAATGTGGTGTGGAGCTTTGTGAAAGAAATTTTTATCCCATGAAATTTTGACTGTTAGATGTGCTTGCCCTTAGGTTTAGATGGTGTGGGTTGAGTTTTAATCCAATCAAGCTCGAGCTCAAATCTTCCCTTTGAAAGTGGACTGTCTCCATTATTCCTCAAGGATGAATAGAGATAATCTCTGACCATCCATCCACGCATTTTGGATGGACGACTGAGTTTAAATCACATTTTATATCTTATTTTATCCCCTTTAAACCACAAATTAAATCCTAGTTGTTCAATCCTTGATCGAACGACGGAGGCAAAAGCGCATAGCACCACTGCCTCATGGTGCAATGATGTGATGTTTAAGTGGCCACTCAAAGGATGATGCGATGTAAAGCGCGTAGTCTGCATGCATGAAGTAGGATTAGGGAATTATTAAGGTTTAAATAATTCTAATTAATCCTCTAAACTTCTAAAATTCATATCTCTCTAAAGAAAAATCTGAAAAATATGAGGTAATTTCCACTGAAAGATAATTCAATCTAGAATATTCTAAAATTTGTTTTAAGGGAATTTGAATATTGTCTTTCTCTGATTTTAGGTTTTATTATAAATCTTAATTTATTAATTACTCCATAGCAAATCCACTGATTAATCTCAAACTTCTTGAGTATATTTTGGTGGTTGACTTCTGCCTCCCCAAATTTTTTTAGAATTTATTGGTGGCTTAATTGCAAAATTGTTAATTCATTTCAAATTACCCCTTAATGTAATTAAAGATAATTAAGGATTTGATTAGTGGTTTAATCTATTGTTGAAGTTGATTAAGGTCAAATTCATGAATGGGAGGTTTTGGAAATAATTTTGTGGCATTTCCCTAAGCTATTCCTTAAACCCCTTTTTCCTTCTTAATCCTCTCTCTTAATTAAGGGCTAATTCACTAATTACCTCTTAATTAATTTTATAAAATTCTAAAACTTTTCAAAACTTAATTAATCTACTTTGGGTAGATGCTTAGGTGTTCAAGAGCCTAAGTTCAATTAAGAAAATCAAAACTCAACTCATATGTGTGAGGGGTGTTTTGAAATTACTTAAGTTAAACCCCTTAGCTTAATAAATCATTAATCATGTGTAAAATTACATTAGGCACCTTTCTTTCTAGGTGCATTGCAAATTTAAATTCCTTGTCATAATTATTTGATTAACTATGCTAAGGTGGTGTAGGTAAGGGCTAATTAACATGTTTAATTCATACCTTAACCTAATCAAAAATATAAAATGAATCTAATCATCTAAAAATTGAATAAAAATGTCAAACATATGTGGGAATGGGTTAGTAATAGCAAATACAATTCACATTTTCAAAATTAAATCAAATTTAAGATCAAACAAAAATCATATTAAATAAACTTTGATTTACTTTAAGCTTTCTTATTTCATAAGATTATCTTTAGGATTTAATTGAAGTAAATGTGTTTACATGATTTCATTACTTTAGTTCTTCTCCAACATGCTAAATATGTGTGTCATATGGTTTCATGCATCCATGCTTTTCAAAAATCAAATTTAAAATGAAAATGTTTCCTTTATGTCAAATTGCATGTGTTGGCTAAAGTAAGAATATGAGTGGCTATTATCACTATTAAATTCAAATTATTTTCGAAAAATATGGATCAATTATCAAAATTGAAAGTGTTACTTATATCTTACTTATGAGTTTGCATGTGAGTAAATTATAAGAATGTGCTTAGTGTAGGTTTTCCTTCTCTTCTCTTTTAGTATAGTTTTGAATAGGATTTGGCAAAGTGTATGGCTCATTTGAAAAGAACCTAACACTTGCTTAATTCCATGTCCTATTCATTCCTATACCATCACTTTAGAAGGATACCTATGCTTGCACATATAAATTGCATAAACAAAAATAAATCAACCAACACCAAATTTTGTATTCTTTCTTTTCCATTCATTTCTTTTGGTACACATGCTTGTATTTAAGGAAAGTGGTATATTAGTCTGGACAACCCCGAGGTTACGAGGCTTTAAGTAGCCCTAAGTAGGTCTTGTACCTTACACCTCTGGTTTATAATGGCATCGTACTCACTTATGCCTTTCATACATTCATGTGTGCATGTGAAAGTTGGATAAGAAACCCCTTGGCTACTTAATGAAAAATCATGCATCATAAAATTTCAAATTTGCTTAAGTAAATTACCTAGAATGCATCATAAAGTGTGCTAAATATTCCCATTTGCATGTATAGATATGTTTAGGACTCATTCATATGCATGTTATACATGTTGGGAAAGAAGTGAAGTGATGTATGTTTTGTGAATTTTGTTCATTTTACTTAGTCTTAAAATGCCTTTCCTTTTGAATAGGTTTGTTTAGAGTTCATCTAAACTTAATGATTAAAACACTTAATTAAAACATTCACTAAACAAAACTAAAATATGAATCCACTTTAGAAATTACTTAGGTTAGGGAAGGAAAGAGAAGTTCTCTTCTCTTTCACTCTCTTTATAACATTGTAATTGATTGTAGGATTCACTTAAACCCAATCAAAACATAAAATAAAATTAATCCAAAATAATTAAATCACTTAAATGAAATCCTCCTCTAAGTTGAATATGCTTCACACTTAGAAATTCTAAACTTAAAGCCATAGCTAAGCACACCACACAAACCTCTAAAGCACAGACATTAGGCTAAGCCACCACTTCTAGCTTTAGGTTAGGGCGGTACATGATTTGATGCTTTCTTTTGTTTTGAGATATATGTTTTAGTCTGGATGTTAGGGTGAATGTGCGTAGAAGTAATGATTGGGCGATCTTAGTGTAACCATTGTCTTTTGCAGGGGATTGTGCTTAAGGGGCATTGTAATAAATAAAAATATAAATGATTTTACTGTGTAGGTGCTTATACCCTAAGCATGATCCAATAGTGGACTTAGTCACCCATGTGTGGGGTGATAAGTCCAATATACATGCTTGGGATTTGGTGGTTTGTTTAGCTAACCTTTGTTTTAGTGTTAGCTAGATTTACTTTTCCTTTTCATGTAATTTTTGCAATTAGGATTTTGGAATAATTGTTATGGGGATTAGGATGAGCATTGGTCATAAGATCTCATCTTATACACCATGTGAAGCTTTTGGAGCATCCACATTCCAACCATCCAAAAGTAGGAATCAAAGAAGAAAGAAGAAAGGAAGAAGAAAGAAGAATAGAAGAATGAAGGAGTGAAGTTTGAATACCCCCATAACAATGAGTTCCTCGCTTAATTGTATGTAATTTATTTGTAATCTGTGTTATATAAGGGTAGAGCTTAGCTACCCAATTTGTTTTTTAGTTTGTACGATGGTACCCGACCACAATGGCCTCTTATTCTTTTGCAATTAGCTTTATAAATTGATTGATGATTTATTTAGCTTGTGCATTAAGTGGCATCCTTTTCCTAGTTTCTTCCTTGCTTTATGTATGGCATGGATTATTAGGGAAAAATAAATCTTCTACCAAATTTAACAATTCAAAACTAAAAATAAAGAACTCATAACCTCACCTAAAGCTTAGGCTAAAAAATTAAGATAAAAGAATTAGCAACCCCTTAGTTGGATGAGTACTTCTTTTATAACATCATGCACAAATGTATATTATTTTCACTCTTGATTGGAGGGCTTCCACCTTTTCCTGAAACTTGCTTGACCTTGAGAGCCATGGTGGAAACACACCTCCTCCCTTCTCACTGATTTTGGCCAATAATCTTATTTCGTATGCATTAGGCATATGAATCCTATTAGCCTGAGTCAAAATGATTGTGCAAAAATAAAAATAAAAATAAAATCTAAATTGCATTAGATTCAAGTCATTTAAAGCATGCCCTTACATGATCTAGTCTCTTTAGAGAGTGAGTTTAAGGACTTAGTCTCTTTCTAAATAAATAATATCCTAGCTATCTTGCATAAAGCATATGACTTGCCTACATGAATTTAAAATCATAGGAGGAGTTAGTTGACAGCCACCCCCAGGCAGCTATAAGTCCAAGCAATCGGGTGGTTTGTCTTCTCTTTTGGAGGCAAACCAAAAGCCCATTTTCACCTTAGATTTAAGCTATGCTTTTGGCCCCCGCCAAAGCTCCCTAGATTTAGATTATGAGGTTACTTCTCTCCTTTGTGGCCATAAGCCTAAATCCTCAGCTCTTAGGCATTTCCATCATCTTCTGTTGTGGAATCATAAGCCCTAAATTTCTAATGAAAAATTCTACTCAAACAAATTAAATCAATTTCAAAAATGTAAAGCCCAACCTTAGGATAGTTTGAGATGTTTGCTAGGTTTCCTAGCATCGTGGGCATCTGTTACTTATATTCCTTTGGCTTTGATAATAACTCCCTCTCCTTGATCAATCCCATTTGATCTTTTAAAATAAACTAATCGATTGATAGTCCTACGTATTAAAATCTTTGGAGAAAAAATTATTTACCTTAATCGAGAGTATTCCTATGGGTTCTCATTCTTTAGGATGTAATTAACTATGGGGGCTTGCCCCTGTAGGGAACTTAACAAACCCAATTTAAAATAAACCTTACTTTATATTTCCATGTAAAGTATGGGAAGAATCTTTGGTACATATGCAGACCCATTGTCCTTAGAAGTCCTTGTTGAAGTGATTAGGTCCATTATAGGGTGGTGACTTCTATCTTTCGAGATAGGACACCTCTCCTCAATGTCACCATCACCCTCAATAAGAACATCTCAAATCTACGTGGTGTCCTAATTAAAGGTGTATATATTTCTGTTTTCATTTATCCTCTCCAAAAGGATAGATGAAGGCGGGAATATTTCACCACAGATTTTTCTGGCGACTCACTAGGGATGGTTCCTCTCTCCATCTTTGGTAAATGATCATTGTCTTCAATCGATAGTGGGTTTTACTTTGGTATGAATCTAAAACTATCTTTCTTTCATTGGCACTTAGCTTATTTCATTCTTAAGTTAAGCTAGCCAACATCTTTAGGTTTTAGGACCTCACCCATGTTGGTCTTAAAACCCCATTGGTTCTCCAATGGGAAAAATAAAAGATCTAAATAAAAGAAAACATTTAAAGACTTCCTCCTTATCATTTTTTTGATAAGGAAAGGTTCATTCTAAAATAATAAAGACCCAAATTTATTGAATGAAAATTTATTTCAATTAAAAAATAATAAAATATTGAAATTTTCTTAAATCACTTATCTAACAATTCTCATAATTTTTAAGTGGAATCCTCAAAATAAAATAAAATCTTTTCCAAAAAATGAACATCTTCCTTCAATTCATTTTGATGAAGATTTCATTTTCAAAATAAAATGAACAATCATCTTTCAAATTAAAATCAAAATCAAAAAAAATTCAAACACATGAAACTTCATTTAATACACCTATTGAATGAGTTTCATCTTAACAAAACTAATTCAAAAGATATGTGAACATCTTCATTCAATATACCCAAATTTAAATTTCATTTCAAATTAAAAATAATATCATTTGGAAAATCATAAACATATCCATATATGATTAAGTTGAATTCTCCAAAAAGCAATAATCAACACAAAAAAATTTTCACATTTGAATAAGATTGACTTCATTTCTCATACTCAAATTTGTTGAATGGAAGTCTTCTTCCAAAAAAACTTAACAAAATTTTCAAACACATTTGGAACTTCATTTAGCATACTCAAATTTCTAAGTGAAGTCTCCAAATTCAAAACCAAAATTTTCAAACACATTTGGAACTTCATTTAGCATACTTCAAATTTGCTAAGTAAAGTCTCCAAATTCAAAAAAAAAATTTTCAACACATTTGGAACTTCATTTATCATACCAAATTTGCTAAGTGAAGTCTCCAAATTCAAAACCATTTTCAAACAAATAAAAAAAATTTTAACACATTTGGAACTTTAGTATCCAAATTTGCTAAGTAAAATCCAAATTCAAAAAAAAAATGGAACTTCATCTTTAGCATACCAAATTTGCTAAAGTAGTTTCCATTTTAATCAAATAAAAAAAAAAAACACATCTTTGGAATCTCATTTAGATACTCAAATTTTCTAAGGAAATTTCCATTTCAAAATTAAATGGAACTTCATCTTTGCATATTGCTAAAGTAAAGTCTCACTTTTAATCAAAAAATAAATCAAAACCAAAGGAAACACATTAGGATTTCCACTAGCATACCCAAATTTCTAGTTTTAGAAACACTTCTTTAGAATACTCAAATTTGCTAAGAATCCTATTTTCAAAAGATCTTTCAAAAACACACTTGGGTTCTTCACTTAGCATACCTAAAGTAGAATTCAATTTTCAAAATCAAACAACAAGTCACAAAAAACACTTCACTTAGCATACCTAAATTTGCTAAGTAAAATTCCAAATCAAAAGCAAAAAATTGACCCTTACTTTAACATACCCAAATTTGTTAAAAGAAAGTTGACCTCATTTTAGAAGACATCATTTTAGCAATAAAATGATATCAAGTTAAAATGATGACTTCCTACTTCAAAATTCAAAGTCAAACCTAAAGTCAACTCTAGTCAACCTAGAGTTGACTTAGAAATGAAACTTGGTCAAAAGTCAACCCACTAAAATTTGACTAAATTAAAACACCAAAAATATTCCAAAATATCAAATAAATATTTATCATAATAATAAGAAATTTGAGTTCATTAAGGCCTAGATTAAGTAAATTAAATTCCTTAAATCAAAATGACTTAAATAGGCTACATTGAACTCAAACCCAAGGAAAATTGAAATAAACCTAAGATGATTGTCCTAAATCATATGAAGATGGTAATAGGACATAACCCAATTCTCTATTAAGTAATTGGGTCAAATGGTCATTTGACCCATAAGAATTAGGTTTAACTCATCTTAACCCAATTTGGGTTAAGTGAGTTAAACAAAATATTAGAAGGTGGAAATTCAAAATCACTTTAATCAATACATATGGGAAGAGATTAATCCTCTTAAACATTATTAATGAGGTAATTAACCTCCTTAATTAATAAAATCAAAGAAATAAAAAAATAAAAAAAAAAAATAAAAAAAAATGGAAAGATCCTTTTTTCCTTCCTTATCTCCCACCTCTTCTAGACACTTGTAAGGTGATCTTAGCTACCTTCCAAGGATCCTCCATCACTAAAACCGTCCAAGGAAGCCAAGGAAGGGCATAAGAGCTTTGACCATATAGGAAACCAAGCATAGACACTTCCCAAGGAGAATTAAGCTCACATACATCCTCACATCCAAACAGTAAAACAAAGTTCCCCTCCCTCAAGTGCTCTCAATCAGTGTGAACCATCAAAACCAAAAATCCAATCCAAAGCTTGGTCTAGAGATCAAACTACAAGGAATTGGCTCAATTCCTTTGGCAAGGCTTTCTCTTGAAGAAACGAAGCTATTGGAATTGATTTCAACCTCTCAAACTCCCTAAATCAAGGTATGCCATTGATGACCCCCCTTTTTCTTCAAAGCTTTCAGCCTTGATCATTTTCCCATAAAGCTTGTTCTCCAGTGAGATCAAGCCATATGGATTGAAAGAATACCTTTTAATGATAATGTAGCACTTTAAATCATCCAATTTTATTACCTATATCAAAAGATATTAACCAAATATGGGGCGGTCCTGGCTCCAGAGGGGGAGGGAAATCAAAACAAAAAAAAGACGTCTAGATCTAGGCATTTTAATCGATTAAATCCTTTTAAGAATCCAGAATGATCCATCGATCCGATGACGGCTAGGATCATCGCGGGATCAACCCATGACATGCATTTTGATCACGAACCGGGATCAATAGGGACCATCGATCTACGATCGATGGTCCAAAACTAATCCCACTCATTTTAATGAAACCGTGTGGGATCCATCACTTAAAAACAATCAAAACGTTAAACAATGGTTTAATTAATTAAAATAAATTCAAAAAACTTCTAAAAATCATATAAAATCAAAGAAAAATTAGAAAAATAGAAATAAAATCTCTATGGATTCATCTTGATGAGAGGAATCCATACAAATAAAAATCTCCAATTTTTATTGGGTACTTTTTTCTTAATTTGGATTTAATGGAAAAATATTAAACCCTAATTACTCTCAAATTAATAATCCAATTAATTTGAAACTTTGGGGAAATGAAATTAAGCATAAAAATACCTTAGATAAATTTTGGGATTTAATTCTCAATTCAAATGAAATTGTAATTTTATGTGTATTAACCTTTAAATTAATTAAATTAATTATCCTTTAATGAAATAATTAGAAAACTTTAATCTAATAACCTTAAATCAACATAATAAATATTAATGAACATCAAAAAATTAATTAAACCTGATCAAACCTATATGAACCTAATAGATCATTAATTAATCCAATTAGGTAATTAAAAGAATTAAATAATTTAATTAAAATACTCAAACTAAATTAAATCATAATAAATCAACCAGTTAACCAAAAATTATAAATAAACCCTCATTGGAAAGGTATTTCAGTGAGGAATAAGTGAAAAATAAAATCTTTTAATGAATCTTATTAAATTAGGCTTAATTTAGATTTTAATGAAATAATTAAAATCTTAATTACACATAAATTACATCTCTAATCAAGCTGAAACTTTAGGGATATAAAATTGGCATGTAACCCCACTTATAAATTATCTCAAATCCAATTGGTCTAAAAACTTGCAATTCTTGATTTTCCAAATCTCTAGGTAAATATGAACTAAATAATAATTAAGAATAATCATTAATTCATTGAATCAATAAATAAACAATTGGAAATAAACATCAAATACTTAGGTAATTTATCAAAACTTTCTAATCAAAGAATTTAATCAAATATCAAAATTGTAAGAAAATCAATACTTAATGAAATTCAAACATAATTAAACATCTTAAGTTAAGTTTAATGAAACCACTCATCCTTAATGAATTTAAATAATGAATCTAAAACTTAGGTTAATTAAATCAGATTAAGAATAATCTATGAACAAACCTAAGGTATTAATTCATATTAATAAATTTAAACCTTAAGCTTACAAATCCATGATTTAATATCTTAAGTTAAATTGAATGAAATCAAACTTAAATCATACTCTTTAAATTAACATAAGACAAATCAAATGAAATCCATGTAACTTAATTCAAAATGAAATAAATCAAATAAATTAAATCAAACAAAGCAATTCAAATAATGAAATATCATAAATCAAATCCAAACATAAATAAAATAAAAAGGATTAATTAAAATACATAAGAACTTTAGTTAGACTTTGTTGCTTCTCTTTTCACTCTGGAATAGAGAAAAGAAATGACACCACATAGAGTTTAGGAATATTTTATTTAGATGATCAAATATGGCATTAAGGAATAAACATATTATCTCAAAGATAAACATGCTCTCATGTAATGGATTTGATCATTTCAATAAAAGACTCCTAAGGCTAATGGGTCTTTGTACAGTATTTTCCCGAACTACATGGAAAGTAGAACATGGTCAATTTTATCTTGGGATCATGGTTCCTATAAAGGCAAGTCTCTATAGTTAATTACATCTTAGGAAGGGTCTCTTCTTAAGAATACTCTTGATTAAAAAATAAGTGGTTATTCTAAAGACTACTAAGGTAGCTTTCAAAGGATTGATTTTTGGAAATTCAATTGGGAGAGGTCCAAATTAGAGAGAGTTATTTTCATGAGTCAAATGGAAAAGAGTAGGAAATGTCTATTGATATTGGGATGCCCAGTAGACATTTCATCTATCCTATGATTGGGCTTCAAATTTGGGATTTAATTTTAGAATTTCAAGTTATCATTTTCTTAAAATCTAGGGCTTAGATTCTAGCGACAAGACTGTAGAAATGCCTAGGGTTGAAGACTTATTCTAAAGGATGCAGAACCTAGTCTAGTGCTTGACACATGTCGGATTGAAGTTCTATTCTTGGGAATCATTGGTCATTCTCTTCACTTGAAGGAACTAACTATCCGACTCTTACGGACTTACAACCTGCGGAGAAGGTGCCATAACACCGCTAAGCACATTTTAAAACCATGAGGCTAAGTCATATGAATGCAAGATGGCTGGGTTGTTGTAGTTTTAGGAAAGAAATCTATGAACCTAGACTTACTCCCAACCCCTAAGATTATGTAGGGTATGAAGATGTACCTAACTAATGCATATTTTTCATATTTTTATAATTTTTTGACTCAATATTCATTTTAGGCCATAGGAATACAATTTATGCCTAATGCATGTAATTAGAAAATGATTATGGGCCAAATTAGAATAGAAGAAGGTGTACTTCCACCATAGGCTCTCAAAGGTCAAGCCCAAGTTCTCTGGCAAGGATGGAAGTCCTTCATTAATCAAGAGTGAAACAATATGATTATGCATGATATTAAAACATCCAGCTAAGGGGTTGCTACATATTTTATCTTGCTTTAATGGCCTTGGCTTTTATATGAGTTGTATTTATTTTATATTTTAGTTGATTTAGTTGGGTATAAATTTAGTTTATCCTATGAGCCTACGTCCAGGCATACATCATAGCACAAACATAGCACAAAAAGAAACCTAAGAAAAGCATGTTGTTTCTATTGTGCACCCAAAATAAATCAAGCCAAATTAAATTATATAAGAAAAAAGCTAATGCAGTCGAGTACTACTGTACACCCTGGAAGAAAAAAAATTGGGCAGCCTAGTTCTACCCTTATACAACTTGGCCTAGAACTACAAGTTTAGATTTATGGGCTTTCTTTCCAGGAAAGTCTCCTTCTTCAGAGACATCCATCGGGCTCCATAGGGGACCACCGCACCATCTCCCGGTTGGTTACTCCTAATCCTAGACCCCATAGATCCTAATTCTAAGCTCTGATTTACATTTAAAATTCAAAAGAAAACCTAAGCCCTGCAAAATAGATGTTATGAAATACACATAGCACACAAAGTAGTTTATATTTCACAAACATACGGGCTTAACATTAGTTGCTTGCCAAGCCCACCTGTCCTATGGACAATGTTAAGGGATTTTTAGCACCTGCAAGCAAATAATAATTTTCTAATTTATTTATTTCAATGATCCCTTTAACATAGTCCCCTGCAAAAATAATGTTAAATCTAGAAAGAATGCCCTAACATCCAGTCTAACGAACAAACAAGCCTAGGCATCCAGTCTAAAGCAATACACCACACAGACATGTGAAGCACAACACAACATATCACAAGAGATTAAAAGAAAATCACAAAATGATCTAACCTAGATCTAGGGTTCGTGACCTAAGTAATCTAGTGTGTGTAGAAGTGGGGTTTGTGTGGTAAGTCTTTGCTAGGCCTTTAAGTTTAAGTTTGAAGTTTGAATTGGTTTAATTTTTACCATTGGTTGGTTTCAATTCAAATGGTTTAATGATTTAATTTCCATTTTATGTTCATTTTATTTGGTTAAAGTTGTATAGGTTTTCAAGAATGAGAAATAGAATGAATTCCATTTTTAAGTGAAACTCACTTTATTTCACATCCTACTTCCTAATGAAGTTTCCAAAAGTTTTACTAAAATCTTTAAGTATTTTAATTAATCCTTTTGATTTTATTTATGTTTGGATTTAATTTACGTTATTTAATTTGTTTGAATTACTTTATTTGATTTAATTTGTTTGATTTATTTCATTTTGAATTAAGTTATATGGATTTCATTTGATTTGGCTTATGTTAATTTAAAGAGTTTGATTTAAGTTTGATTTCTCAATTTAACTTAAGATATTAAAACATGGATTTGTAAGCTTAAGGTTTAAATTTATTAATATGAATTAATACCTTAGGTTTGTTCATAGATTATTCTTAACCTAAAGTACTTAGGGTTTAGATTCATTATTTAAATTCATTAAGGATGAATGGTTTTATTAAATTTAACTTAAGTTGTTTAATTATGTTTAATTTTCATTAAGTATTGATTTTCTTGAAATTTTTTTATTTGATTAAATTATTTGATATAGGAAGTTTTGATGAATTATCCTAAGTATTTCAGATGTTTATTTTAGATTAATTCAATTTTATTTGTTGATTCAATGAATTAATGATTATTCTTTATTATTATTTAGTTCATACTGACCTAGAGATTTGGAAAATCAAGAATTCCAAATTTATTGACCAATTGGGTTTGAGATAATTATGACAAGTGGGGTAACATGCCAATTTTATGTTCCTAAAGTTTTAGCTTGATTAGATATGTAATAAAGGTTTTAATTATTTCATCAAAACCTAAATTAAGCTTTAATTATTCATTAAGAGATTTTATTTTTCACTTTCTTTACTAATACCTTTCCAATGAGGTTTATTATAATTTTGGTTATTTGATTTATTCAAGTCATTTAATTGCATTTAATTATTTTAATTATTGAGTTAATTAAATTATGTTTATATAGGTTTCATTAGGTTTGTTAGTAATATTGATTTTATTAATATTTATTTGGTTAATATTAGATTAAATTTTCTAATTATTTTATTAAAGGGTAATTAATTTAATTTAAAGGTTAATACATGAAATTATAATTTCCTTGAAGTCGAGAATTAAATCCCAAAAACTAATGTGTTTTAAGCTTAATTTCATTTCCCTAACATTTCAAATTAGTTGGATTATTAATTTGAGAGGAATTAGGATTTAATGTTTTTCAATTAAGCCCAAATTAAGGAAAAAGTACCCAATACAAATTGGTGATTTTAATTTCTATGGATTCCTCTATTCAAGATGAATCCATAAAGATTTTATTTATATATTTTTTATTTTTCTTTGATTTTATGTGATTTTTAGAATTTTTTTGAATTTATTTTAATTAATTAAACCGTTGTTTAATAGTTTTTAAGTACCAGGTCCCACACGTTTTCATTAAAATGAGCGAGATTAGTTTTGGACCATCGATCGGATGGTCTTGTGATCCAATTCTGGGATCAAGATGCGTGTCGTGCGTGGGTTGATCTCGATCCTAGCCATCCGTGGATGGACGGTCGGATCATTCCCATGATTCTTAAAAGGGATTTAATCAGATTAAATTGCCTAGATCTGGACAATCCATTTCTTTTAAAAGAAATAGACCATCCAGATTTTGTCTCCCTCAAACTCTACGGGAGCTGAGGACCGTCCATGGTTTTTGGTTAATATCTTTTGGTATAGGCAATGAAATTGGGTGATTTAAAATGCTAAATGATCGTTGAAAGATCCTCTTTAAATCCATATGGCTTGATCTCATTGGAGAATAAGATTTAGGGAGTTTCAGAGGTTGAAGTCAATTCCAAACGCTTTGTTTCTTCAAGAAAAAGCCTTGCTCCAAAGGAATTGAGCCAATTCTTTGTAATTTGATCTCTAGACCAAGCCTTGGATTGGATTTTCAACTTTGATGGTTGACATTGATTGAGAGCACTTGGAGGGAGGGGGAGCTTTCGTTTTACTTCGATTTGGATGTGTGAGAGTGTATGTGTGCTTAATTTTTCTTGAGGATGTGTGTATATCCTATTTCATACATGGCTGAAGCTCTTTATGCTCTTTCCTTGGCTCCTCTTAGTCGATTTTGGGGATGGGAGATGCTTGGAAGGTAGCTAAGATCCCCCCTCTGCCTCACAAGTGTCTAGGCTAAAGAGGTGGGGATAAAGGGAAGGAAAATGGAATTTTCCTTCTCTTTGTCCATTTTTTATTTCTTTTATCATTTAGGTGTTTGATTTTATTAATTAAGAAGGTTAATTAGCTCATTAATAATGTTTAAGATGATTAATCTCCTTCCCACATGTATTGGTTAAAGTAATTTTGAATTTCCATTTTCTAATGTTTTGTTTAACTCACTTAACCCAAATTGGGTTAAGATGAGTTAAACCTAATTTCTTATGGGTCAAATGACCCATTTGACCTAACCACACCCAATAGAGTTAGGTTATGTCTATCATCATTCCCCATATGATTTAGGACAATTAATTTAAAGTTATTTTGATTTTTCTTAAGTTTGAGTTCAATGTGGCTTATTTAAGTTATTTAGATTTGAGGGATTTAATTTACTTAATCTAGGCATTAATGAACTCAAATTTATTTATTATTATGTTTACAAATATTTATTTGATATTTTAGAATATTTTTGATGATTTAATTTAGTCAAATTTTAGTGGGTTGACTTTTTAACCAAGTAGGCCCACATAAGTCAACTCTAGGTTAACTAGAGTTGACTTTAGGTTTGACTTTTAATCATCATGGATTGATAATTATTGATTGTTGATTTGATTAGTTGATTTTGAATTTAGATGCTTGAGTTGATCCTACCTAAGACAAATAGGTTAGATCCAACCTGGGTGAATTCTCTAGGTCACTAGGCATAGTGTCTAAGCATTGAATTAGAGAATCCTATTTGTGATTAGGATCTCTTAAGTGCTAAAATAACCTCATCCAAAAATGAGGTCAATAGACTTTTGGAAACCTCATTAGGATTTAGGATGCGGAATAAAGTGAGTTTCACCTAAAAATGAAATTCATTCTATTTCTCATTCTTCAAAACCTATACAACTTTAACTAAATAAAATGAGCATAAAAATTGAAATTAAATCACAAAACCATTTAAATTGAAACCAAGCAATGGAAAAAAATATACCAATTCAAACTTCAAACTTAAACTTAAAGGCCTTGTAAAGACTTATCACACAAACCCCACTTCTACACACACTAGATTACTTAGGTCACGGACCCTAGATCTAGGTTAGATCATTCTATAATTTTTTTTTAATCTCCTGTGATATGTTGTGTTGTGCTTCACATGTCTGTGTGGTGTATTGCTTTAGACTGGATGTCTAGGCTTATTTGTTCATTAGACTGGATGTTAGGATGTTCTTTCTAGATTTAACATTATTTTTGCAGAGGACCGTGTTAAATGGATCATTGTAATAAATAAATCATAAAATTATTTTTTTCTTGCAGCTACTAAAAATCCCTTAACATAGTCCATAGGATAGGTGGGCTTGCCAAGAAACTAATGTTAAGCCCATATGTTTGTGAAATATAAACTACTTTGTGTGCTGTGTGTATTTCCTAACATCTATTTTACAGGGCTTAGGTTTTTCTTTTGAATTTTAAATTTAAATCTGAGCTTAGAATTAGGTTAGGATCTATGGGGTCTAGGATTAGAGAGTGACCCAGGGAGATGGTGTGGTGGTCCCCATGGAGCCCATGATGTCCCAAGAAGGAGAGACTTTCACGGAAAGAAGACCCATAGATCGAACTTGTAGTTCTAAGCGGGTTGTAAGGCGAACTCGCATTTTTCTTTCTTTCTTCGGGTGTACAATAGTAGACTACATTGGCTTTTTCTTATATAATTTAATTTGGCTTGATTTATTTTGGGTGTGCAATAGAAATGACATGCTTTTCTTAGGTTTTTTTTGGCTATGTTTATGTGCGTGATGTATGCACGTACTCAGGATAAACTAAATCTTCTACCCAACTAAATCAACTAAAATATAAAATAAATATAACTCATAATATTCATATAAAATCCTAGGTCATTAAAGCAAGATAAAATATGTAGCAACCCCTTAGGATGTTTTAATATCATGAAATCATATTATTTCACTCTTGATTAATGAAGGACTTCCATCCTTGCTAGAGAACCTAGGCTTGACCTTTGAGAGCCTATGGTGGAAGTACACCTTCTTCTATTCTGATTTGGCCCATAATCTTTTTCTAATTACATGCATTAGGCATAAATTGTAATCCTAAGGCCTTAAATGAATCTTGAGTCAAAAAATTATAAAAATCTAAAAAATATGCATTAGTTAGGTGCATCTTGTTACCCTACATAATCTTAGGGGTTAGGGAGTAAGTCTAGGTTCATAGATTTCATTCCTAAAATTGCAATAACCCAGCCATCTTGCATTCATATGACTCATGGTTTTAAAATGTGCTTAGTGGGCAACCTTCTGGGGTTGTAAGTCTAAGAGTGATAGGTCAATTCCCAAAGTGAGGAAAATGGCCAATGATTCTAAGGATAGAACTAGGTCGAGCATCCATGTGTAGAAGCACTAGACTAGGTTATGAAGCATCCTTTTAGAATAAGTCTTCAACCCAAGGCATTTCTGCCTTGTGTCGCTAGAATCTAAGCCCTAGATTTCTAAGAAAATGACAACTTGAATTCTAAATTAAATCCCAAATTTGAAGCCCAATCATAGGATAGATGAAATGACTATATCTCATTACTCTTTTCCATTTGACTCTTAAAATAACTCTCTCCAATTTGGACCTCTTAATTGAATTTCCAAAATCAATCCTTTGAAAGCCACCTTAGTAGTCTTTAGGAATAACCACTTATTTATTTAATAGTATTCTTAGGAAGAGACCCTTAAGATGTAATTAACTATAGAGGCTTGCCTTTATGGGAACCATGATCTTAGGATAAAATTGACCTTGTTCTACTTTTCCATGTAGTTGGGAAAATACTGGTACACTAAAGACCCATTAGCCTTAGAGTCTTTTATTGAAATGATTGAATCCATCATAGGAGAGCATGTTTATCTTTCAAGATAATATGTTTATTCCTTAATGTTTTGATCATCTAAATAAAATATTCCTAAACTCTATGGTGTCATTTCTTTTCTATTCTAGAAAAAAAATAACAAAGGGTCCTCAAATCAAAATATAATTTCAAACATGAACTGGAAGCATCCTTCAAAAAATATTTGAATCCATCTTTCAACATACCAAAATTTGTTGGAGTTAGATTCATATTCAAAATTCCTCTTTTCAATCAAATTTTAAATCTTCTCTAATCCATTTGAACCCACTTAACACTTCCAAGATGTTGGATGTGGGTTCAAATTTTTAATTCAAATTCAAAAATCAACAAAAATAGAAATTTGATCCAAAGCTCATTTCTAAATTTGTTGATTCTCAGATCGATGCTACGTTCATTCTTTCAATTTTTGTAGTTGATTTAAATGGCTCAAAAAGTTTTTGTTCACTTTCCCTCATGACATGGACTTGCCTTAGACTAGGCCAATTGATTGGATCATACCCACCTTATCCATTTTGGTAGGGGATTTAAGGGAGTGAGGATAACATGTGAGCACTCCCCTTGGCGTGTGGTGGCCGGATCGATCATCCAAGATTGATTTACCTTGATTGATATCTACTCATTGAAGAGGAAAGCGATCCCACTTTAGTAGTGATAGTGATAGCGCCTGCACACCCCATGGTTTCCCGTGCTGCCCCAGTGAGGGCTAGCGCACACTCTTTGGCACCCTCTAAGGGTAAGCTCCTCTGATTCTAGAGATTGCCTCCCTAGCCTTTGAGGTTGGGTCTAGTTCTCACTCTGCTCGTCCTATTAGGACACAAAGGAGAAATAAAAATTGCATGATCAAGTGGTATCATACTAGGATTGCTAGGGAGATGGATGTTGCCATGGGTTCAGTAGTAGAGGAGGTACCTACTTTAATCACCTGATCACAGCGAACTAGTTTCATCCTCTCTTTGGGTGGAGAGAGGATGCTAGAGATTCATACTTCACCTCCACCAATGGTTGATCCTCGCCATTTAGAGAGGAGGGTCATATGCGACCCTCCAATCAATCTTGCGTTGGTGGACATTTTAGAGTTTAAAGCTCAATTTGATTTGAGATCCATCATCCTTTGCAGCATGCAAAAAATATTAGATAGGAGAGGGCTAGAGAGGCCCATACATCTATTCATATCACCAGGGAGAGAGGTTCGGGCCTCTACCCCATCCACCATCACCCGTTCATGCATCTCCAATTCCATGAGGCCAAGGTCATATCAGGAGAAGCGTACCCCATTGGTGATCAGGCTATGGTCGAGGGATCCTACTCAATCTACATCACCTACTATTGAGAGGCTGAGCTCTCCTACTCAACCTTCTTCCCTAGTGGTGGTGTGGAGAGTGACCAAGCATAGTGGTTGTCCCTTCACCAACTCCAGAGACATGGAGATGGTAGCATGGCTTGCGAGGTAGGAGATGATAGCCCAGCTGCGTTGATGATAGTGGAAGCTCCTATGAATGTCACCCCTTTCATAGCTAGCAATAGGCAGGAGTGTGTCTCTTCTAGTGAGTATAGTCCTCATAGGATTGACTCTTCAACAGCAGGTGAGGTCCGGTGCCTCTTAGTGCAAGACAGTAATCACATCGATCAGCCAAAATCATTTGTTCCCGTTCAGATTGATCATTTTCTTGAGGAGATACTAGCACATTATCTTGTAGAGAAGAAGGAGATTCTACGGTATGATTGGTCAGATGAGGAAGATCTTGATCCCAATGAAGATGATTTGTTGGGAGACTCAAGGGTTGTAGATACTAGGGATCTCTCCTCGAGGGCGGCAGCCATGGAAGGTGATGAGGTTGATCAGAAGACACAGCCCAATCAGCCCAACACCTTCGATATCAGTTGAAGAAAAAAGATGAGCAGATAGATAGGATGGTGAGGTAGCTTGAGGATTTATTGGCAGCAATTTTAGTACTTCAGAAATAAGCCTCAGCAGTTCATCCTACTACAGTCGACATTAGTCAGCCAGAGTTAGTGCATGTCTTGGACCCAGCCAAGACCTTACCTCTTGAGCAAGGTAGCACTAGCATGTATAGGAAGGTAGTGGAATACACCTCCATACAAGAAAAAGAAATCAGATGCATGGTTGAGCAGCAAGTGATGGAAGCATTGGCTCAAGCCCGGGGAGGATCATCAATTCCAAAGGGTAGACCCTACCCGGAGGAATTCAATGCAATCCATATCCCAAGGGTTTTGTGCCACCTTCCTTCAAAAGCTTTGATGGTAGTGGAAACCTAAGGTAGCATATAGCACACTTCAGGGCCAGTTATTGTAATGTCAGTGGTAGCGACGCTTTGCTATTCCACCTCTTCGTTAGTAGCCTAATAGGGATTGCTTTAGATTGGTATGTTGAACTTTCCAATAGTTCAGTAAAGACATTTGCTAGGTTGGAGCAACTCTTTATCTGGAGGTTTGCTAGATCTTAGCAAAGGATTATTGTATGTGATCTCATTGTAGCACAACAACACCTAGGTGAGTCCCTTATTGATTATATTCTCTGATGGTGTAACCTGAGTATGAAATACGAGCCGCAGTTGTTTGAGTAGCATGCCATTGAGATTCTTCTAAAGAATATCCATGGCTCGATCACCTTCATGCTTAAGTGCTTCACTATCAAAACATTTGAGAAGCTAATCAACAAGGCATCTAGTCTATAAAGAGAGGCCAAACAGTTGCCTTTTCAAGACCAGTTTCCCAAAGCAAAGCCATAGAAGGTCTATGAGAAGAAGCCGAGAGCAATGACAGTGGTAGATAAGGGGAAGCAACTAGCTATAGATCAGTCCAAGAGACCACAACCTTAGCAGCCTTCACTTCCACCTCCTTTACCACCAGGGCACCTCTAGCCTCCACAATAGCCTCATGGCCGGCCGCTCCTCGACCATACCACCTAGTAGGCACATACCGCCAGTAGCTATGATCCACCTACTCTTTTAGAGAAACAAACTTTATTCATTTAAGAGGGAGGTAATCAAAAAGATCTTTAAGAATCTCTTAAAGAAGCTTGATTTTTAGCTACCTGAGCCTAGGAGACCGGAAGAAGTAGGCAAAAGTCATGATCCTAACTTTTCCCCTACCTAGGCCATGTTTTAGAGGATTGCTTCACATTCAAGGACTGAACATAGCTTCAAGATGTTGTAGTCATCAGAGGAATACCTTGTGGAACAACCATCCAGTTCCATTAGGGTAATCCTTGGGGATACTTGTGATCCTTCCAAAATTAAAGAAGGTTGGGATATTTCTTTATCCAAAACCTCTAAAAAGATCATCCAGAAGATCAAGAAACTTTCTTTGTAGGTGCTTGAGTCAGCTCAAACCTCCAACATCAAGGAAGGTTTGCAAGTTGCCAGTGCCAACTCGGAAAGGAGCTTAGGCAAGCAATGTAGCGGCGGCGGATAGCATGTGCGGGATAGCCACGCAATCGACCAAGTAGCCTCTAGCCTGGTTGTAGCTTTCACACTAACGACTTCCTCACTTAGCTAGTTCTTCTTCTTCTACTAGTAGAACTCTTTTATCGATGGATAAGGGCATCAAATCCTTACCCCACTCACTTTACTTGATTCTACTTTGTACCTCCAAACAAATCCAAGAAATTGAAGAATAAAGCTAGCTTGATTTACATCATGTCACTTAATGGGTTATCTACTTCTATTTTAATGATAACTCTTCAAGTCAAAATAACTATAACAATTTTGATCTTCATCTTTCTGATTCAGAGTTGGACTTCCCTACTCTGAATACTATGGGTTCGCCTCTTGAGATAAACTTGGAATCATCTAATTCTGAGGGTCCCATAGGAGAAGCTATAGGTGAGCCTTATGTGCTGGTAGAACCTTCCATTACCCTTCCATAAGAGATCACCGAAGTCAACCTCCATAATGGCAAGGTTCTACCTCCTAGGGCAGCACCTCAAGATAGAGGAAAATAAGTCATTGGTATAGGATCAAGCCCCACCAGATGCTCCACCCTTGGATATGCTTGTGGAGGATCCAAGGTGGACTACAATGTCCTCTCATCTAAGAAAGTTACCATCTAAGCTAAGCATATAAGATGCCCTTGTCTTATCCAAAATGAGTGAATCACTAATCCTTGATCTTGAAATATGCTTAGCTCAGCTGACTGCTATAGGTAAGGAGGCACATTATATAAAAGAAACTCAGGGGATCACCTTCACAGATGAAGATCTTTTTCTGGGGGACTTGGAGCACAACCGTCTTCTTTACATCACAGTTGACATGGACAGGTTCAGACTTGCTAGAGTTCTCATGGATCCAGGTGCATCGGTGAACATTATGAGTCTAAAGACACTTGCCTATTTGAGGTTTGACATCTCCACACTCTGAGGAGATCAGATGATGTTAAGAGGATTCAATGAACAAGGTGAGCAAAATTTAGGTTCCATAGTGTTACCTTTGGAGATAGGATGGAAGGCAAGCCAAGTTTTACATTATTAATTTGAATACTTTGTTCACTACTATGCTCGGTAGGCCTTGGATACATAAAAAAAAATAATTCCATCCTCCCTCCATCAGTGCATCAAGTTCAGAAAAGATGGGATTGAATACCGTGTTAATGGAGATGAAAAGCCATTCTCAGTTAGAGAGGTTGAGATTAATGAGGATGCGACCTACGATCTTCCTCAAAACACCCATTCTCATGAACTTGGATAAAATTCAAATTAAAAAGCAAAAGAAAAATAAAATGAAGAAAAAGAAAAGATAAAAGAAAAAGAAATGGAAAATGAAAATCCAAGTGAATAAGAAAGGAGAATTGAAGAAGAAAAAGATCCGCATATCACATTCCACCCATAGTTCTTTCCATCATGTGGACATGTGGGTAGGATTACTCAACTTCCACCGGTGAGATAGGTAAATAGAGGCAATTCGGTGGAAGACCCACGGTTGTCAGCATCATGTTTCAGTTCATAGGAGTACCCCTACTATTCATATAGACTTGGAATCCACTTCAGAGGAATAGTCTAATGTGATTAGTATACCAGCCAACCCCTCTTAGCGGGTTCCATTAGAGGTGACTTTCGATCCGGGAAAAGATGAAGACCAGGCCTCTAGATAAAGCAAAGTATTCAAATCAGGTTTATGTGGGACTATTAGGCAGTAGCTGGGAACCTTAGCTCTAACCTCACTAACATCTCAGAAAGTTGAAGGTTTAGTAGTTAAGGAAGTCCCTAAGTCTTTCAATGATATGAAGCCGAAGGGATTCTTTTTGGGATCATCATCCTCAAGCCCTGAAGTTGATATAGAACTTGAGGAGGATACATTTAAAGAATTGATAGAATTACCATTTGACTTTTACTCGCCTTGTGTTCATAATCTTATACAAAAAGTTTTAGTTCCTCATACATGGTCCAGGCATAGGTCAGAGTACTTTGAAAAATTATGGAACAATACAGGCAGGGAAGCACAATCAAGAGTAGGATGAGGATTCATTATAGTGGGTCTAGTTGATGATGAAGATTACTGCTTATTTGTTGCTAATCATTTAGAGTCTGATGGGTTCTTTTCACACACCCCAACTCTTATGAGAATGTCTATTTAAAAACCTCAGATGATCCAGATGATCTCCAAATCAAAGAGGTACTGCTAGAATTTGAACAAGAGATTCATTCAACAATAGACAAGCTTAAAGAAATCAATCTCAGGATAGAAGAAACTCCATTCCTGATGTACATCACTTCAGTGCTAAATGAAGAAGAAATTAATGACTTAGTTAGGATATTGGCTAAGTTTAAAGATTGCTATGCATGAAGTTATGAAGAGATGCCCGGATTATCTCCTGATGTAGCAGTCCATAAGCTAGCAATAGATTCTGATGCTACCCCTATTAAGCAAGCTCCTAGAAGCATGTGATTAGAAATTGAACAAAAGGTCATTTCTGAAGTCAAGAAACTGATCGATGTTGTTTTCATCAGGAAAGAGAAATATCCTACCTGGTTAGCTAGTGTCATCCCAGTTAAGAAGAAGAATGGCCAAATTCACATATGCATCGATTTTTGGACTTTTAAGGCAAGTCCTAAGGATGAGTTTCCTCTTCCAATACCGAATTAATGGTGGACATTGCTGTCTCATGCGTGTTCTCTTTCATGGATGGGTCTAGCTATAACCAAATCAAGATGTCTCTTGAAGATGAAAGAAACACGCTTTCCAAACCTCAAATCATATTCTATTATAGAGTCATGCCTTTAGGCCTTAAAAATATTGGTGCTACATACCAATGGGCCATGACTCAGATCTCCAACGAACTCATCCATCATCAAGTTGAGTGTTATATTAATGATATAGTAGTCAAGAGTAGAGAAAAGGAAGACCACCTCTTTGACTTGAGAGTAGTTTTTGAATGGTTGAGACAATATAAACTCAAAATGAATCTCTCGAGTGTGCATAGCTTCAAGGAAATTCCTTGGGTTTGTTGTCCGACATCGGGGAAGAGAAATAGATCCAGAGAAGATCAAAGCTATCTTAGAAAATGCCACCTCCTAAGAGTTTAACTCAACTTAGATCCTTCCAAGCACGGCTGGCATATCTAAGACGCTTTATCTCCAACCTATCAGTGGATGCAAGCCATTTTCAACACTTGTCAAAAAAAATGCCAAGTTCAAGTGGGATGACAAGTTCCAACATGCCTTTGAAGACATCAAGAAGTATTTGGTAAAGCCGCTAATTCTAGTAGCCCCTATCCTAGGCAGGCCACTCATTCTCTACACTGCTACATTGGATGACTCTCTCGGTGCTCTATTGGCCCAAGCCAATGATGAAAGGAAGGAGAACACTCTCTACTACCTCAGCCGTCATCTTATTCCTACTGAAGTGAACTATCCACCTATTGAGAAACATTGCCTAGCTTTAATATTTGCTTCCCAAAAGCTACAAATTTATATGCTTTCTTAGAAGGTGAACTTGATCTTCGTAATATCTCATGACACGGCCCAATATCCAAACATTTTGGCATGATGGTCCATGATTCTCTCACGCTTGATATCACACATTACCCCTCGTGGTAAAGGATAGGCACTAGTGTATTTCTTAGCAGCACACCCACTTCCTACTGATTCTCTGCTTAGTGGTAATCTCCTTAATGAATAAATCATGAACTTAGGAGAGGCCGACAACCACCAATGAGAGATATATTTTGATGGTGCATCTTCTTTTCACAAAGGGGAAGCATCACGATCTATTCTCCCAGGAAAGGTAAGGGTAGGAATAGTTCTCCTAACTCCATACGATGATGTGATGAGATTCTCATACTATCTTTCCAACCCCTGCACCAATAATAAAGCTGAGTATGAGGCTTTGATGGTTGGTTTAGTTAGCCATTCACTCGATGTCAAGAGCATCAACATCTTTGGGGATTCTCAGTTGGTCATCAACAAGATTGGATACTACTGGCCTTCGATGATTGCAAGCTACATGGATGTAGCTAGGAGATGCCATCAATGTCAGGCACACAGTGTGGTCCTCCACCAAACACCCAATATTTTATACCCTACATTGGCCTCATTGCCATTCGAGTGTTGGGGTACCGACATTATGGGTCCGATCGATCCTCCTTCTTCCAAGGGGCATTGGTTCATCTTAACTGTCACCAACTACTTTTCCAATTGGGAAAAAGCCATCCAACTCAGAGAGGTCACAGCTTAGCATGTGCTTCAATTTTTCAGGAATCATATTGTATATAGCTTCGGGGTGCCTCGATGAATTATATCCGATAATGCTACTGCTTTCAAAAGCACCAAGATCAACAACTTTCCCAGAAGAAATGTCATTGATTACAGATACTCCACCATATACTACCCAGACCAAATGGCCTAGCAGAAGCATTCAACAAAACTCTCATCCAAATACTAAAGAAGACTCTTGACGATAACAAGTGGCAGTGGAATGAGTAGTTGGTGGAAGCCTTGTGGGCTTACCGCACCACATACCCAACCCCAACTCAATCTACCCTATTTTCCTTAGTTTATGGGTTAAGTTATCTACCTTTAGAAGTTCAACTCCATCACTAAGGATAGCATTGGGTAGCAAGATCTCTACAGTAGAATGCAAAGTTGCGTTAGAAGAGCTCAAAGGTTTGGAGATTACTGCATGCCAAACCTCAGTTATACAAGACCAAAATGATTCAAGCTCACAACATGTGGTCCACTCTAGGTTTTTTGAGTAGAGAACTTGTTAGTCCTAAGAGACCAATTGTATCCATCAAAGATGGGAGGCAAGTTTGAATCCACTTGGGAAGGCCCCTGTCATAGAAGGCCTACCAAGGAGGATCTTATCACTTATTGATTGTAAAGGGAACACCGATGCTTCAATTAATGGGCTCTATTTGAAGAAATATTACCCATAAAAATCATGTTTGAAAACAAATCTATCAATCAACAAAAATCTGATTCCATTTCATAAAAATTATCTCTTCTTTCAAAGCATTATTTACTTATCTTATGAATCCACCAAGATGTGTTTAGAGTAAGGTGTAAGAGTCCCCCAGTGGCATCCTATCCCTCTTTTACAACACAAACACAATCTCCCAAAGCTATTAGAATAGTTGTGAGAGAACCTAATAGGCATCTTATTTCGAATAGCACAACTAAGTTAGGAGTGAGAGAACCCCAGTGACATCCTTTCTTAGTGGGAATTCCCATTTGCCATCCGTGGTACTATTTCATCAAAATCTCTAGCATGTTTCAGGTAGGTGTAAGAGTCCCATAGAGGCATCTTATTCCTTTTAACACATGCACTACAACAAACATAAATTTTTTTGTCTCGAGCTATTTCAATGTGAGAGCAAGCCTCATGGCACTCACTCATTAGCTATTCTAGGGTCTACACTACCTCTAGTATGTCACCCATCATTGTTTGAAGATGTGAGTCACCAAGCTTTCTTCCTAACTTGGCCATTGCAAACCAACAAGCACTTTGTTAGTATGGTAGTCTTTACTGCCCAGCCAGTAAGCCACCTCATGTTGGTTTTATTTTAAAACATGTGAGTCCCCGTGCTTTTTCCTGAATTAATCATCATGATCTGACTAGGTTGAGTATATTTGAGGTTTAGGATAAGTCCCCCAGAGGCACCTTTTGTCTTTATTATGTTTGAGTCGATATATGTCCGCCAGTGGCATTCACTCAGTAGCCTTTGATGGCACCTATCAAATGAACAGACCCAACAATCAATTCTTCTATAGGAGGATGTGAGTCCCCAAGCTTTCTTCCTAGGATGATTGTTGCAAACTGACAGGCACCTTAGGTTGATTGATATTCGCTATGCTGACAACGACTCATCCGGTGGATACACCACTCTTAGCAGATGTGAGTCCCTGTGCTTTCTCTTTGAGTTGTCCATCGAATACCTATTTGATATATGACTAACCATGTCATCTTCTCCAAGGTTTTAGATTAAGCACTTAGCAGCCCCATACCCTACGGGCACTCTATTTAGATCACATCCTTTGCGACCCCATTTAGACACTACCCTGGTTACTTTTGGATTAGACAGTCCCCCCCTTTCCTAGTAGCCACCTCTGTGGTTGGAGAATTTGTTTAGTAGATGCACAGATTCTCCCTTGGTTCAGTAAATTTGAGAGAGGTCTAGGCTGATATAAGCTCCTTCTCAGTTTGATCCCTCACAAACTAACAGGGTCTAGGATAAATAAACTAAATAAACAAACAAAAAAATTTTCTTGTGGATTAAGAATTCAAGCCCCTAAAGCACCCCTTTTCCCAAGCAGGCATCCTATCTTTAGGGCGTGTCGAAACTCTATAAGAATTGCACTACTTAGTTGAGATAAGTCCCAAGTATTTTCGCTCCATTGTCACCCTGCTTTTAGGTTTTAATTTCTTGCCCGATGCAAATGATCACCCCAGTGGTCTTTTGTAGTGGAAGATGTGAGTCCCCAAACTTTCTTCCCTTCAATTGATCATTGTAGAAAAAGGCACTCCTTTAGTCAGATAGTTCTCCCATCAGTTGAGAAGCTACTCCCTTTGGTTCAATAAATCTGAGATAGGTCTAGGCTGATATAAGCTCCTTTTTAGTGTGATCCATCTCAAACCAACAGAATCCATCAAAATAAATCTAAAAATGAAATTAATTTTGACTATCTTCGAGTTGATCTAAGTCCTCCAACGACATTCACTCAATAGTCAGCCTTAGGTTGGGTTCAATCTATTGTCTTTTCAATAGATTACCCCAAAAATTGATCTCTACTCTAGAGGATGTAAGTCTACTATGCTTCCTGCCAAGAATAGTTGCTGCATACCAAAAGACATCCCTTTGGTTGGCTAGTCCTATTATGTGTTTAGTAGACTACCCCTTTGGATTGGTAAATTTGAGTTAGGTCTAGGCCTCCATGGCTCTTACTCAGTGCGATCCATCGCAAACCAATAAGCTCCATATTAAAATCCCAAACCTAAAAATGGAAACAAATTCAACCCTCTTCCCTAGTGGAAATTTCTCAGCGAGACTTAAATCAAATCAAACCTCTCATCCCCTTGTGGATGACTTGAACCTACTTCCCTAGTGGAAGGTTCACACTCTATCCCTTAGTGGATTGGCCCTTCTCTTATATCTTGGATATAAGTAGAGTCACATCGCATTGAGTTTTGGATTCTTTCTATGCCTTGGGTTAGGTATAGATTATTTCTATTAGTGCTTGTGATCTTTCAGTGTTGTTCATCATTTCAGTCAACACCAATACGTGCGATGTTCCTTGTCAGTCACACCACACCTATTTGGCCCTTTGTTGACCTCACTTTTAGAATGAGATCTCAACCCCTCCATCTTAGATAGAGGACTTCTCTTAGACTTTAAGAGTTCCTTAGTCTTAAGACACATCTAGTGATTAGGTGGACACTCAACCTAGCCCTAGATACTTAGAAGAGTTAGCCATAAGAATAGGTCATACCTTAAGGGTCTTAGGAAAATTTATCAACCCTTAGCTGGAACCACTCCTCACCTTCCTTCCTTCAAGTCAAACTCCAAATCAATCTTATTTGATTTTCTCCAAACTCAAATCAATGCCACATGATTGAAATCCATGATTGAAACCCATGAATGAAATTCCTAATTCCAAATATTTCTTAACTCCTTAATCTTCTCTTAAGGACTTAGCCTAAATCATGATCAAATCAATTCAAACTCATGAAATTTTATCATAACTCATTTATATTTACATTTATATTCACATATATAAATGAAATATAAATTCAAATCAATCAAACTAAATCCAAAATTCAAATTCCCAATTCAAAATCATTTTTTTTAAATCCTTATTTTCCTCTTAAGGACTTATCCAAAATCACCTTCAAATCAATTCAAACTCATGAGATTTTCTCATAACTTATTTATAATCTCATTTATATTCACACATATAAATGAAATATAAATTCAAATCAATCAAACTAAACTCAAAACTCAAATCTAAAACTCTAAAATTTCCAAAATCCTTTAAATTTCCTCTTAAGGATTTAGCCTAGATCATGCTAAAGTCACTTCAAATTCATAAAATTTTCTCATGAATCAATTATATTCTCATTTATATTCACATATATAAATGAAATATAAATTCAAATCAATCAAACTAAACTCAAAACTCAAATCTAAAACTCTAAAATTTCCTAAATCCTTTAAATTTCCTCTTAAGGATTTAGCTTAGGTCATGATAAAATCACTTCAAATTCATAAAATTTTCTCATGACTCATTCATATTATCACTTATATTCACATGTATGAATGAAATATAAATTCAAATCAACAAAACTAAACTGAAAAATCAAATCCAAAACTCCAAAATTTCCTAAGTCCTTTAAATATCCTCTTAAAAGACTTAGCCTAGATCATGATCAAATCATTCCAAATTCATGAATTTTTCTCATGATCCATTTATATTATCATTTATATTCGCATATATAAATGAAATATAAATTCAAACAATCAAAACCATTTCCAAAAATCAAACTCAAATCCAATCAAAATCCAACCTAAGCCTTTCAAATCAAAATCTTGGACTTAGCCAAACCAAGTTCAAATCAAGCCAAACTTTTGATTTTTATTCATGATTCAATCAATCCTTCAATCATGAATCTGAATATAAATACAAACTTCAATCACTAAACCAAAACTCAATTAAAAAATCAACCCAAAATCCATTCATGTTCTTCCTTTGAATATGAAACTATTGAATGAATCAAAACTCATTTGACTTCAAACCACTTACAAATGGATTTATATTTCAATCATAAGTCCATATACAAGTTCAATCAAACTCAAATCAAGCTTTGACCAAGCCATTTGACCAACTTAGGCTCACTTGACCCAAAGTGACCTAAAGTACCCCTTATGAGCTAAATTTTAATACTAACCAAATTGGATTAAATCAAACTCACCTATGCCTCTCATCATGATCAAAAATCATCATGAGATGATCAATCAATCAAATTGGGTCAAACCAAGTCAAACCTAAGGGTTGACCAAGTCAACACTTAGCCAAAATGAAACTTAATATAGCCAAAATCCACCATAGGACAAATTGAGTAAAACCATTGATCTAAGTTCATTGATGATCTATGTTTGAACTTGACCAAGTCAACATTTGAGCCTAACTTAGCTTGATTGGCCACTTGACCCAAGTTAACCCAATTTGACCTAAAAAGTCAAAATGTGTCAAAACTTGATCTAAGCTAATATGATTGAAACCAATATGTCAAGTTCATTCCAAATCACTTGTTGAACTTGACCAAAGCCTCAATTTAGCCCCAACCTATCCCAATTGACCCCAAAACCAACTTGACCTAAAGGGTCATGTTGAGCCAAATTCAAACTTAACCAAAATTGATTCGAAACAAATATACCAATCCACTTCATATGACTAACCAAACCTAAACCTACCCATGACCTAGCTCAAATAGGTCAAATGGGTCAAATTGGTCAACTTGACCCATTTGGCCTAAATGAATTCATATGAACCAAATTCAAACCTAAACCAAATTGAATTAAACCAAAGCCACCAAAACATTTCAAATGGTCATATGAACTTGACCCAACCCTTGGTCTGACCCAATTTGGCAAATTAGTCAACTTGACCCAAGTTGACCCATTTTGACCTAAATGGGTCAATATGAGCCAAACCATACCAAATGAAACTTGGCCAAACTTATTTTCTCAACATACCCAACATATCAAAATTTAAAAATTAGCCAAGTTACCATTCTACCATAAGGCCATAGAACAAGTTTTGGTCAAATCTATGGGGAATTTGGTCAAATCCTCTTCACACCTACTTGATACTCTCCTAATAGGTCAAGTAAACCTTATGGAGGGTGGTGAACCCAACCCAGTGGGTTTGGGTCAGCCCAACTTGACCCAAGGCAAAAATCGAGCGCATGGCTCAAATTGGACAATTGGGAATCATGCTCCCACAAAATTTGAGCACATGGGGAGTTACCATTCCATTCCCTAGCCCAAACCGACCATGTGCAAGCCTCTAACAGATTAAACAACACACTGCCTAAGGTCAATTGGATCAAAACATCAAGTGAAGCTTCGGTCATCTGATTGCCTAAGGGGGAGATATACTCCCCCTAATTCACTTCAATTCCAATAGAGCCTTATTCGATTGAAGCATAGAAAGCCAAAGGAGCCATTTGAGAGCCATCCCAAGCTTCTTAAGAGAGTTGCCATTTCTTGGTTTCCCTTAAGAAAAATGGGGAGCTCCACGGTTTTGCCAACTTTCTCCACACCAAACCAAGTCAATTCCTTTTGTACACTCCCTCAGGGGACCAAGTTGAGCTTGCCCAACCTCTTTCCCAAGCTACAAAGGTAAGGGAAGATCCACTTCAATCAAAATCATGTGCACTAGGAGGAGGAGTTGGTCCATAGAGCTATCCACAGAACCTCAAGAGCTAAAACTTTCACAAAAGCTTTGTCTCAACCAGACGAAGCTCCTCCAAGGTAATCGAGTGCCGGTGATCACCTCTGGTGAGGTATGATATTTTTTTACCATTAAACTCAATGTGTTGTGGAGCTTTGTAAAAGAAATTTTGATCCCATGGAATTTTGACCGTTAGATGTGCTTGCCATTAGGTTTAGATGGTGTGGGTTGAGTTTCAATCCAATCTGACCTCGATCGAGCTCTGATCTTCCCTTTGAAAGTGGACGATCTCTGTTGTTCCTCAGAGAAGAATAACGATGATCTCTGGTCATCCATCCACGCATTTTGGATGGATGGCCCAGATTAAATCACATTTTATATCTTATTTTATCCCCTCTAAATCATAGATTAAATCCTAGCTATTCGATCCTTGATTGAACGATAGAGAAAAAAGCATATAGCGCCACCACCACGTGGTGCTACAATGTGATATTTAAATGGCCACTCAAAGGATGACGCGTGTAAAGCGTGGCTGAGTCAGCTACATCCGTGGTGTGCCATAGGATTAGGGAATTAATTAAGGTTTAAATAATTCTAATTAATCCTCTAAACTTCTAAAATTCATATCTCTCTAAAGAAAAATTGGAAAATATGAGGTAAATTGACACTGAAAGATAATTCAATCTAGCATATTCTAAAATTGGTTTTAATGGATTTTGAGTATTCTCCTTCTCTGATTTTGGGTTTTATTAGAAATTTTAATTTGCTAATTACTCTGTAATTAATACATTGATTAATCTTAAACTTCTTGAGTGTATTTTGGGGGATGGCTTCTACTTCCCCTAATTTTTTTGGCATTTATTGGTGGCTTAATTGGGGAAATTACTAATTCATTTCCTAATTACCCACTTAATGTAATTAAGGATAATTAAGGGTTTTCTTAGTGGTTTAATCCTTTGTTGAAGTTGATTATGTCTGGTTCAGTGAATGGGAGGTATAGGGAATAATTTTGGGGCATTTCCCCTTAGCTATTCCTTAAAACCCCTTCTCTTTCTTAATTCTCTCTTAATTAAGGCCTAATTCACTAATTACCCTCTTAATTAATTTCTTAAAATTCTAAAACATTATAGATCTAAATTAATCTACTTTGGGTAGATGCTTAGGTGTTCAAGAGCCTAAGTTCAATTAAGGAAATCAGAACTCAACTCATATGTGTGAGGGTTATTTTGAAATTACTTAAGTTAAAACCCTTAGATTAATTAATCATTAATCATGAGCCAAATTGCATTATGCCCCTTTCTTCCTAAGTGCATTGCAAATTTAAATTCCTTGTGAAGTTTTATGTCATCTCATTAGTCGTAATTATTTGATTAACTATGCTAAGGTGGTGTAGGTAAGGGATAATTAACATGTTTAATTCATACCTAAACCTATTCAAAAATATAAAATGAATCTAATCATCTTCATAATCAAACAAAAATCATATTAATTAAACTTTGATTTACTTTAAGCTTTCTTATTTCATAAGATTGTCTTTAGGATTTAATTGAAGTGAATGTGTTTACATGTTTTCATTGCTCTAGTTCTTCCCCAAAATGCTAAATATGTGTGTCATATGGTTTCATGCATCCATGCTTTTCAAAAATCAAATTTAAAATGAAAATGTTTCCTTTATGTCAAATTGCATGTGTTGGCTAAAGTAAGAATATGAGTGGCTATTATCACTATTAAATAAAAATATTTTCAAAATATATGAATCAATTATCAAACTGAAAGTGTGTTACTTATATATCTTACTTATGAGTTTGCATGTGAGTAAAATATAAAAATGTGCTTAGTGTAGGTTTTCCTTCTCTTATCTTTTAGTATAATTTTGAATAAGATTTACTAAGGTGTATGATTCATTTGAAAAGAACCTAATACTTGCCTAATTTCACATCCTATTCATCTCTATACCTTCACTTAAGAAGGATAACTGTGCTTGCACATATAAGTTGCATAAACAAAATAAATCAACCAACACTAACTTTTGCATTCTTTCTTTCCCATTCATTTCTTTTGTACACATGCTTGTATTTAAGGAAAGTGGTATATTAGTCTGGACAACCCCGAGGTTGTGAGGCTTTAAGTATAAGTAAGTGTTGTACCTTAAACCTCTAGTTAACAATGGCATCATACTCACTTATGCCTTTCATACATTCATGTGTGCATGTGAAAGTTGGATAAGAAACACATTTGCCACTTAATGAAAAATCATGCATCATAAAATTTCAAATTTCCTTAAGTAAATTACCTGGCATGCATTATAAAGTGTGCTAAACTTTCACATTTTCATGTATTGATATGTTTAGGACTCATTCATATGCATGTTATACATGTTGGGAAAGAAGTGAAGTAATGTATGTTTTGTGAATTTAGTTCATTTTACTTAATCTTCAAATGCCTTTCTTTTTGAATAGGTTTGTTTAGAGTTCATCTAAACTTAGGATGGATTAAAACACTTAACTAAAACATTAACTAAACAAAACTAAAATATGAATACATTTTAGAAATTTCTTAGGTTAGGGAAGGAAAGAGAAGTTCTCTTCTTTTTCCCTCTCTTTATAACTTAGTAATTGATTGTAGGATTCACTTAAACCCAATCAAAACATAAAATAAAATCAATCCAAAATAATTAAATAACTTAAATGAAATCCTCCTCTAAGTTAAATATGCTTCACACTTAGAAAATTCTAAACTTAAATCCATAGCGAAGCACACCACACAAACCTCTAAAGCACACACATTAGGCTAAGCCACCACTTCTAGCATTAGGTCAGCGCGGTGCATGGTTTGATGCTTTCTTTTGTATTGAGATATATGTTTTAGTCTGGATGTTAGGGTGAATGTGCGTAGAATGAATGGTAGGGTGATCTTAATCTAACCATTATCTTCTGCAGGGGATTGTGGTTAAGAGCGTTGTGATAAATAAAAATATAAATGCTTTTGCTGTGCAGGTGCTTATACCCTTAAGCATGATCCAATAGGCTAGGTGGGCTTAGTCACCCAAGTCTGGGGTGATAAATTTAATATACATGCTTGGGATTTGGTGGTTTGTTTAGCTAACCTTTGTTTTGTAGGTGTTAGCTTTATTTAGTTTTCCTTTTCATGAAATTTTTGCAATTAGGCTTTTGGAATGATTGTTATAGAGATTAGGATGAGCATTGGTCATAAAATCTCATCTTATGCACCATGTGAAGCCTTTGTAGCATCCACCTTCCAACCATCCAAAAGAAGGAATCAAAGAAGAAAGAAGAAAAGAAGAAGAAAGAAGAAAAGAAGAATGAAGGAGCGAAGTTTGAAGACCCCCATAACAATGAGTTTCATGCTTAATTGTATATAATTCATTTGTGATTCGGGTTGTATAAGGGTAGAGTTTGGCTACCCAATTTTTTATTGATGGCCTCTTATTGTTTTGTGATTAGCTTTATAAATTGATTGATGATTTGTTTAGTTTGTGCATTAAGTGGCATCCTTTTCCTAGTTTATTTCTTGCTTTATGTTTGGCTTAGATATGGATTAGGCTCTTACAGAAAAATAAATCTTCTACCAAATCTAACAATTGAAAATGAAAAATAATGAACTAATTACCTCACATAAAACTTAGGCTAAAAATCAAGATAAAAGAATTAGCAACCCATTAGCTGGATGAGTACTTCTTTTATAACTTCATGCAAAAATGTATATTATTTTCACTCTTGATTGGAGGGCTTCCACCTTTACCAGATAAACTTGGCTTGACCTTTGAGAGCCATGGTGGAAACACACCTCCTCCCTTATCATTGATTTTGGCCAATAATCTTATTTCTCATGCATTAGGCATATGAATCCTATTAGCCCGAGTTAAAATGATTGTCCAAAAATAAAAATAAAAATGAAATCTGAATTGCATTTGGTTTAGGTCATTTATAGCATGCCCTTACATGATCAAGTCTCTTTAGGGAGTGAGTTTAAGGACTTAATCTATTTTTAAATAAATAACAACCTAGCTATCTTACATAAAGCATATGAATTGCCTACATGAATTTAAAATCGTAGGAGGAGTTAGTTGGCAGCCACCCCTAGGTGGCTGTAAGTCCAAGCAGTCGGGTGGTTTGTCCTCTCTTATGGAGGCAAACCAAATGACCATTTTTGCCTTAGATTTATGCTGTGCTTTTGACCCTCACCAAAGCTCCCAAAATTTAAGTTCTGAGGTTGCTCCTCCCCTTTGTGGACCATAAGCATAAATCCTCACTTCTTAGGCATTTTTGTAATCTTGTGTTGTCGAATCATAAGCCCTAAATTTATAATGAAAAATTCAACTCAAACAAATTAAATCAATTTAAAAAATGTAAAGCCCAACCATACGATAGTTTGAGATGTTTGCTAGGTTTCCTAACATCACGGGCATCTCCTACTTATTTTCCTTTGGCTTCGATAAAAACTCCCTCTCCTTGGTCAATCCCATTTGATTTTCCAAAATGAACTAATTGATTGATAGTCCTACCTATTGAAATCTTCGGAGATAATGATCATTTACCTTAATCGAAGTATCCTAATGGATCTCATTCCTTACAATGTAATTAACTATGGGGGCTTGCCCCTGTAGGGAACTTAACGAACCTGATTTAAAATAAACCTTACTATACTTTTTCATGTAAAGTAGGGGAATAATCTTTGGTACATATGCAGACCCATTGTCCTTAGGAGTCCTTATCGAGGTGATTAGGTCCATTGTAGAGTTATGACTTCTATCTTTTGAGATACTATACCTCTCCTTAATGTCGTAGCCAATCACTCTCAATAAGAACATCTGTGTATCTACATGGTGTCCCAACTAAAGGCGTATATTTCTATTTTCATTTATCCTCTCCAAGAAAGGATAGATGAAGGCAGGAATATTTTACCACAATACCCAAATTTGTTAAATGGAAATCTCTCTTTTCAAAGTCAATCAAAAATAAAAAATTTTTAAAATATATTTGGAATTTCATTGTAGCACATCACATTTGCTAAAATGAAGTCTCCCTTTTCTAGAAAAAAACAAAATTAGAGACACCTTTGGAATTTCATTTAGCATACTTAAATTTGCTAAGTTTAATTTCCATTTCACAAAACTTTTTCAAAACAAATTTGGAACTTCATTTTTAGCATACCATATTTGCTAAAGTGATGTCTCCACTTTCAATCAAAAAACAAATTAAAACTAAAAGGAAACACATTAGGATTCCTTTAGCATACTTAAATTTGCTAAGGATCCTATTTTTCACAAATAAATCAAAACACAAAAGAAACTCATTAGGATTTCCTTAGCATACTTAAATTTGCTAAGGATCCTACTTTTCAAAAACAAATCAAAACCAAAAGAAACACATTATGATTTCCATAGCATACCCAAATTTACTAAGGATCCAACTTTTCAAAAATCAAAATTTTTAAAAAGAAACACATTAGGATTTCCTTAGCATACCCAAATTTGCTAAGGATCCTATTTTTCAAAATAAAAATATCCAAAATAAATGAAACACTTTAGGATTTTCTTAACATACTCAAATTTGCTAAGAATCCTATTTTCAAAAAATTTCTAGAAAAACAAAACACACTTGGGTTCTTCATTTAGCATACCTAAATTTGCTAAGTGGGAATTCTAATTTTCAAAATCACCAAAGATTCACAAAGCAAATAAAGAAAAAAAATAATTATTTTCAAACACCTCACTTAGCATTCCCAAATTTACTAAGTGAGTGAATTCCAAAATATCAAATCAAAAATAGAACCAATTGACCCTTTATTTTAACTTACTCAAATTTGTTAAAGGAAACGGTCCTCAAATCAAAATCTAATTTTAACCATGAACCTATGGAAGCATATTTCTAAAAATATTTGAACCCATTTTCAACATATCCAAATTTGTTGAAATAGGATTCATATCCAAAAATTCATCTTTCCAATCAAATCTCTAAATCTTCTCTAAATCCATTTGAACCCCGCTTAACACATCCAAGATGTTGGATGTGGGTTCAAATTTTAAATTCAATTTTAGAAGTCAACAAAATAGAAATCTGATCCAAGTTTTTTTCCAACATTGCAGATTCTCAGCATCAATCTCAGTTGCAACTACAGTTCAATTTTTAGTTTTTTAGTTGACTATAATGGAAGCATCACAGAAGTATGTGTTTACTCTCCCCTACGGCATGGACTTTTTTCTTAGATCAAGCCAATCTCCCCCGAGCTGATTACACCCATCTCATCCATTTTGGTAGAGGTTTCGAGGGGGCAAGGATTATCAGTGAGGGCACTCCCCTCACAACTATTAGTAGGACCATAGTGGCCGGGTAAAAGCAGGTCATTGAAATTGATTTGCCATCAGACTTTGATATCCCCTCACTAAAGAGGAAGGCAGTGATAGTTTCAATAGTAGTACCGGTCTCAATCATCAGACAGCATGATTGGGTCTTGTCTTTGCCTAGTGAGGGCTAGCACCCACTCATTAACACCCTCGAAAGGTAAGGCTCCTCTGATCCCAGAGATTGTCTCCCCAGATTTTGAGGTTGGGTCTAGCTCTTACTCCACTCACTCTACCAGGACTCATAGGAAGAACAAAAATTAGATGTTTAAGCGGTACCATACATGCATCGCTAGGGAGATGAAGGCCGCTACATGGTCAGTTATGGAGGAGTTACCCACTCTGATTTCCTCGCTAGTTACAATGAACCCATTTCATCCTCTCTCTGAGTCTGATAGAGAGGATGCTAAGAGGATCCCTACTTCACCTCCACCAGCGATTCAGTACCATCCCATAGTTAGCCAGAGTAGGAGGTCATATGCCAGCCTCCATTCAGTTCTACGCTAGGTTGGTGGAGCATATGAAAGTTTTGAATCCATAGCTCAATTTGATTTGAGATCTATTATCCCCCGTAGCATGGGGAAACATCTACGGCAAGAGAGGACCAGGGAGGCCTGCACTACAGTTCAGATCACTCGCTGAGAGAAGCAAAGGTTTGGTCGTCATTCAGTGGCCTCTGTGCTCATTGATTTTCTTGACATACCCATGCCGTCCTTGCACATGATCGCTTATAGGGATGACCCATCATAGGAGAAGGGTCCCTATTCCAAGAGAGTCAATGGTGTCTCCACCACACCACTCTACCCCCCGTCCATCATCACCTATTCATGTCGCAACATCTCCAGTTCTATCAAAGGCCATGAAGGCCACATTCGGGGAGAAGCGTACCCCGTTGGTGATCCTGATATGGCTAAAGGATTCCATTCCATCTACACCACCTATTGTGGTGAGGCTGAGCTCTACCACTCAACCTTTTGTCCTCATTGTGGTACGAGAGGAATGGTGACCTCGAAGCAAAGTGGTCATCCCTACACCAACACCACCAATTCAGCAGGACATAGAGATGGTTGCAGGTGTTGTAGAGGGAGCAGATGACAGCCCAATTGCACCCATGATCATAGAACCTCCTAGGTATGTCACCCCATTCAGAGTTAGTGACAGTTAGGAGTGTGTCTCTTCTAATGAGTATAGTCCTTATAGGATTGATTCTCCAGTAGCAAGGAGGTCCTGCCTCTCGATATATGACATCACCACTAAAAAATCATTCGTGCCTATTTAGATTGATCATTCTCCAGAGGACATAGTGGCACATTACCTTTTAGAAAAGAAAAAAATTCTGGGATACGACTGGTCTAATGAGGAGAAGATTAGCTTTGATCTCAATGAAGATTATTTGTTGGGAGACTTAGTAGGGTTTTGCATGGTAGATACCAGGGGATCCATCCTTAGAGAGCAGCATGCTATGGAAGGTGATGAGGCCGAGCAAGAAGACACAACCCACTCGCACCAACACCTCCTAGCACAAATATAGCAGAAAGATGAAAAGTTATATAGGATGGTGAGACAACTTGAGGACTTATTAGCAGTAGTCTCAGTGCTTCAGAAACAAGCACCAGCAGTTCATCCTACCACAGTTGAGACTTGTCAGCCAGAGTTAGTGCATGTCTTGGACCCAGCCAAGACCTTACCTCCCGTTGAGCAAGGTAGCACTAGCATGTATAGGAAGGTAGTAGAAAGTACCTCCATACAAGAAAAAGATATAAAGTCCATGGTTGAGCAGCAGGTGATGGAAGTGTTGGCTCAAGCCCAGGGAGGATCATCAGTTCTAAAGGGTAGACCCTACCTAGAGAAATTTGATGCATTCCAATATCCCAAGGGTTTCGTGCCACCTTCCTTTAAGAGTTTTGATGGCAATGGAAACCTGAGGCAGTACATCGCCCATTTCAGAGCTAGTTGTTGCAACACCGGTGGCAATGATGCTTTGTTTTTTCATGTCTTTGTTAGTAGCCTAACAAGGATAGCATTTTATTGGTATGATGAACTTCCCAACAGTTCAGTGAAGATATTTTTTGAGTTAGAGAAACTCTTCATCAAAAGGTTTACTGTAGCTTAGCAAAGTTTTATTATGGGCGATCTCATTGTAGCACAACAACACCCAGGTGAGTCCTTTGTTGACTACATTATCAGATGGCGTAACCTGAGTATGAAATGTGAGTCATAGCTATCTGAACAGCATGCCATTAAGATTCTTCTAAAGAATATTCATGGCCTGGTCACCTTCATGCTTAAGGGATTCACTATCAAAACTTTTGAGAAGCTATTCAACAAGGTGGCTAGTCTCCAAGGAGAGGCCAAATAATTGCCTTTTCAAGATCAACTGCCAAGCCAAAGCGCAAAGGTCTATGAGAAGAAGTTGGGAGCAGTGTGGGTTGATAAGGGGAAGCAACCAGCTAGAGATCAGTTCATGAGACCACGACCTCAGCAGCCTTCGCTTCCACCTCCTCCACCAACACCGAGGCAGCCCTACCGGCCGCCACAGCAGCCTCCATGGCCCACATCACTACCTCCTTAGCCATATCATCACTAGTAGTGGCACACTTATTCACCGCTAGGTAGCTATGGTTCACCTTCTCTTTTAGATAAGCTTAACAAGCCTTATTCATTTAACAGAGAGGTAATCAAGAAGATCTTTAAGAACCTCTTTAAGAAGCCTGATTTTCATCTACCCAAACCTAGAAGATCGAAGGAAGTAGGCAAAAGCCATGATCCTAACTTTTGCCCCTACCACCATATGCTAGGTCATGTTTTGGAAGATTGCTTCACTTTCAAGGATTGGCTTGAACATAGGTTCAAGACCAATGCTATAGTTATCCTGAAGGAATACCTTATGGAACAACCATCTAGTTCCATCAAGGTAATCCTTGGGGATACATGATCTCCAAAATGAAAGAAGGTTGGGATATCTCCTTATCTAAAACCTATAAAAGATCATTCGAAGATCAAGAAACTTTTGCAGTGCTTAGTCACTCAAACCTCCAACATCAAGGAAGGTTTGCAAGTTGATCTAACTCTTGGAAAGAGGGAGCTCGAGAGGCGACATCGACTGTGCCCGGATAGTCCAGTAGCACAACCACCGATCGAGTCCAGCCTTTAGTCTATCGTTACATCTACCAGATCAGAGACTTCTCCTAGTTCAAATAGCTCTTCTACTTATACTAATAGAACTCTTGTACCAGCAGATAAGGGCATCAAATCCATTACCCCTCTTACTTTACTTGACTTCTACTTTGTACCTCCTATAAAATCCAAGAAATTGAAGAATAAAGCTAGCTTGAATTACATCTGTGTCACTACTGATGGGTTGTCTTCTTCTATTCCTAATAATAACTCTTCAAGTCATAATAACAATAATAATTTTGATCTCCCTCTTTCTGATTAAGAGTTGGACTTTCCTACTCTGAACACTAAGGGTTTTCCTCTTGAGATAGACTTGGAATCATCCAATTTTGAGGGTCCCATAAGAGAATCTATAGGTGAGCCTGACGTGTAGGTAGAACCTTCCATTACCCTTCCATAAGAGATCACCGAAGTCAACCTCTGTAGTGGCAAGGTTCTACTTCCTAGGGTAGCACCTGAAGATAGAGGTAAAGAAGACATTGGTACAGAGGATTGAGAATCCCCTCCAAAGAAAGATCCACCCTTGGATATGCTTGTGGAAGATCAGCCCAAGGTGGATTACAATGCCCTCTCTCATCTAAGAAAGTTTCCATCTAAGCTAAGCATATATGATGCCCTCGTCTTATCCAAAGAGATGAGGGAGTCATTAATCAAAGCTCTCCTTGATCCTAAAATATTCTTAGCTCAGCTAATTGCTATTGGTGAAGAGGCACATTATGCAAAAGAATCCTAAGGGATCACTTTCATAGATGAAGACCTTCTTGTAAGAGATTTGTAGCACAACCATCCCCTTTACATCACAGTTGACATGGAAAGATTCAGACTTACCAGAGTTCTCATTGATTCAGGTGTATTGGTGAACATTATGATTCTAAAGACTCTTGCCTATTTGAGGATTGACATCTCCACACTCCGAGGAGATTGGATGACATTTAGAGGATTCAATGAACAAGGCGAGAGGGCTTTAGGTTCTATAATGTTACCCATGGAGATAGGTGACTAGAAGACTGAAGCCAAGTTTTACATAATTGATTTGAATACTTCATTCATAACTTTGATTGGTAGGCCTTGGATACATTAGAACAAGATGATTCCATCCTCCCTCCATCAGTGCATCAAATTTAGAAAGGATGGAATTGAATACCGTGTCAATGGGGATGAAAGGTCATTTTTCGTCAGAGAGGTTGAGATTTATGAGGATGCGACCTACTATCTTCCCCAAAACACCCTTTCTTATCAACTTGGACAAAATTCAAATGCAAATGCATAAGAAATAAAAAAAAGGAAAATGCAAAAAAAAAAAAGAAAAGAAAAATGAAAATTCAAGTGAACAAGAAAGGTGAATTGAAGAAGAAATAGATCCGCATATCACATTCCACCCACAGTTCATTCCATCATATGGACATGTGGGTAGGATGGCTCAACCTCCACCAGGCAGAGGCAAAGGCAGAAACAGAGGTAGTTCCAGAGGTGGAAGACCCCCTGGTTGGCCATTGGCCAATAGGGGTTATGTTCCAATTCATAGGAGTACCCTTACTATTCACATTGACTTGGAATCCAGCTCAGAGGATGTGTTTAATGTGATTAGCATACCAGCCAACCCCTCTCATCGAGTTCCATTAGAGTTGACTTTCGATCCAAATAGCGATGAAGACTGGGCCTCCAGACAAAGCAAGTATTCAAATCAAGTTTATGTGAGACTATTAGGCAGCAGCTGGCAACCTTAGCTCTAACTTCACTTTCATCTCAAAAAGTTAAAGGTTTATTAATTAAAGAAGCCCCTAAGTCTTCCAAAGATATGACACTGAAGAGATTCTTTTTGGGATCATCATTCTCAAGTCCTGAAGTTGATGTAGAGCTTAAGGAAGATTCTTTTAAAGAATTAATGGAATTACTGCTTGACTTTTACTCACCTTGTGTTCATAATCTTATACAGAAAGGTTTGGTTCCACATACATGGTCGAGTTCGAGTATTTTGAAAAGCTATGGAACAATACGAAGGGAAGCACAAAGAGTAGGACTAGGATTGGTATAGTGGGTCGATGATGATGATTTTGCCCAATAATTTGGAGTCTGATAGGTTCTTTTCACACAACACCAACTTGTGAGACACTATAGCACCCAAGAGGGGGGGTGAATTGGGTAATATTAAAATTTTCAAAACTTAAAATTTAATTTTTAAATAGAAAATTAGATTTTGATTTTATAATGATAAGATATAATTCTAAATGCAGCAAAAATAAAAATACAATAAAGTAAATAGAGACAAGAGGCACATGATTTTACGTGGTTCTAAACCCCAAAGGCCTCGTCCGCCTAGCCACCCGGCTAGGAATCCACTAAATGAAAAATGGTTTACAAAAGTACTCTCTATACGGGCAGTACAACCCCACAACAATATATACTCTCTACAAAGGCTACAACCCCAAAATAAATTTTATAACACAAAAAAATACAAAATAATAAATTTTGATAAAGTAAATCTCTCACAAATATACTAAGCAATCAAATTCAAAAAGTGATCTCACAACTTATAAATGATCACTTTACAACTTAAAAAATTTGGCAAGGCAAAATGCTCACTTAATAAAAATAAATATCTTAAAGTGATCTTAGTAGGATGTTTATGTTATTATAATTTGTAGAATAATACAAAATGATTTCAAAATAATTTCACAATATTCTTTTTCATAATAAAATAAATTTCAGCAAGGAGTAATTTATTTTAACCAAAAAGATTCTTTCCATTAATGCTAATGATCACAAAATAAAAAAATAAGTATATCATAGATCTAAGTTGGCTAGTAAGCTTTCAATTAAAAAGAGAGATCTAGCAAATATGAAAATAATTTCAGCACAATAATTTATTTTAAAATGCTTAAAATATACTTCTAAAATAGATCTAAGAATAAATGATCTTTCAAAATAAGAGTAAACAAGAAATATTTCAAGAAACCAAAAGAAATTTGTAGGAAGCTAAAAATTTCAGCTAGTTGAAATAGATCCTACAAATTATCACAAGAGTTTTTCACCAAAAAAAAATGATTGAGAAACTTTGATGTGAAAACCAATGTTCAAAGACTAATCCACCAAAAGTATAAATTAGAAGAAATAGATGGTGAAAATAGCATGAACAACTAAGAAGTATTAAGATCAAGAAAACAAACTCAAGTAATTCAAAAAGGCTTGCTTCGTTGAAGATGTTGAAGCTTCCAAACCAAGAATTTGATCTTGCAATATTTGGAGAACACTTGGAAGGAACATTTAAGAGATTTTCTCTTAGATTTACTGGAGTGATTTTGAATTTTGAATAAGGGATGCTTTCATGAAGATAATGAGGGCTATTTATAGGCAAGAAGGTCATTTAAAAAATTATTTCAAAGAAATATATTATACAAACCTCATGCTATCATGTGATAATTTAATATTCAATAAAAATATAATTTATATTAAATAAATATTAAATTTAGCAGCAAAAATTTGGCTATTCACATGGGAAAGTCAAAAGTAATCAAATGTAGCTCTTAATATATTCAAAGCATGTAGCATGCATCCATTATTAAAATCAGGTAATGTTTAAAAAATCATAATAAATTCAATTTTAATGCAAAGTGGGTCATGTAACCACTTATTTTAAAGGAAAAAAATCCAAGGAATCCGATGAAGATAAATCAGATATGATTTCTTTGATTAAACAATGACTTTGGCTAAAATACAAAATTTTATATTTTTTTGTTAATTTTGATATGTGACATTTAAAAATTATGATATAATTTATATATAATCATAAATATGTTAGTTATCATATAACCAGAAAATTAAATTAAAATACCTAATTATATTAAGTAAATAAAATAATTATACTTAATAGTTATGATCATTTATTACTTTGACAATTTTATTGCTATGTACAAAAAAAACATATAATTTAATGTTAATTAAATAAAGATTTATATAAATTAACCTCATTAAAATAGTATGTTAGGTTGTGAGCAAATTGATTCATGCCAAAGAACTCATATGAATAGTCATATAACCTAAAATCATGAGCTTCACATTATCCCTTTCATTCTTTTATTCTTGCAATTTCTTCTAACAATTTGTGAGATGTATTGGATATGTAATTAGCAATTGATATATCTGAAACACATAAAAATATTCATTAGAACATCCAAGCATTTGTTTGTTATCATCAAAATTAATCAAATTGAACATGAGGCTAATTAAGCCAACAATCTCCCCTTTTGATGATGACAAACTAATGTTGGGTATTGATTTTGATGAAGGTGCAAATTGACCTTTCATCATAGTTTTGAAAGAAATTCTATTAAAAAAATTTATGCATATGAGATGAATAATGTTGCTCCCCTAAATGTATGCATTAAATAGACTTAATATTAACCAACATTTTACTCTTCTCCCCCTTTTGACAACATCAAAAAGTGAGAACACACTACATACAATTTTAAATATTAGGATCTAACATTCCAAGCATGAATCTTAAAGTACAAAAACGTTCTTCTGGTAAGGGTTTTGTAAAAATATCTGCAATTTGTAAATCGGTGCTAATAAAATTAATATTAACATCACCTTTCAAAACATGATCCCTAATAAAATGATGTCTAATTTCTATATGCTTGGTTCATGAGTGCCGGATAGGATTTTTAGTCAAACTAATAGCACTAGTATTGTCTGAACTAGAATGTGATCTTGCTTAATACCAAAATCTTCTAATTGTTGCTTTAACAAAGGACTGAGCAGAACTACCGGTATGTACTCGACTCGGTGGTGGATAAATCTACAGAATTTTGTTTCCTAGATGACCAAGGCACAAGTGATGATCCTAAAAAATAGCATGTTCCAGATGTACTTTTTCTATCTACTTTGCATCCTGCAAAGTCGGCATCAGAATAAGCAACCAAATCACATGATAAAGAATTTTTAGGATACCATAAACCTAACCTAGTAGTGCCTATCAAATACCGAAGATACGCGCTATTAAATGAGATTCTTTCGGGTTGGCTAACAATGAGCACACAAACAAACAACAAATATAATATCGTGCCTACTAGCGGAAGGTATAAAAGTGAACCTATCATACTCCTATAAAGTTTTGATCAACAGATTTTCTAATTCATCTAAATCCAATTTTATAGATGGGCTCATAGGAGTTTTACTATATTTAAATCTTTTCATGTCAAACCTCTCAAGCAATTCATTTATATACTTAGTTTGACTGAGATGAATGTGCCATTTTCTTGTTGCTTCACTTGAAGACCTAAGAAAAATTAAGTTCTCCCATCATACTCATTTCAAACTCTTTAGACATCAAAGATGAGAACTCATGGCATAAAGATTCATTTGTACTTCCAAATAATATATCATCTACATACACTTGTACCACAATCAAATCATCATCTATGCTCTTAAGGAATAAGGTGGTATCTACTCCCTTTCTAAATCCATGATCTATCAAAAAGTTACTTAACCTATCATACCAAGCACGATGAGCCTGTTTTAAACCATATAAGGCTTTCTTTAATTTATACACATGATTTGGAAAATCAAGGCTCTCAAATCCAGGTGGTTGCTCTACAAATAAATTTTGGTCAATAAATCCAATCAAAAATGCACTTTTGACATCCATTTGAAAAAGTTTAAAATTAGCAAGGAGTAACCTGATAGCTTCTAGTCTTGCTACGGGTGCAAAAGATTCTTCAAAATATATACCTTCAACTTGTGTGTACCCTTGTGCAACTAACCTAGCTTTATTTCTAACAATACAACTTGAATCATCTAGCTTATTCCTAAAGATCCATTTTGTTCTAATGACATTTTGATCTTGGGGTCTTGGGACTAATTCCCAAACATCATTTCTTACAAATTGATTCAACTCCTCTTCCATAGCAATAATCCAAAATTATCATTTAATGCTTCTTCTAAATTTTTAGGTTCAACCTCAGATAAAAATGCTGAATGATCTACAACTTCACTACTATGTCTTCTAGTTATAACTCCTTTTGGAGGATCTCCTATAATTAGTTCCTTTGAATGATTTTTATTATATTTCCATTCTTTAGGCAATGAATCATCCATATTATCTTCGAAAGATATTTTCTTAAAGTTATCAATCTCTTCATCAATCACTTCATTTCTAATAGGATCAATCAAATTTTCATCAAAAAATAATATGTATTGATTCTTCTACAATCATTTTTCTTTTATTGTAAACTCTATAAGCTCTACTAGAAAGAGAGTATCCTAAGAAAATACCATCATCGATTTGCAATCAAACTTACCTAAATGATCTTTTCCATTATTCAAAATAAAGCATTTACATCCAAATACATGAAAGTGTTCAATCTTAGGCTTCTTTCCAAAAAACAATTCATAGGGTGTCTTCTTCAAAATTGGTCTAAAATAGATACTATTCATTACATAACATGCAGTATTTATTGCTTTTGCCCAAAAATATTTTGGCAATTTATACTCATCAAGCATAGATCTACTTAATTCAATTAATATTCTATTTTTTTTCTCTCTACTACTCCATTTTGTTGGGGAGTTCTAGGTGCAGAAAAATTATGTCTAATCCCATGTTCATCACAATAATCCTCAAATAATTTATTTTCAAATTCACCATGATCGTTTGAACCCTATTAATCAAAAGGCCTTGTTCTCTTTGAATATATTTAGAAAACTTTCTAAACTCATCAAAAACATCATCCTTGTAAGTTACAAATAAAACCCAAGTATATCTAGGGAAATCATCAACAATCACAAAACCATAATTTTTTCCACCTCAGCTAGTGGTGCTAATAGGACCAAATAAATCCATGTGCAATAATTCTAGAGGTCTAGAAGTAGAAATAATATTTTTACTTTTAAATGAGCTTATAGAATGTTTACCATGAATACATGCATCACAAACATAGTTTGAATGAAAATTTAATTTAGGCAAACCAACTACTAAATCAAGTTTAGCAATTTTATTAAGTGTGTGCATGTTAATATGACATAGTCTCCTATGCCATAACCATATATCATCATGAGTGCTTTTAAAACAAAGTAAGTTTAAATTTACATCATGAAAGCTATCTAAATCAATGACATAAATATTTTGTATCTTTTCCCTACTAGCAAAACATTTTCATTATTTTTTTATAATGTAATATGATGCATGGAATACTACATTCAAACCTTTATCACATAATTGACTAATAGAAATTAAATTATGTTTTAATCCTTCTACTAGAAAAACTTTATCTAAAGTGATAGAATTCTTACAAATAGAACCAATGCCAATGATTTTTCCCTTCGCATTATCTCCATATGTAACAAATCCTCCATCACTTGATTCTAAAGTTGTGAATTTATCTTTATCTCCCATCATATGTCTTGAACATCCACTGTCCAAGTACCACATGCCTTCTTTGATTTTGCTTTGAAGGCATTCCTACAAAATAAACTCACATGTTAACTTTTGGAACCCAAACATGTTTGGGTCCACATTCTAAATTTGAAGTAAGATATTTAGCATGCACGGTTAGTGTAGTGCTTGTACCTTTTGGTACCCATACATAAGATGATTGCTTAGTATTTTGTATTTTACGTGCATAGCAATCAAATAAAATATGCTCTTTTTTATTGTAATAGTTGCACCAAACATTAGTGTTTGGATATGATTTAGAATGATAATTATAAGGTATATGAGTGGGATGTGTATGATGCAAATAATTTTTATTAAATGTTTTTCTTGATGAAGTATTATAATGAACTTGTGATTTTAAACATAATTCTAATCTTGCTTTTAATAAGATATTCTCTCTTTCAAGTTTACCTACAACTAAGGAACAATTTAATAAAGAAGTATTTTTACTTTTAAATTATCACATTCATTTTTAAATCACAAAATGCATATCTAAATTTTTATGTTCTTTTCTAAGGTTTTGTATTTTCTTTTTAATTTTTTATATTCAATAACTAAATCATTAAAAGCATCATCTAATTCATCATAGGATATATCATTACATACCTCTTGAGAATCTAAGTCGATTCTCCATTTGCCATAAGACATATGTTGACCTCTTCATCCGATGAGCTAGTACTTGATTCATTTGAATCTGGATTGGCCCATAAAGTCTGTCTTCTTCTTCTTATGGTACTTTTCTCCTTCATATTTTTCTTTTATTTACATCAATTTCTTTTTTCTTTGATTCAACAAGTTCGGACAATCACCTCTTATGTGTCCAGCTTTTTAATGATAGCAAATGATCCCTTCACTGTAGGAAATTTCTTAGTTTGAAATTTATAATTTTAGATTTTTCATACCTTTGATTCTTCTTCCTTAGCAAGTTCCCAAGCCTTTTGGAAAGCATGACCACCTCATCACAATCACCATCCGAGCTTGAGGTGTTATGCTCATCACTATCATCAACTTGTAGTGCAATGGCTTTTCCTTTCTCCTTCTCCTTTTTTCGAGTTATCCATCTTATCCCTTTGAGCAATAACTGTTCATGTGCTATCAAAGAACCCAAAAGTTGATCAAGTGGATAAGTAGATAAATCTTTAGCCTCACTAATAGGCTGTTACTTTAGCTTCCCATTCTTTTGGAAGACATCTAGACAAATTCCAGAAGGAGACATATGAAATAACTCATAATCATGAACAAGTCTATTTATGTGAGCATCTCTAACTTCACTAGTTCCTTCATAAGTTATAATAAGTTTATCCCATATTTCTTTTATTGTACTTAACATAGAAATTTTCATGTAATCATCAGGTAAAAAAGCACAATGTAAAGTATTACAAGCCCTAGCATTTAATTCATGAAGTTCTCTTTCAGCTATTGACCATTCCTCAAAAGATTTTTCTACTTTAATGCCATTTACTTCTACTATGGGTGTATGATATTGATGTGTCAACATATACTACATGCGTGCATCTTGACCTCTTAAGAATGTACTAATTCTATTTTTCCAATAATCAAATGGTACACTATCTAAAAGTGGAGGTCTATGAGTGGATTGTCCCTCCCAGAATGAACCCTTTGTGAAACCTTGTGCCATAGTGAAAAGATTTACTCTTGGATGTTAAGCCAATAAAAGAGCCTAGGCTCTGATACCAATTGTGAGACACTATAGCACCCAAGAGGGGTGAATTGGGTAATATTAAAATTTTCAAAACTTAAATGTTAATTTTTAAATAGAAAATTAGATTTTGATTTTATAATGATAAGATATAATTCTAAATACAGCAAAAATAACAATACGATAAAGTAAATAGAGGCAAGAGGCACACGATTTTGACGTGGTTCGGCCAAACCCCAAAACGCCTACGTCCCTAGCCACGGCTTGAATCCACTAAATGAAAAATGGTTTACAAAAGTACTCTCCTATAGCAGGCAGTACATCCCCTACAATAATATGTACTCTCTCCTACAAAGGCAAGTACAACCCCAAAATAAATTTTACAACACAAAAAAAAATACAAAATAATAAATTTTGATAAAGTAAATCTCTCACAAATATACCAAGAAATTAAATTCAAAAGTGATCTCACAACTTATAAATGATCACTTTACAACTTAAAAATTTGGCAAGCAAAATGCTCACTTAATAAAAAATAAATATCTTAAAGTGATCTTACTAGATGTTTATGTTATTATAATTTGTAGAATAATACAAAACAGTTTCAAAATAAATTCACAATATTCTTTTCATAATAAAATAAATTTCAGCAAGGAGTAATTTATTTTAAAAAAGATTCTTTCAATTAATGCTAATGATCACAAAATAAAAAAAATAAGTATATGATAGATCTAAGTTGGCTAGTAAGCTTTCAATTAAAAAGAGAGATCTAGCAAATATGAAAATAATTTCAGCACAATAATTTATTTTAAAATGCTTAAAATATACTTCTAAAATAGATCTAAGATTAAATGATCTTTCAAAATAAGAGCAAAGAAGAAATATTTCAAGAAACCAAAAGAAATTTGTAGGAAGCTAAAAATTTCAGCAAGTTGAAATAGATCCTACAAATTATCACAAGAGTTTTCACCAAAAAAAATGATTGAGAAACTTTGATGTGAAAACTAATGTTCAAAGACTAATCCACCAAAAGTATAAATTAGAAAGAAGAAATAGATGGTGAAAATAGCATGAACAACTAAGAAGTATTAAGATCAAGAAAACAAACTCAAGTAATTTAAAAGGCTTGCTTCGTTGAAGATGTTGAAGCTTCCAAACCAAGGATTTGATCTTACAATATTTGGAGAACACTTGGAAGGAACATTTAAGAGATTTTCTCTTAGATTTGCTGGAGAGATTTTCAATTTTGAATGAGGGATGCTTTCATGAAGAGAATGAGAGCTATTTATAGGCAAGAAGGTTATTTAAAAAATTATTTCAAAGAAATATATTATACAAACCTCATGCTATCATGTGATAATTTAATATTCAATAAAAATATAATTTATATTAAACAAAATTAAATTTAGCAGCAAAAAATTCGGCTATTCACATGGGAAAGTCAAAAGTAATCAAATGTAGCTCTTAATATATTCAAAGCATGTAGCATGCATCCATTATTAAAATCGGTAATGTTTAAAAATCATAATAAATTCAATTTTAATGCAAAGTGGGTCATGTAACCACTTATTTTAAAGGAAAAAAATCCAAGGAATCGATGAAGATAAATCGATATGAATTCTTTGATTAAACAATGACTTTGGCTAAAATACAAAATTTTATATATTTTTGTTAATTTTGACATGTGACATTTAAAAATTATGATATAATTTATATATAATCATAAATATGTTAGTTATCATATAACCAGAAAATTAAATTAAAATACCTTATTATATTAAGTAAATAAAATAATTATACTTAATAGTTATGATCATTTATTACTTTGACAATTTTATTGCTATGTAGAAAAAAAATATATAATTGAATGTTAATTAAATAAAGATTTATATAAATTAACCTCATTAAAATAGTATGTTAGGTTGTGAGCAAATTGATTCATGCCAAAGAACTCATATGAATAATCATATAACCTAAAATCATGAGCTTCACATTATCCCTTTCATTCTTTTATTCTTGCAATTTCTTCTAACAATTTGTGAGATGTATTGGATATGTAATTAGCAATTGATATATCTAAAACACATAAAAATATTCATTAGAACATCCAAGCATTTGTTTGTTATCATCAAAATTAATCAAATTGAACATTAGGCTAATTAAGCCAACACAACTCTTATGAGAATGTGTGTTTAGAAACCTCAGATGATCCAGATGATCTCCAAATCAAGGATGTACCTACAAAATTTAAAGAGGAGATTCATTCAATAATAGATAATCTTAAAGAAATCAACCTCGGGACAGAATAAAGTTCACTCCCGACTACATCAGTTCATTGCTGAATGAAGAAGAAACCAATGACTTAGTTAGGCTATTGACTGAGCTTAAAGATTGCTTCACATGGAGTTATGAAGAGATGTCTGAATTATCTCCAAACATAGTAGTCCACAAGATCGCAATAGATCCTAACGCCATCCCTATCAAGCAAGCTCCTAGATGCATGCGATTAGAACTTGAACAATAGGTCATTTCTGATATCAAGAAATTGATCGATGCTGGTTTCATCAGGGAAGAAAAGTATCCTACTTGGTTAGCCAATGTCATACCAGTTAAGAAGAAGAATGACCAAATTCACATTTGCATCGATTTCAGAGACTTAAATAAGGCGTGTCCTAAGGATGAGTTTTCTCTTCCTATACTAGAGTTAATGGTGGACAACACCTCATCTCATGCATTTTTAAGGCTGAAAGACATGACCTTATCATAAAAGATTTTGATCGAGGTTCGAAAAGTAGTGTTTCTTTCATCTTTAAGAGATATTTTGATTTCATTGTAGCCAGATGACCCATACCAACGGGCCATGACTCAGATCTTCAACGAACTCATCCATCATCAGGTTGAGTGCTATGTTGATGATTTAGTAGTGAAGAGCAGAGAAAAGGAAGACCATCTCTTTAACTTAAGAGTAGTTTTCAAATAGTTAAGACAATATAATCTCAAAATGAATCCCTTGAAGTGTGCATTCGGAGTAGCTTCAGGAAAATTCTTTGGGTTTGTTGTCCGACACCGGGGAATAGAGATAGATCCTAAAAGATCAAAGCTATCTTATAAATATCATCTACTAAGGGATGGCATATTCGAGATGCTTTATCTCCAACCTATCATGGAGATGCAAGCCATTTTCAGCACTTGTCAAAAAGGATGCTAAGTTTAAGAGGGATGATAAGTGCCAGCATGCCTTTGAAGACATCAAGTAGTATTTGGTGAAGTCGCCAGTTCTACAGCCCCTATCCCAGGTAGGCCACTCATCCTCTACCCTGTTGTATTGGATGACTTCCTTGACACTTTGTTGGCCCAAGCCAATGATGAAGGAAAGGAGAGTGCTCTCTACTACCTCAGCCGTCGTCTGATCCCTGCTGAAGTGAACTACCTGCCTATAGAGGAACATTGCCTAGCTTTGATCTTTGCTTCCCAAAAGCTATGGCATTATATGCTTTCTTATAAGGTAAACTTGATCTCCAGAACCAATCTGCTGCAGTATCTCATGACATAGCCAATGTTATTTGGATGGTTGGCATGATGGTCTATGATACTTTAGCAGTTTGACATTACATTCGTGCCCTCTGTGCATTAAAAGGACAGTACTAACGAATTTCTTAGTAGCACACCTACTTCCTGTTGATTCACCGCTTAGTGACGATCTTATTGATGAACAAATCATGAACTTAGGGGAGGCCGACAACCTCTGATGAGAGATGTATTTTGATGGTGCAGCTTCTTTTCATAAAGGGGAAGCATCACGATCTATTCTCCCAGGAAAGGTAGGGGTAAGAATAGTTCTTCTAACTCTAGACCATGATGTGATGAGATTCTTATACTATCTATCCAACCCCTACACCAATAATGAAGCTGAGTATGAGGCTTTGATTGCCAGTCTGGAGTTAGCTATTAGAATCAGTGTCAAGTGCATCAACATCTATCGAGATTCTCAGTTGGTCATCAACCAAATCGTCAGGTCTTACAAAGTTCTCAAACCCAAGCTTCATCATTACCATGAATATACCATGAAGCTGTTGGCCGAAATTCCTGAAGTCACCATCTACAAGGTTCACCGAGCAGAGAACGCAGTAGCAGATGCTTTGGCCAAACATGCTAAATAATTGGCATGTTTGGAAGAAGAGTCTATTCCAATAAGGGTCCAAAATTGACAAGTCCTGTCCCTTATTGATGTCAAACTCATCGAGAGACTTTCTCTTGAAGGGAGGTTATCATTGCCAAAATGGACGAGGAGCTAGATTAGAGGCAACTATTCATAGACAATTTGAACACTAGTAAACTACCTCAAGAAAAGTCACATGCCCATCAGGTGAAACAGAGAGCTCTCTCCTACGCTCTCGTTGATAGCACCCTGTATTGTCGATCCACTGACTAAATTTGGTTACATTATTTAGATAAACATGAATCCTGTGGCATTGTAATCGAGGTGTATTAAGGTCTATGTGGAGCACATCAATCTGGTCCAAAGATGAAGATGAAGATCAAATTACTTGGATACTACTGGCCTTCAATGATTATAGACTACATGGATGTAGCTAGGAGATGCCATCAGTGTCAGGTACACAGTGTGGTCCTCCACCAGCCACCCAACATTCTACATTCTACATCGTACATTGGCCTTATGGCCATTTGAGTGTTGGGGTATCGACATTATGGGTTTGATTGATCCTCCTTCTTCCAAGGGTCACCAGTTTATCTTAGCTGCTACCTACTACTTTTCCAAGTGGGCAAAGCTAATCTCACATAGAGAGCTCACAGCTCAACATGTGCCTCAATTTTTCAAGAACCATATCATATATAGGTTTGGGGTGCCTCGATAAATTATATCTGATAATGGTACCGCATTCAAAAGCACAAAGATTAATAGGTTTGCTACAAGGCACAATATAGATTGGAGATACTCCACCGTCTACTACCCCAGAGAAAATGGCTTAGCAAAAGAATTCAACAAAACTCTCATCTAGATATTTAAGAAGACTCTTGATGACAACAAGAGGCAGTGGAATGAGTAGTTAGTTGAAGCCTTGTGGTCCTACCGCACCACATACCAAACTCCAACTCAATCTACCCTGTGTTCCTTAATGTATGGGTCTGAAGCCATTCTACCTTTAGAAGTCCAACTCCCATCACTATGGATAGCATTGGGTAGCAAGATCATTAAAGATTAGAATGCAAAGTTACTGTTAGAAGTGCTCAAAGGTTTGGAGGAGAGTCACCTACGGGCATGCCAGAACCTTGAGTTGTATAAAGCCAAATTGATTCAAGCTCACAACAAGTTGGTCTGACCTAGGTCTTTCCAAGTAGGAGAACTTGTGTTAGTCGAGAAGAGAGGTTAGTTCTGATGGCAACTAGAGAAAATGAAGAATGGATGATCTGATCTACTGCTTATGGAGATGTGTCTTTACATTAAAGATGGTTCTAGTTATCTAGGGTTTTTTATTTTCTCTATGTGTTCTCATTTTTTATCTATGTCGTCACTTGTTTCTTAGAAAACCTGGTATGTTATTTGGTTGATGAAATCAAAAAGAAGAAATGTTGAATCTGAATTTGTTCTCAGTTAAAAAAAAAAACCAAAACCCCTAAACCCTAAACTAAAACTTCAACCCCAGACCTAAAACTTAAACTCTAAACTCTAAAAACCCAAACCCTAAACCCTAAACACTAAACACTAAAACCCTAACCCCTAAACCATAAACTCTAAAACCTAAACCCTACCCTAATCCCTAAACCCTAAACCCTAAACCCTAAACCCTAAACCCTAAATCTTGAGCCCTCAACTAACCCTAAACCCTAAAAAGCAAAAAACTTAAGCCTAAACTAAATAAAACCTAAAAATAAAATAAATAAATAAACTTAAACCAAAATAAAATAAAAAATAAAATAAAATAAAAACCTAAACTAAAACCTAAACCTAAACCTAAACCTAAACCTTAACCTAAAGAGAAAATAAAATAAAAAATAAAAACTAAACTAAAATATAAATAAATAAAACCTAAACTAAAGTAAAAAATAAAAAACCTAAATAAAATAAAAACTAAACTTAAAAAATTAAATAAAATAAAAACTAAATAAAAACTTAAACCTAAAAATTAAACCTAAAAATGAATAAAAAATAAAACCTCAATCCTAAATTAAAAAAAAAACATAAACCTAAAATAAAAAAAATAAACCTAAACATAAACTAAAATAAACTAAACTAAAGTAAATAAAACCTAAACCTAAACCTAAAATAAACTAAACCTAAACCTAACCCTAAACCCTAAATAAAATAAAATAAACTAAAAAATAAAACCTAAAAATAAATCTAAAATAAAAACATGAAACCTAAACCTAAAAAAATAAAATAAAAACCTAAACCTTAACCTACAAATAAAAAATAAAACCAAACCTAAAAAATAAAATAAAAATAAATTTGAACTAAAAAATAAACCTTAACCTAAATCTAAAAAATATACTAAAATAAATAAACCTAAAATATATAAACTAAACTAAATAAAAATAAAAATAAACCAAAATAAAAATACAAAATAGAATAAACTAAAATAAATAGAAAATAAACTAAATAAACCTAAACCTACGAGTTTACTTAATTTTAAAAAAAATAAAAATAAAATAAAAAAACCCTAACCCTAAACCCTAAAACTAACCCTAAACCTTAAACTCTAAACCCTAATTCCTAAACCTTAAAACCTTAAACCCTAAACCCTAAATCTTAAACCCTAAACCCTAAACCCTAAATCCTAAACCCTAAACCCTAAACCAACAACCTACAATCCTAATCCCTAAACCCCAAACCCTAAACCCTAAACCCTAAACCCTAAACTATAAAAACCTAAAAACATATACCTAAACTAAATATAACCTAAAAATAAGATAAATAAAAATACCAAAACCTAAATAAAATAATAAAATATAATATAATATAAACCTAAACTAAAACCTAAACCTTAACCTAAACCTAAAAAAAAAAATTAAAAAAAAAATAAAGTAAATTAAAATAAAATAAATAAAAACCTAAACTATTCTAAAAAATTAAATAAACCTAAAAATAAAAAAACTAAATAAAATAAAAATAAACATAAAATAAAATAAAAATAAAATAAAATAAAAACTAAATAAAAACCTAAACATAAATGAAAAATAAAACCTAAACCTTAAACTAAAAAAAACCTAAGCCTAAAATAAACAAAATATAATAAACTTAAACCTAAATTAAAATAAACTAAACTAAAATAAATAAAACCTAAACCTAAACCTACACTAAATAAATTAAAATAAATAAATAATATTCCTAAACCTAAATAAAAAAATAAAACCTAAAACCAAAACCTAAAGCCATCAAATAAAAATCAAAACCAAAACCAAAACTTAAAAATATAAAACCAAAACCTAAAAAATAAAATAAAAATAAAACTAAACTAAAAAATAAGCATAAACCTAAACGTAAACCTAAAAAATAAACTAAAATAAAAAGATAAACTAAAATAAATAAACTAAATTTAATAAAAATTAAAAATAAACATATGTAAAAATTAATAATATAATAAACTAAAATAAATTAAAAATAAGCTAAATAAACTAAATAAACCTAAACCTACCAATTTACTTAATTAAAAAAAGTCCATAAACCATAAACCCTAGACACTAAACCCTAAACCCTAAACCATAAAATAAACTTAAACCCTAAAACCTAAAAAACCTTAACCCTAAACACGAAACCCTAAAAAACCCTAAACCCTAAACCTGAAACCCTAAACACTAAACTCTAAAACTAACCCTAAACCCTAAACCCTAAACCCTGAACCTTAAAACCCTAAATCCTCCCTAAATCTTAATCCCAAAACCTTAAACCCTGAAACCCTAAACCCTAAACCTTAAACCCTAAAACCCTAAAACCCTAAACCCTAAATCTTAAACCCTAAAACCTACAACTCTAAACCCTGAACCCTAAACCCCAAACCCTAAACCCTAAACCCTAAACACTAAACCCTAACAACATACAAACCTATACCTAAACTAAATAAAACCTTCAAATAAAATAAATAAAAAAACCTAAAGCTACAAGTAATAAAAAAATAAAATAAAAATAAAAACCTAAACTAAAACCTAAACCTAAACCTACCAAATCCTAAACCTAAACATAAAAATTAAAAAAAACTAAACTAAAATAAAATAAATAAAAACTTAAACTACACCAAAAAATAAAATAAACCTAAATAAAATAAAAACTAAACAAAAAATAAAAATAAAAATAAACCTAAAATAAAAAAATAAAATTTAAAAAAACTAAACCTAAAAATAAATAAAAAATAAAACTTAAACCCTAAACTAAAAAAAACCTCAACCTAAAATAAATAAAATTAAAATAAACCTAAACCTAAACTTAAAATAAACAAGCCTAAACCCTAAACTAAATAAAATAAAATAAATAAAAAATAGAACATAAAAATAAACCTAAAATAAAAACCTAAAATCTAAACCTAAAAAAACAAAAAAAAACCTATACGTAAACAAAAAAATAAGAAAATAAAAGCTAAACCTAAAAAATAAAATAAAAATTAAACTAAATTAAAAAAATATAATTGAACCTAAACCTAAACCTAAAAAATAAACAAAATTAAAAACCTAAAGTAAAATAAATAAATCTAAAATAAATAAAATAAATTAAATAAAAATTAAAAATAAACATAAATATAAATAAATAATATAATATAAATAAATAAATAAAAAATAACCTAAATAAACCAAAAAACCTAAACCTACTGATGTACTTAGTTTAAAAAAAGGGCATAAACCATAAACTCTACACCCTAAACCCTAAACCCTAAACCCTAAAATGAACCCTAAACACTAAACCCTAAACCTACAACCAAAAACCTAAAACCCTAAACCCTAAAAAACACTAAACCCTAAACTAATGCTAAACCATAAACCCTCAAAACCCTAAACCCTAAACCCTAAAACCTTAAACGCTAAAAAACTAAACCCTAACATTAAAACCTAAACCCTAAAAGCATAAACCCTAAAACCCTAAACCCTAAACTCTAAACCCTAAACCCCAAACCCTAACCCTAAACCTAAAGTAATTAAATAAATTAAAAATTAAACCTAAACCCTAAACCCTAATAAACCTAAACCCAAAAAATGGGCAAAACCTTGACGATAGGAACACCACCGTTAATCAGGCACGGTCTAGATCTGGCGATGGAGGTGAAGGTGGAGGTTATCACATGGTGGTATCTGGAGGTATTTAGGAAGCAAAGGGTGCTTATAGTAGGAAAATGGAGGTTATAGGTGGTGGTGGAGGAGAGATCGGGATATGATGGTGGATCCACTGAGAGGGTGGTTCGATGGGAACTAGAAAATAAGAATGACCACCCATTGTTTATGGAACTTTGTCTGTATAGTAGAGACAATTCTAGTTATCTAGGGTTTTTGATTTGCTTTATGTGTGCTCATTTTTTTTATCTATGTCATCATTTCTTTCTTAAAAAACTTGGTGGGTTACTTCGTTGATGAAATTGGAAAGAAGAATGTTGAATCAGAATTTATTCTCTATTAAAAAAACCAAAAACCCTAAACCCTAAACAAAAACTAGAACCGTAGACCTAAAACTTAAACCTTAAACCCTAAACCCTAAACCCTAAATCCTAAACCCTAAAAACCCTAAACCCTAAACCCTAAAAATGCTAAACCCTAAACCCTAAAACTTAAACCCTAAACCCTAAATCCTAAACCTTAAACCCTAAACCCTAAACCCCAAATCCTAAACCCTAAACACTATACCCTAAACACTAAAAAGCTAAAAACCTAAACCTAAACTAAAAACAACCTAAAAAAAAATGAATAAAAAACCCTAAACTAAAATAAAATAAACAAATAAAATAAAATGAAAACCTAAACTAAAACCTAAACCTAAACATAAACCTAAACCTAAACCTAAACCTAAAAAAAATAAAGCTAAAATAAAATAAATAAAAACCTAAACTATACTAAAAAAACTTAAATAAAATAAAAACTAAACCTAAAATAAAAATTAAATAAACATAAAATAAAATAGAATAAAAACTAAATAAAAGCCAAAACCTAAAAAATAAACCTAAAAATAAAAAGAATTAAACATAAACAATAAACTAAAAAAAAACCTAAACCTAAAATAGAAATAAAATAAACCTAACCTAAGCTAAAATAAACTAAACTAAAATAAACTAAACCTAAACCTAAACCTAAAATAAATTAAACCTAAACCTAAACCTAAACCTAAACCCTAAATAAAATAAAATAAACTAAAAATAAACCAAAACCTAATCTAAAAAATAAAACCTCAAAATAGACATAAAATAAAAACCTAAAACCTAAACCTAAAAAAAAATTAAAATCGAAACCTAAACTTAGAAGTAATAAAATAAAACCTAAACCTAAAAAAATTAAATAAAAATAAAACTAAACTAAAAAATATACCTAAACTTAAACCTTAACTTAAAAAATAAACAAAAATAAATAACCTAAACTAAAATAAATAAACCTAAAACAAATAAACTAAATTAAATAAAAATAAACCTAAATAAAAATAAAAATAAAATAAACTAAAATAAATAAAAAAATAAACTAACTAAAATAGATAAACTTAAACCTACAAGTTTAATTAATTTTAAAAAACAAACAAAAAAAAGCCCTAACACTAAACCCTAAATCCTGAACGCTAAACCTACAACCCTAAACCTTAAACCTTAAAACCCTAAACCTTAAACCCTAAACCCTAAACCCTAAATCTTAAACCCTAAAACCCTATACCCTATACCCTAAACCTTAAACACTAAACCCTAAACCCTAAAACTTATAACCATAAACTTTAAACCCTAAACCCCAAAACCTAAACCCAAAATCCTAAACACAAAACCCTAAAAACCTAAATACTTAAACCTAAACTAAATAAAACCTAAAAATAAAACAAAGAAAAAACCTAAGCCTAAATTAAAAAAAAATTAAAATAAAATAAAAACCTAAACTAAAACCTAAACATTAACCTACACCTAAACGTAAAAATAAATTAAAATAAAATAAAATATAAAAGGTAAACTAAAGTAAAATAAATAAAACCCTAAACTGAACAAAAAAACTAAACCTAAAAATAAAAACCCTAAATAAAATAAAAACTAAACATAAATAAGAATAAAATAAACCAAAAATAAAATAAAATAAAAACTAACTAAAATCCTAAACCTAAAAAATAAACCTATAAATAAATTAAAAAAACCTAAACCTAAAATAAACAAAATAAAATAAACGTAAACCTTAACTAAAATAAACTAAACTAAAATAAATAAAACCTAAACCTAAACCTAAAATTAACTAAATAAAATAAAATAAACTAAAAGTAAACCTAAACCTAAACTAAAAAATAATACTTAAAATAAAAACTGAAAACTTAAACCTACAAAAATAAAACATAAACCATAATAAACCTTAAAAAAAACCCTAAACCTAAAAAATAAAATAAAAATAAAAATAAACTAAAAAATAAGCCTAAACTTAAACCTAAACCTAAGAAATAAATTAAAATAAAAAGCTTAAACTAAAATAAATAAAGTAAAAATAAATAAACTAAACTAAATAAAAATAAAAATAAAAATAAACTTAAATAAATAAAATAAAATAAATTGAAATAAATAAAAAATTAACTCAATAAACCTAAACCTACCGGTCTACTTAATTAAAAAAAACCTTAAAAGCTAAACCCTAAACCCTAAACCCTAAACCCTAAATCCTTAAACTAAACCTTACACCCTAAACCTACAACCCTAAACCCAAAACCCTAAACCATAAACCATAAACTAACCCTAAACACTAAACTAACCCTAAACTCTAAACCATAAAAACCCTAAACCCTAAAGCCTAAACCCTAAAATCTAAACTAACCCTAAACCCTAAGCTAACCCAAAACCCAAAACCCTAAACCCTCAAAATCATAAACCCTAAACACTAAAACCTAAATAAAATAAAAACTAAACATAAAATATAAATAAAATTAAACTAAAATAAAATAAATCGAAAATAAACTAAAATAAAAACTAAATAAAAACCTAAACCTAAAAAATAAACCTAACCATAAATAAAAAATAAAACCTAAATCCTAAACTAAAAAAAAACCTAAGCCCAAAATAAAATAAAATAAAGAAGATAAAATAAACCTAAACCTAAACCTATACTAAAATAAATCAAACTAAAATAAATAAAACCTAAACCTAAACATAAAATAAACTAAACCTAAATCTAAACCTAAATAAAATAAAATAAAATAAACTAAAAATAAACCTCAATCTAAAGTAAAGAAGTAAAACCTAAAAATAAGCCTAAAATAAAAACATAAATCATAAACCTAAAGAAATAAAATAAAAACCAAAACCTAAACATAAAAATAAAAAATAAAACCTAAACCTAAAAAAAAATCAACTAAAAATAAACTTAAATTAATAAAAACCAAAATTAAAAACCTAAACAAAAATAAATAAACCTAATATAAATAAAGTACGCTAAATAAAAATAAAAAATAAACCTAAATAAAAATGAAAAATTAAATAAACTCAAATAAATAAAAAAAAAACTAAATAAACCTAAACTAACCAATTTACTTAATTTAAGAAAAAAACTTTAACCCTAAACCCTTTATGCTAAAACCCTAAACCATAAACCCAAAACCCTAAAGCTTGAACCCTAAACCCTAAACCCTAAAACCCTAAACTGTAAACCCTAAATCCTAAACCCTAAGCCCTAAAACCTACAACCCTAAACCCTAAACCCCAAAACCATAAACCCTAAACCTTAAAATCTAAACTAACCCTAAACCACTAACCCTAAACCCTAAGAATAACCTGAAGAAGAAAACCAGCTACTCTATAAGCAATGCAACTGCTATTGCAATGGTGGTGGGGGATCTAGAGGTGCTGGTGGATATGGAGGTTGTGGTCGGAGTAGTGATGGTTAGGAGGCGAGAGGAGTGACAAAGGTTAAAATTCTGGTGGTGGTGGATGGAGAGATCACAGATATGATGGTGGATCCTACTACTCGAGAGGCCAAAGTGGTTCTGCATGGAACTAGAGAAATTGAAGAACGACCGATCTGATTTGCTACTTATGGAACTATGTATTAATAGTAGACACAGTTCTAGTTATCTAGAGCTTTTGATTTGCTGTATGAGTGCTCATTTTTTATCTAAGCGCCAAACCCTCAACAAACCCTAAACCCTAAACCCTAAAAAGCTCAAAACCTAAACCTAAACTAAATAAAACCTAAAAATAAAATAAATAAAAAACTTAAATGAAAAGAAAGTAAGAAAATAAAATAAAATAAAAGCCTAAACTAAAACCTAAACTTAAACTAAACTAAAAAAATATAAACTAAACTAAAATAAAATGAATAAAAACCTAAACTAAACTAAAAAAATAAAAAAACTTAAATAACCTAATCCTAAACCCTAAACCCTAAAAGCATAAACCTTAAAACCCTAAACCATAAACCCTAAACCCTAAACCCTACACCCTAAACCCTAAACCCAAACCCTAACACCTAAACCCTAAATGCCAAACCCTAAAACCAAACCTAAAGTAACTAAATAAATTTAAAAATAAACCTAAACCCTAAAACCTAATAAACCTAAACATAAACCCTAAGAATGGGTAGAACATTGACGGAAGGAACATCATCATCAATAAGGCTCAGTCTAGATCTGGTGGTGAAGGAGAAGGTGGAGGGGGTAGTTATTGCTATGGTGATGGGGGATCTAGAGATGCTGGTAGATAGGGAGGTGGTGGTGGGACTAGTGGTGGTTATGGAGGCGGGAGGAGTGATGGAGGTTACAACCATCATGGTGGCAGAGGGAGAGATCAGGGATATAATGGCAGATCACTCTACTCGAGAGGCCGGGGTGGTTTTGATGAGAACTGGAGAAACTAAAGAGCAACCGATCCAATCTGCTGATTATGGAACTATGTCATTACAGTGGAAAAGGTTATAATTATCTAAGTTTTCTAATTTGCTCTATGCATGCTCATTTTTTATCTATGTCGTCGCTTGTGTCTTAGAAAACTTGGTGTGTTACTAGGTTGATGAAATTGAATAGAAGAAATATCGAATATGAATTTATTCTCTATTAAAAAACCAAAAACCCTAAAACCTAAACTAAAACCTGAACCTTAGACCTAAAACCTGAACCCTAAATCCTAAATCCTAAAACCTTAAACCTTGGACCCTAAACCAAAAAACCTAGGCCGTAAAGACTAAACCCTAAACCCTAAACCCTAAATCCCAAACCCTGAACCCTAAACTACCCCTCAACCCTAAACCCTAAAAAGCTAAAAAGCTAAACCTAAACTAATTGAAACCTAAAAATAAATTAAATAAAAAACCTAAACCAAAATAAAATAAAATAAAAACCTAAACTAAAACCTAAACCTAAACCTAAAGAGAAAATAAAATAAAAAAAATAAAATAACTAAACTAAAATAATATAAATAAAAACCTAAACTAAATTAAGAAAAATAAAAAACCTAAATAAAATAAAAACTAAACCTAAATAAAAAAAACCAAAATAAAATAAAAGAAAAATTAAATAAAAATCAAAACCTAAAAAATAAACCTAAAAATAAATAAAAAATAAAACATATACGCAAAACTAAAAAAAACCTAAACTTAAAATAAAAAAAAGGAAACCTAAACCGAAACTAAAATAAGTTAAATTAAAATAAATAAATCCTAAACCTAAACTTAAAATAAACTAAATCTCAACCTAAACCTAAACCTAAACCCTAAATAAAATTAAATAAACTTAAAATAAATGTCTAACCTAAACTAAAAATTATAACCTAAAAATAAACTTAAAACCTAAACCTAAAAAAATAAAGTAAATACCTAAACTTAAACCTAAAGCTAAAAAATAAAGTAAAAATAAAACTAATCAAAAAAATAAACCTAAACCTAAACCTAAACCTAAAAAATAAACTAAAATAAAAAACCAAAACTAAAATAAATAAATTAAACTAAATAAAAATTTAAAAAAGAAACCTATATAAAAATAAAAAATAAAATAACCTAAAATGAATAAAAAATAAACTAAATAAACTTAAACCTACAAATTTATTTAATTTAAAAAAAATAAAAAATTAAAAAGAAAACTCTAACCCTAAACACAAAATAATAAAACTTACCCTAAACCCTAAACCCTGGACCCTGAACTCTAAACCTACAACTCTAAACCCTAAACCCTAAATATTAAAACCATATACCCCAAATTGTAAACCCTAAACCCTACAATTTTAAACCCTAAACCCTAAATCCTAAAACATGACCCTAAAACATACAACCCTATACCCCAAACCCCAAACCCTAAACACGAAACCCTAAACCATAAAAACCTAAAACCCTAAACATAAACTTAATAAAACCTAAAAATAAAATAAATAAAAAAATAAAAAAATAAAAACCTAAACTAAAATATAAACCTAAACTTAAATCTAAATTGAAAAATATAATTAAATAAAAAATGAAAACCTAAAAGTAAAAATAAAATAAACCTAAAAAGAAAAAAACTAAATAAAATAAAAACTAAACATAAAATAAAAATAAATTAAAAATAAAATAAACCTAAAATAAAATAAAATAAAAACTAAATAAAAACCTGAACCTAAAAAATAAACATCAAAACAAAACCTAAATATAAATAAAAAATAAAACCTAAACCCTAAACTAGAAAAAAACATTACCTCAAATAAACTTAATAAAATAAATCTAAACCTAAACTAAATTAAATTAAACTAAAATAAATAAAACTTAAACCTAAAATAAACTAAACCTAAACCCTAAACTAAATAAAATGAAATAAACAAAAAATAAACATAAACCTAAACTTAAAAATAAATCCTAAAAATAAACCTAAAATTAAAACTTGAAACCTAAACCTAAAAAATAAGATAAAAATCATAAACCTAAACATAAAAATAAAAAATAAAACATACACCTAAAAAATAAAATAAAATAAAAACTAAACTAAAAAATAAACATAAACCTAAACTTAAAAAATAAACTAAAATAAAAAATTAAATTAAAATAAATAAACCTAATATAAATAAACTAAACCTAAACATAAACCTAAATAAAAATAAAAAATAAAGTAAATAATAAAAAATAGAAAATAAACTAAATAAACCTAAACCTACCGGTTTACTTAATTTTTTTTTGAAAAAAATAACCCAAAGCCCTAAACCCTAAATCCTAAACCATAAACCCTAAACCTTAAAAGTAACCCTGAACCTAAACACTAAACCTACAACCCTAAAACTACAACCCTAAACATTGAACCCTAAACCCAAAAAAACCCTAAACCATAAAACCTAAAACCTAAACCCTAAACTAACCCTAAACCATAAACCCTAAAAACTCTAAACCTTAAAGCCTAAACTCTAATCCTAAACCCTATACCTTATACTAACCATAAACCCTATGCTAACCCTAACCCCTAATCCTTAAACCTTAAAAACACTAAACCCTTAAGCCTAAATACTAAACCTTAAAACTATAAACCCTAAAAGCCAAAACCTAAAACCTTAAAATAATATATTTAAAAAAACCAAAACCTAGATAAAATAAAAAAATAAAACAAAATAAAAACATAAACTAAAAACTAAACCTAAAATTAAAATAAATTAAAAACTTAAAAATAAACTAAAATAAAATAATGTAAAACCTAAACTAAACTAAAAAATAAGATAAAACAAAGAATTAAAATCTTTAATAAAATTTAAACTAAATGTAAAATAAAAAATAAAAAAATAAAAACTAAATAATTAACCTAAACTTAAAAAAATAAATGTAAATAAATATAAAATAATCTAAACCTAAACTAAAAAAAACCTAATAAATAAAATAAACCTAAACCTAAATAAAATAAAAAACCTAAACCTAAACCTAAAAATAATAAAATAAAATAAACCTAAAAAAAATAAACCTAAACTAAAACTAATAAAAAAACTACTAAAAAAAATAAAATAAATTAAACCTAAATAAATATATAAATAAAAATAAATAAAAAAAAATAAAAAAATAAATAAAATAAAATAAACTAAATAAAATAAACTAATAAAATAAAAAAAATAAATCCTAAACCCTAAACCCAAAACCTTAAAACAAACTCTAAACCAAAAACCCTAAACTTACAACCCTAAATCGTAAAACCTAAACCCTAAATCCTAAACCCTAAACCCTAAACCTTAAACCTTAAACCCTAATCCTAAACACTAAACCCTAATAGCATAAATCCTAAAACCCAAAACCCTAAACCCTAAACCCTAAATACTAAACCCTACACCCTAAACCCTACACCCTACACCCTAACCCAAAACCCTAAACCTTAAACCCTAAACCGTGAACCTAAATCTAAAGCAATGAAGTAAATTAAAAAATAAACCTAAACCCTAAGAATCGGTAGAACCTTGATAACTGGAACATCACTATCGTGATCGGCCTAGATAAGTAGTGGAAAGGTCGAGTCAGGACATCGTAGTGGTGGTGGAGGATCTGGTGGTGTTAGTGGATATGGAGGTGGTGGTTAGAGCAGTGGTAGTTATGGAGGTGGGAGGAGTGATAGAGGTTACAATCGTAGCGGTGGCGAAGGGAGAGATCAGGGATATGATGGTGGATCTCGCTACTTGAGAGGTCGGGGTGGTTTTGATGAGAATTAGAGAAACTGAAGAAGGGCCGATCCGATCTGTTGCTTATGGAACTATGTCTTTACAGTGGAGATGATTCTAGTTATCTAGGGTTTTTGATTTACTCTATGCATGCTCATTTCTTATATATGTCATCTCTTGTGTCTTAGAAAACTTATTATGTTACTTGGTTGATGAAATCAAAAAGAAGAAATGTTGAATCTAAATTTATTCTCTATTAAAAAGAAATCAAAAACCTTAAGCCCTAAATTAAAAGATGAACCTTAGACCTAAACCCTAAACCCTAAAACCTAAACCCTATGTCCTAAAAGCCTTAAACCTTAAACCTTAAAACTAACCCAGAGCCCTAAACCTTAATCCTACAACCCTAAACCCTAAACCCTAAACCCAAACCCCTAAACCCTAAAAAACACTAAACATTAATACCCTAAACCCTAAAAAACCCTAAACACTAAATCCTAAACTAACTCTAAACCCTAAACCATAAATACTAAACTCTAAACCCTAAACCATAAACCCTAAACACTAACCCTAACCCTAAACCCTAAACCCTAAACTCTAAAACCTTAAACCTAAACCCTAAACCTTAAACCTTAAAAACCCTAAACCCTGAAAACCCTAAACCCTAAAGCCTAAAGTCTAAACCCTAAGTTAACCCTAAACCCTAAACCCTAAACCCTAAACCCTCAAAATCGTAAACCCTAAAGCCTAAACACTAAACCCTAAATCCTAAATTATAAACCCTAACCTTAAACACGAAACCCTAAACCCTAAAACCTAAACCTAAACACTAAACTCCATTACCTAAACCCTAAAAAACTAAAACCTAAGTCTAAACTAATTAAAACCTAGAAATAATATATATAAAAAAATTGAAGCCTAGATAAAATAAAAATAATAATAAAATAGAAACCTAAACTAAAACCTAAACCTAAACATAAATCTAAAATAAAATATAATAAAAAATAAAAATAAACTAAAATAAAATAAAGAAAAACCAAAACTAAACTACAAAATAACATAAAACTAAGAATAAAAAAGTTTAATAAAATTAATACTAAACGTAAAATAAAAATAAAATAAACCTAAAATAAAATAAAATAAAAGCTAAATAATAGCCTAAACCTAATAAATAAACCTAAAAATAAATAAAAAATAAAACCTAAACCCTAAACTTAAAAAAAACCTAAACGTAAAATAAAAATAAAATAAAAAAAATAAAATAAACCTAAACCAAAACTAAAAGAAACTAAACTAAAATCAATAAAACCTAAACCTAAAATAAACTAAACCTAAAGTTAAACCTAAACTAAATAAAATAAAATCTAAAAATAAACCTAACCTAAAACCTAAACCTAAAAAAATAAAATAAAAACTTAAACCTAAAAATAAAAAATAAACCTAAAAAAAATAAAATTAAATAAAAAATAAAACTTAACATAAAAATAAACCTAAACCTAAACCTTAAAAATAAACTAAAATAAAAAATCTAAACTAAAATAAATTAACCTAAAATAAATAAATTAAAATAAATAAAAATATAAAATAAACCTAAATAAAAAGAAAAAAATAAAATAAATTTAAATAAATAAAAAAATAAACTAAATGGAACTATAGTGGTGGTGGTGGGATAGATCAGGGATATGAATGTGGATCCACTAAATCCTTGGTTTTAATGGGAACTAGAGAAAAGAAGGGTCAATGACCGGCCGCTATGGAACTCAGATTTATAGTGGAGATAGTTTTAGTTATCTAGGGTTTTTGATTTTCTCTATGCATGCTCATTTTTTATCTATGTCATCTCTTGTGTCTTAAAAAACTTGGTATGTTACTTGGTTGATGAAATTGAGAAGAAGAAATGTTGAATTTGAATATATTCTCTGTTTAAAAAACCCCAAAAACCCAAAACCCTAAAATAAAACTTGAACCTTATACCTAAACCCTAAACCTTAAAACCCTAAACCTTGAACCTTAAACCCTAAACCCTAAAATTAACCATAAACCCTCAACCCTAATCTTACAACTCTAAACATACAACCCTAAACCCTAAACCCTTAAACTCCTACCTAACTAAACCCTAAACCTAAACTTTAAACCTAAACCCTAAACCTCCTAAACTAATCTAAACCTAAACCTAAACCCTAAACCTAAACCTAACCTAAAATACCTAAACCTAAAACTCAAATTACTCCAAACCCTAAACTAAACTAAAACCTAAACCTAAAGTTTAAACCTAAACCTTAACCTAAACTTAAACCAAAACCCTAAAGCCTAAAGCCTAAACCCTAAGTTAACCCTAAACCCTAAACCCTAAACCCTAAACCCTCAAAACCCTAAACTCTAAAGCCTAAACCCTAAACCCTAAACCCTAAACCCTAAACTCTCAAAACCCTAACCCTAAAGCCCAAACACTAAACCCTAAATACTAAATCCTAAACCATAACTCTAAACACTAATCCTTAAAAATTTAAACCCTGAAACCCTAAACCCTAAACCCTAAATGCTATACCCTAAAAATCTAATAAGTTAAACCTAAACTAAGTAAAATAAATAAATAAAGTAAATAAAAAACCTAACCCAAAATATAATAAAATAAAAAATAAAAATAAACTAAAATAAAATAAATAAAAATTTAAACTAAATAAAAAATTAAATTAAACCTATGAATAAAAAATTTAAATAAAAATAAAAACTAAAAAAATAAACCTAAAATAAAATAAAAAATTAAATAAAAACCTAAACCTAAAAAAAAGCTAAAAGTAAAACTAAAAAATAAATAAAAAAATAAAACATAAACCCTAAACTAAAAAAAAACCTAAACTAAAAATAAAAATAAAATAAACCTGAACCTAAACTAAAATAAACTAAACTAAAATAAATAAAATCTAAACCTAAACCTAAAGTAAACAAAACCTAAACATAAACCTAAACTAAATAAAATAAAATAAATTACAAATAAACCTAAACCCTAACCTAACTAAAAAATAAACATAAAATAAAAACCTAAAACCTAAACCTAAAAAAAGAAAATAAAAACATAAACCTAAACCTAAAAATAAAAAATAAAACCTAAACTTAAAAAATAAATTAAAAATAAAACTCAACTAAAAAATAAACCTAAACCTATAAAATAAACTAAAATAAAAAACCTAAATTAAATAAATAAAACTTAAATAAATAAACTAAATTAAATAAAAAAAAATAAACCTAAATAAAAAAATAAAATATACTCAAATAAACAAAAATAGACTAAATAAACCTAAACCTACCGATTTTCTTTATTAATTTTTAAAAAAACCCTAAACCCTTAATCCTAAACCCTAAACCCTAAAACTAACTCTAAACCCTAAACACTAAACCTACAACCCTAAACCTACAAGCTTAAACCCTAAAACCCTAAACCCTAAACCCTAAACCCAAAAACCTACAACCTAAACCATAAACTCGAAACCCTAAACCCTAAACTAACCCTAAAATAACCGTATACCCTAAGAATGGGCAGAACCTTGACTGCTGGAACATCTCCATTAACTAGGATTAGTCTAGATCTGGCGATGGAGGCGAAGGCTGAGGTGGTGGTTATTGTAGTTGTGGTGGGTGATCTAGACGTGCTAGTGGATATGGAGGCAGTGGTTGGAGCAATGGTTGTTATGGAGGTGGGAGAAGCGATGGAGGTTGCAGCCATGGTGGTGGCAGAGGAAGAGATCAGAGATATGAATGGGAGATCCTGTTACTCAAGAGGTGGTGATGGTTCTGATGGATACTAGAGAAACTTAAGAACGCACAATCTGATCTGCTACTTATGAAATTGTGTCTTTACAGTAAAGACAGCTTTACTTATCTAGCATTTTGATTTACTCTAATGTAGCTTATTTTTTTATCTTTGTCATCGCTTTCATCTTAGAAAACTTAGGGTGCTACTTGGTTGATGAAATCGAAAAGAAAGAATGTTGAATCTTAATTTATTCTCTGTTAAAAAAACAAACCTTAAACCTTAAACCCTAAACCCTAAAGTAAAACTTAAACCCTAAACTTAAAAGAAAACCCTATACCCTAAATCCTAAACCCTAAACCCTAAACCATAAACCCTAAGCCCTAAACCGTAAACACTATACCCTAAACCCTAAACACTAAACCCTAATCCATAAACCCTAAACCCTAAACTGTAAACCCTTAACCCTAAACCCTAACACCTAAAATTATAAACCCTAAACCCTAAAACCTACAACTCTAAACCCTAAACCCAAAACCCTAAACCCTAAACCCTAAATTAGCCCTAAACTTTAAACCCTAACCCTAAACCCTAAAACCTAAACCTTGAATAAAGATGTCATTAGGATTAGATATAAAGAATGACCTAATTCTAACATAGTTATGGTAGCCAAAGAAAATGTCTTCAAGAGACATTCCCTTGTCTATTAGAGATTTGAATACCCTGAACTCTAACCCTAAATCATATCATTATACCATATATTAAGTATAATGTAGCACCATATATTTCAGCATGTAGTGATGTATTTTTGGATGTTATAAGATGTTTTGAAATGTTTTAGTATATTATGGTATTGTGCCTTATAGTCTATATGAATATAAATAATGAAAATATTGATTTAATAAATCAGATTATGAAATTTGTTAAATTTGTAGTGGGAATTACGTTGTGGTACCAAAGGTGTGTTACTCCACTTATAGTCTAAAAAGTAAGATTTTATGTTCAAAATAAATATTATATGTTGTAGCATAGTATAACATCATATATCATAATATATTATTCTTCAAATTTTAAATTCTTTTAGTATTTTACAATCATGCAGTCAAGCCTACACTAGCATTATTTATAAAAATTTTGATTTAGACTTTAAAATAGTGTAATTTGACCAAATTCATAATTGGTAGAGCATGACATCATAATATATTATTTTAATTTAAAATATGTAAGTGATATGACTAAAATATATAGTTTTTTATTGTTTAGACTAATTTTATGATTTTTTATCTTAAGCAATCCCTTGTGAACTAATATGCAATATAATATAATATAATATAAGCAATCCCTTGTGAAGTGATATGCAATATAGTATATGTCAAAACATAATGTAGCATCAAGCATCATAGTATATTATTGTGTGTTACTACTTCTTGTTCCGCATATTTTAGTTTATTATTGTATGATGTAGTAGAGTTTGTATTGGTATAATTCATAAAAATTCTAATTTATAGGCTAAGATGAGGGGATTTGGCCAAATTTAAGGTAAGCTTTAAGGAACAACATTGGGGGTGTGCTATGGTGTGTCATTTAATCAAAAGATTGAAATTTTGCATCCAAAATAAATGTTCATTTTTCATCCAAATTTTAGAAATTTTTCGCTTAAAGTGATTCATTTTAAGGTTTAATGTAAGATAATATATTATATGAAAACATATTAAAATATAATATACATAATAGTATAACTTCACATATATATGAATGTGGTGGTGTGTTACTAAATGCTTTTGTACATTTTAGTATGTTTTACTTTAGTTATAATACATTGGGTCAAAACTCACAAAAATGTTAATTTAAAGGTTGAGATGGAAGGATTTGGCCAAATTCATGGCACACACCAAGAAGTAACACGAAATTATGCTATTTTGTACCATTTCTAATTGAAAATTAACAATTGTACATCTAAAATGAACATTATTCAGATTTTGAGAAAATTTTGTTATTTATTCCTTTTAAGTGATTCTAATAAGGTCTAATGTTAGACAATATATTATATTATAGAAAATTATAATATAACATCATATATTATAATATAATATAGTGTGTTAATTAACACTATAATATGTTTTGCATGATATTGTATAGTTAGTTTAAGCTTGCACCATCACAAATCATAAAATGTTGATTACAATGTTAAGATGATGAAATTTGAACAAATACATTATTAAGCTTTTTGTTGAAGTATTAAAGGTGTGCATAATAGAAGAAATAAGATTTGATGAGAATTCCATGTCAAGGACATGGAGAGAGATCTGCTAGGGGATCACACGTGCATTGGACATGACATATGAGGGGTCCATGTCGAGGGCATAGAAGGAGAAAATCTGCTAGGGATAATGTTTGAATTTGATTTGATTATATGATCTATGGAAAGAAAATCCTCTAGAGATAAGAATCTATAATCCAATAGGTATTAAGATTGAATTAACTTTAATTTATTTTATTTTAACTGATGTGGAGGCATATTTGCTAGAGATCTGGGCTTGAGTCTGCTGGGGATCAGGTATATGAACCTTCCACTAGGGAAGCAGGTTTGGGCTATCCGTAGGGGATTGGGATTTGAGTTTGATTTCATAGATTTGTTTGAGGATGTATCCATTGGAGAGAATAGTTTGGTTGGATTTCATTGATTTAGACTCTATTAGGGGAGTTTCTTTAATTTGGTTCCATTGAAGAGATTGGTTTTGAATTTGATTTGTTTGCTTGACTTGTTTATATATGATTTGGGGCTCCACTAGGGAGAAAGGTGTAATTTAACTCCACTGCGGAAAATTAGATTTGGTTTAGTTTAATTTGAGTTAATGTATCGACCTTTGTCGGTGTGCGATGGACCCACTAAGAAGGGGTTATATCAGCCTTGACCTACCTTAAGTTTGCAAATCCAAAGGGATAGTCTACCGACTGTGGGGTAGAGCTAGCCAACATAAGGGGTTGCCTTTCAATGTGCAATAGTTGTGCTAGGAAGAAGGAATAGTAGACTTACATCTTCCAAAGTGATGAACAACCATTGGGGTGACCTATTGGATGCATAATAAATCGGACCTATCCTAGGGAGACTACTGAGTGAATGCCGTTGGGGACTTATGTCAACTCAAAAGTAGTCAAGAATAATTTTATCTTAATTTTTTTCATGTGATTTGATATGGTTTGTTTAGTTTAGCTTGATTTCAAATTGAGGGCATATGTACTGGGGATGTGAGCTCAATCAAATTTGATAGATTTAATTTATGGACAATGTTGGTGTGCGATGAAACACTGAGAAGGGGTTATATCAGACTTGTACTATCTCAAATTTACAAATCCAAATGGATAGTCTACTGGTCATGGGGTAGAGCTAGCCAACCTAAAGGGTTGCCTTTGAGTGCAGGTTGGGGAAGAAGGCGTAGTAGACTTACATCTTCTAAAGCAACGAATAACTACTGGGGTGACCTGTTGGTAGCATAATAAATCGAACCCAACTTAGGGGCAACTACTGAGTGAATGCCGTTGGGGACTTATATAAACTCAAGAGTTGTAAGGTGATTCCTATAGGGAGTTCTACTGACACTGACCTAAAGATAAGATACTTGCTTAGGAAAAGGTATCGCTAGGGGTGTCATCCTAATCCACAAGTGAATATATATTTTGTTTATAAGTTTGTGTGGACCATGTCAGTGTGTTAGGGACCACACTGCGAATGGGCTATGTCGACCTTGACCTATCTCAGATTTATTGGACCAAGCGAGAATCTACACATCCACAAGATGGATTCTCCAACCATAAAGATGGTTACTAGGAAAGGGGAACTATCCAATATGATAATATCCTACGTAGTGTCTAAATGGGGTCATAAAGGATGTGATCCAAATATAGGGTCCACAAAGGAGGCGTTGCTAGGGGCGTTATCTCAAGCCCTGGAAAAGAAAGCTTATAGGTGTACGATGGCCAACTCAAGGAGAAAGCATAATAGACTTACATCTACCATGAGTGGTGTATTCCAAGGTGTGAGAACCAACCAACCTAAGGTGTATCCATCATCATGAGTGGTGTATCCATCAGCATAGTGAGAACCAACCAACCTAAGGTGTCTTTCGATATGCTACTGTCAATCTGGAAAGAAAGCATGTAGGCTTACAACTTTCCAAGCAATATTGATGACCAGAATAGTCTGTCATCGGTGGGACATATGCTATCTAACCTAGAGAGACTATTAAGCGGGAGCCCTGAGGAAGGATTGGACCTAGAATTGAAGCATTTAGGAGGGAAGGAGCTACTAGGGGACTTATCCTAAACCTCAAATATACTCGACCCAATAAGTGCACGAAGGCTAATTCAAGAAGAAAGCATAGCATACTCACATCCACTTAAATAAAGCCAACATGAGGTAGCTTACTGGCCACGTAGTAAGGCCTACCAAATTAATAAGGAGCTTATCGGTGTGCAGTGGCCAAGTAAGGAAGAAAAGCGTAGCAGACTTACATCCTCCAAAGCAAGAAGACCACTAGGGCGACCCACTAACAGGGTAGCACTTCAGCTCGACCTAGAGCAGCTACTGAGTGAGTGCCGTTGAGTGCGTTATCTCAACTCAGAGTAGCCCGAGATAAAAGATATGTGCTTATTTTATATGTTTATGTGTAGTTTGTGTTTATGTTGTGTCGTTAAAAGATAGGACACCGCTCGAGTTTCATACACCTACCCTAAACACATCATGGCAGATTCATAGACAAGAATACTTTCAACATGGAAGAGATTGAATTCAAAATAGAATTTTCATTGATGATATTTATTTTTAAACATGATTTATAATATTTCTTTAAGTAGAGCCCATTGATTTGAAGCATTGGGCCCTCTCCCTTATGATTAATAAGTTGATAAGATCCTCCTTCGTAGGCCTTCTCTATGGCGAAAGGGCCTTCCCAAGTGGGTTCAAACTTGCCTCCCATCTTATGATGGGAAACAATCGGTCTCCTTAGAACTAAAATAAGCTCTCCTACTTGAAAAGCTCTAAGATGAATCAACTTTTTGTGAGCTTGAATCATTTTAGCTTTGTGCAACTCGAGGTTTGGGCATGCCCGTGGCATCTCTTTTCTAAACCTTTGAGCTCTTCTAGCAATAACTTGGCATTCTGCTCTTTTGTGATCATTCTACCCACAACTATCCTTAGCGATGGGAGTTAGACTTCTAATGGTAGAATGACTTCAGACCCATACACTAAGGAGAAAGGAGCAGGATAAGTTGGAGTTCTATATGTGGTGCGGTATGCCCACAAGAATTCAACTAACTGCTCATGCCACCGTCACTTATTATTGTCGAGTGTCTTCTTTAATATTTGGATGAGAGTTTTGTTGAAGGCTTCTGCTAATCCTTTTGACCTCAGCTAGTTGATGGTAGAATATCTCTAATCTATGTTATGTCTCTGGGCAAAGTTGTTGATCTCGGTGCTCTTGAATGTAATATCATTATCAAATATAATTTATCAAGGCACTCTGAACCTATATAAGATATAGTTCCTAAAAAAATGGAGCACATGCTGAGCTATGACCTCTCTAAGCACAATCAACTTCTCCTATTTCAAAAAGTAGTCAGTAGCAGCTAAGATAAACTGATGACCCTTGGAAGAAGGAGGATCAATCAGATCCACTATGTCAGTACCCTAGCACTCGAAGGGCCATGAGGCCAATGTAGGATGTAGAATGTTGGGTGGTTGGTGTAGGACCACACTGTGTATTTGACATTGGTGGCATCACCTAGTTATATCCATGTAATCTTTGATTATCGGTGGCTAATGGTATCCTAGTCTGTTGATCTTGGCTTTCATCTTCAGATTGGACTGGTTTGCTCCACATAATCCTGAGTGTACCTAGGTCATGATCTTATGAGCTTCATGCTTGTCTAAAAAATATAACCACATATGATCGAAAGATCACTGGTACAAGACACCATCCACAAGAGCATAGGAAAGTGCTCTCTACTTCATCTGATAGTCTTCGAACTTCTCTTGAGGTAGTTTGTCTTTATTTAAGCAATCCATGAATGGTTGCCTCCAATCTAACTCCTCATCCTTCTTGGCAATGGCAACCTCCCCTTCAAGAGAGTACAATTTGATGAGTTCAATATCAATAATAGATAAAACTTATCATTTTAGACCTTTATTGATATGGATCATCCTCCGGACATGCCAACTCCTTAACAAGCTTGGCTAAAGTATACGCTATGGCATTCTCTCCTCAAGGAATCTTATAAATGGTAACCTCTGGGATTTGGGCCAATAACTCTATGATATACTTATTATAGTGATGGAGCATGGGCTTTATAACCTTAAATGACCTAGCAGTTTAGTTGATAACAAGCTAAGAATCTCCAAAAATGTTGATGTTTTGGATGCTTAGAGTAATGACTAACTCTAGACCGACAATCAAAACCTCATATTCAGCTTCGTTGTTGATACAAGGATTGGACAGATGATACGAGAATCTCATAACATCATGGACTGAAGTTAAGATAACTATTCCTACCCCTATTTTTCCTAAAATAGTAGATTGTGGTTCTTCTACTCTTTGAGAGGAAGTCGAACCATCAAAGTACATCTCCCAGCTGTGAATTCTATTATGCCCTAAGTTCATGATTTGTTGATCAGGGAAATATTCACTAAGCGGAGAGTCAACAAGAAGTGGGTGTACTGCTAAGAAATCTGCTAGTAGTTTTCCATTCACCGCATAGAGGGGTACGAAGGTGATGTCAAACTGCGAGAGGATCATGGACCATCATGCCAACTATCTAGATAGCGTCGGCCGTGTAACTAGATACTATAGTGGATTTCTCCTAGAGATTAAGTTCACCTTATGAGGAAGCATGTAGTGTTGTATCTTTTGGATGCAAAGATTAAAGCTAGACAATGCTTCTTAATGGGTGGATAATTAGCCTCGAGGGATTAGATGGTAGTAGAGAGCATTTTCCTTCCCTTCATCATTGGCTTGGGTCAACAAAGCGCCAAAGGAGTCGTCTAATGCAATAGTGTAAAGTGTGAGCGCCTTGCCAAGGATAGGGGCTGCTAGAACCCACGGTGATATCAGATAATGCTTGATTCCTTTGAAGGCATGCTCACACTAGTCATCCCACTTAAACTTGGCATCTTTTTTGACAAGTGCTGAGAATGGCTGACATCTTCTCGATAGGTTAGATATAAAGCAAATTAGATATGCCAACCGCCCTTATAATGATCTAAGTTGAATTAAACTTTTAGGGGGTGACATTTCTAATACAACCTTAATCATTTCTTGATCAATTTTGATTCCCTGGTGTCAGACAACAAACCAAAGGAATATCCTTGAAGCTACTTTGAATGCACACTTCTAGGTGTTTATTTTGAGGTTAAACTTTCTTAACTATTCAAAAACTATTCTCAAGTCAAAGAGATGGTCTTCTTTTTCTCTACTTTTGACCACAAGATCATCGACATAGCACTCAACTTGATGATGAATGAGTTCATTGAAGATTCAAGTCATAGCCAGCTGGTATGTAGCACCGGCATTTTTAAGGCTAAAGGCATGACTTTATAGCAATAGATTCTAATCGGGGTTCTAAAAGTAGTGTATCTTTCATCTTCAGGGGCCATCTTTATTTGGTTATATCTAGATAATCCATCTATGAAAAAGAAGACTGCATGAGATGAGGCAATGTGCACCAGCAGCTCCGACATTGGTAGTGAAAATTCATCTTTTGGATATACCCTATTTAAATTCCTAAAATCAACGCATATGTGAATTTCGCCATCCTTTTTCTTAGCTGGGATGGCACTGGCTAACTAGGTAGGGTATTTTTCTTCCTAGATGAAGCCAGCATCGATCAATTTCTTGACCTAAAAAATGACCTATTGTTCTATGTCTAATCGCATGCATCTAGGAGTTTGCTTAATAGGGTTATCAGTAGGTCTATTACTAGTTTATGGACTGCTACGTAAATAGAAAATCTAGGAATCTCTCCATAAATCTATGCAAAGCAGTCCTTAAACTCAGTCAATAGCCTAACTAAGTCATTGGTTTCAATTTCATTCAACAAAGAACTAATGTATGTTCAGCGTGGATCTTCTTCAATTCCTAAGTCAATTTTCTTGAGAATATCGATGGTTGACTTGATCTCTTCTTTGAACTCTAGTTGTGCATTTTTGACTTCGAAATCATTTGGATCAACTAAAGTTTCTAAGCATAGCTAGTCATATGAGTTAATGTGATTTGAAAAGAATCAATCTGATTCTAAATGATTGGTGATGACGAAGCAGTAATTGTCATCATCGACTAGACCCACTATACCGAATCTTAGTCTCGATCTTGATTGAGAGCTTTTGCATTTGTTCTTCCATATTCTTTCAAAATAGTCTGATCTATGCTTTGACTAAGTATATGGGATTAACCCTTTCTTTGCTAAATTATGAACACAAGACAAGTACCAATCAAAAGGTAATTCTATTAAATCTTTATATGAATCATCCTCAAGTTCTACATCAATTTCATGACTTGAGGATGATGTTCCCCAAAAGAACCTTTGAGTCTTCACACCTATGGATGACTGAGGAGCTTCCTAAACTACCAAACCCTCAACTTTTTAAGAGGAAAGTGGGGTTAGAAGGTTCCCAACTGATGCCTAACTATTTCACATATAGACTTGGATACACTTATGCTTTACTTTGGAGCCCGATCTTCATTGGTATCTAGCTCAAGATTCACCTCCAAGGGAATCTACTCCTAAGAAGAGCTGGCTAATGTGCTACCCATATAAGGCTCATCCTATGAACTAGATTCTAAGTCTATATGGATAACAGGTCTACTCCTAGTAGCTGGGACATATCTTCTATTGGGTGGCCAATAAAGAGGTTTTCCACCCCTAGGACTGCCTCTTAACGGGCCTCTTCCTCTACTTAGTGTAGGTCAGGTCGTCATACCCATATGTTCTAATGGAGTAAAGAACTGTGGCTAGAATTTATTATCATGCGTCACTTCCTCCTCCAAGTCTATTTTCGCTCCCTTTTATTTTCTTTTTCATTTTCACTTTTCTTTTCTTTTTCCTTTTCTTTTTCTTTTTCTTTTTCTTTTACTTTTTTTTATTTTTAAACTTTGGCCAAGTTCATAAGAATAGACTTGTTGATTTTGAGGGAGGTAGTAAGTCGCGTCCTCATATATGTCAACCTCGTGAACTATAAATAACTTGGGATCTCCTTTGACACAATAGGCGATCCCACCTCTCATAAACTTCATACACTGATGTAGAGAGGATGGAACTATATTATTCTCATGTATGCATAGTCTTCCAAATAAATCGTTAAAAGATGTATCCGAGTCTATAATGTGAAACTTTGCTTCGATCTTCCAATCATCTATCTCCAAGGGCAACGCTATGGAGCCTAAGGATTGTTGACCTCACTTTTGGAGTGTCGATTCAATCTTCCCATCTTAGACTTAGGAGTCTTCTAGACACTAAGACTTCCCTAGTCATAAGACACTTCTAACAATTAGGTGAACAATTAACCTATGCCTAAAGACTTAGAAGGCTTAACTATAGGATTATGTTATGCCTTAGGGGTTAGGATAATCCACCTACCCTACAACCCAAATCCAATCCATGCTTACCTTCTCAAACCAAACCTCAAGTTCAGTTCAAACATCAAATTCAAATCCAAATCAAACGCAAATTCCAAAACCAAATGATTGAAGCCCATGATCAAATCCAAACTTGAAACCCTTCCTAAGCCATATGATCTATCCCATGGACTTAGACAAATATTAACCCAAATCAATCCAAAATCAATTGATTTTCTCATAATAAATTTATATCTTCAATCATCTTCCTAAATATAAATCAAATGAACATTCAAATGATCAAAAGTAAATCAAACTAAATCAAATTAAATCAAAACCCTTCCTAAGCCATATGACCTAACCCATGTACTTAGCCAAATCTTAATCCAATTCAAGTAAAACATAATTGATTTTCTCACAAATCAATCATATTTTCAATCATCTTCACAAATTTAAATAAAATATATATTTAAATCATCAAAACTAAATCAAACCAAAGCAAAATCCAAACCTACGCCACATGACCCAACTCCATTGACTTAGCCAAATTCCTTCATTCCAAAACCCAAATTGAATTGGTTTACTTATGAATCAATCATACATTCAATCATATTCACAAATATAAATGAAATCTACAATCATAAAGCCAAACCAAAATTGACCCAAGTCAAACCCAACTTAAACCTTTTGACTTGAAATGTTCAAATGAACCAAAACCCATTTGAACCCTAGCTAATTGCAATTGAATTTACATATAAATCCCAAATCCATATATAAACTCAACTAAATCAAAGTCAACCAAAAATCAAGCCAACTAAACCCAATTGGTCCACTTGACCCAAAATGGCCAATTTGACCTATTTGAGCCACGTTCTAATCCTACCCAAATTGGATTGAACCAAGTCCATCAAAACCTCTCATCATGATTATTGATCACCCTAGGTTGATCAATTATCACAAATTTGGTCAAACTAAGTCAACTTGGCCATTTGACCAAGTAAATCCCATAACCCATATGAACCCAAACTAGCCAAATTGCAACCTAAGCTAAATCCCTTGAAACCAATGATTCATACAAAATCAAAATTAATATTTGAATATGACTTTGCCTTCAATTGAGTCAAACCAAACCCAATTGGCCCATTTGACCAAAATGAATTCAAATGAGCGAAAATAAAATCTAAGCCAAACTGAACCAAACCAATTCAACCAAAACATCCTAACTGATTATATAAACTTGACCTAACCCTTGGTTTGACCCAATTTGACCTAAATGAGTCAAATTGAGCCAAACCTAACCCAATCAACTCCAATTAACATGAAATTTGGGCAAACCCAATTTTGGCTCATTTCAAATCTACCCAAATTAAATCCAATGCCAAATGATCATTCTACCCTTGGGTCAAGGGTATCACATGAGACAAATCACCCATGTAAGTGGTCATTTCCATTCCTTGGCCACTTGGTACTCTCCCAATGGTCCACCTAGGCACCTAAGAAACCCCAACCACCAGGGGGTGGTTGGGTCAGCCATGACCCATGGGAGGTTAAATCACCTCACCCTCCCCATTAGAGAATTTGAAACCCATAGGACACCCATGATTCCTCCTTGGCAGCCACCTCTACACCTTCAAGCAACCAAGCCGAGCCAACTCACCTCCTCACTGCCACCCATGACTCCCTAAGATGGCCAGATGGCCACTAGAAGCCAAACCAAATCCCACCATCCGATCAAGATGAAGGGGGTATACACCCCTTTGTTTCCACTCAAATACACACAAAAATCATTCCTCAAACCCTAGTTACCAAAGATGAGCTGCTAGATCCATTTCCTAAGCTTTCAAGCTCCTTCATCGATCGAAAGATGCCATTCCCGTCCACCACGAAATAGGACACTCCCATTTCTGACCTGACTTCCCCATTTCTCCATCAAACTCAAATTAACTTTGCACGCACCTTCCGTAGGCTTTGTCGAGTAAGAACGAATCATTTCGCAAGCTTCTTAAGCACTGGAGGTGGGACTTCGATCAAAGTGGAGCTCCAAATTGTTATTTTGTTTCCTTTCAAGAGAACGTCAAGGAATTGATCTAATTTCTGCTCAACAGAGCTTCATCTCCACTAGATGAAGCTTTATCAATCTTTCGAGTCATCGGTCTTGAGCTCCGGTGAGGTATGCTTCAAAAATTGATCCTTAGGCAAAAATTGGTTGGCACTTTTTGAAGAAAACTTGCATCTCGTGTGATCTTAACCATTGGATCCCCTCCGATCGATGTTGTGAAGGTGTGGGATCCTTTTGGATTTGATTCGAGCTCAGGTAAGCTGGGATCAAGTGAGCATTGGCAGACAGACTCCTTTCTCCCTCACTCGTGTGACATTGGATCACGCACTGTCCATTCATCGTGATCAGAATGGACTGTCATGATCAGTTTGCTAGATCAATCTGATTTAATCTTATTATGTTGTGGAATTAATCGTAGTCATCCGATCTTAGATCGGATGGCAGACGAGAAAGCGCTTCCGCATCTGCCACATAGACACTGAGTCGGATACGTTTTAATTAGCCAATCTCATGATGCCACATGGAAAGTTCGCCGTGCCAGCATGTCACGTGGTTCCAACAAGATTAGGCTTTCATTAGGCTTAATTAATCATTTTTAATGGCTGAAACTTCTAAAAGTCATAAATAATCATAGGGAAATAAAAAAAATTCAAATAAATACTCATTTTAATGGTATTTCATAGGATAATTAATGAAAAATGATATTAACTAATTTTGAATAGTAATTAATGTTTAATTAAGTTTAATTAGAAAATTTATTAGCATAATTACTCCTTAATTACTTAAGAAATTAATCCCAAATTTTGTGAATTAATTTAATGGAATGACCTCTACCTGCCATGATTTTTTGGGATTTATTGCTCACTTAATTAGAAAAATTGACTAATTAAACCTTAACTTCACTTTTAAGTTAATTAATGATTAATTAATCCCATGAATAGTATTGAATTTGTTAATTAAGTTAATCAATCATTGTTCAACAGTAAGTGAACTAAGGAATAGGGTTGAGACCCCTTTCCCTAAGTTTATTTCACCCTATTTTAAAATGAAATTAATTAAGATTTTACTAATTAATTAAATCACTTAATCAAATTGAAATCATAATCACATTATACCTTAATTAATTAATTCATGGGGTAGATCTTTAGGTGTTTAATAACCTAAAGGAGTTGAATGAAATTATGTTTAGTCCACATGTGTGGGAAAGCCATAAGAGTAATTAATTAAGTCTCTTAATCTAATTAACTATTAATCATGAGCCAATTGCATTAGGCCCTTTTTATTTCCTAGGATCATTGCAAGTTTATTTTCTATGCATATCATGTTTAACTAAGCAAGGAGGCTCTTTCATTTCTCTTCTTTTCTTCTCTCTCTTGTTTCCTAGTGAGAGAAGCTCACTGGGGTGACCAGGTCGCCTCACTCAAGGAGGAGTGGTGGTGGTGCCTTGGAGGTAAGGACAGCTAGCATGAAAGGAGGTGCTGGAGTGAGTTCGACCAGCAAAGGAGGCAGGCCAGGAAGCTCCAAGGGGAGACATGGCAACCTTGGACCAAAGGGAGAAGAGGCATATCTAACAAAGAAGAAGGAGGCACAGCCTCCCTCCAGAACTGGATGTGGCTCAATTTCTGCTACAACCGAAGATGCAAACATGGAACTAGACACCAATGCACACAGTCAAGAAGGAGGTCACGACCAGATGCTACACTCGGCAATGGAGCGAAGTGATTGAAACACACGAAGGCCGCTAAAATGGAAGAGTGTCCATGATGCTGATCTTGAAAAGGAATCAATTCTAGAAGCAAGCACGGCTAATGGCTTTGCACCCCAATTGGCACCACTCGGCAATGGAGGCGGATGCTATTGGCGGGCGACAGCCAATTCAGACCAAACGCAGCTCATCTAGCGCTATGGTGCCAACGGTGACCCGATGCTCATGGAGCTCATGCAGGCCAAGCAAAACTCTCAGCCCACGGTGCAGATGGACACGGCGGGTGAACCCAGTCGGAACACTAACCGCTCGGGGAGGGCAGGTGATGGCGGAATTGAAGTGCACTCTAGATTGATTGCTAGTGCTCGTGGGGATCTCCGACCAACCCCAGGATCCATCGACAGCGTGGCTGCGATAGCAGGTATGTCCAATGTGATCTACCCTATGAGTCCTGGTGAGTCGATCGGATTTGGGGTGTGTGGCCCTCGACAATTCATTTCGAATCCAATTACTGTGAAATCTTGTGTGGATGTGCATTCTAAGCAGGATACTATGGCCGGCCTTCCACAACCGGAAGGGGTAAAACAGCCCCATTGACATGCCGATTTTCATCATGCTTACAAGGTGTTTGTAGGTTTGCAAAGCAACTGGACTTGATAATGCTAGCCAAACTTGCAGATTTTTATCCACTATAGGGGAGTATCAGCCCTTCTACTTCCCACCTTCAGGAGACAACGACAACACCAATTAGCAAGGATGCACCAAGTGGGATCTCCCACAAAGCTAGTGGCCAACCAAGCAGATTTCACACAAATTCAGCGAATAGACAAGGGCTATCCAAAGACCTCATTCACTAAACCAGGGGGCGGCCACTACACCACATGCTATTAGGAGACAAGGCACAGCTACAAACAATGCTTGAAGCGACCAGTAGTGGTCCCACTTGCCAAATGATTCAAGAAGTTCAAGACAAGGATGGTGTGGGAGTGACCCTTGATGATCACTCTATGCAAAACAACATTAAGAGACCGAGGCGCTCTCTTGTTGGAAGATTACTAGGCAAAAATTCCCTTCTACTTCCTCAACATTGACCTCAGGCACAAATGGAGTCAGTGGGGGGATTTTGAGTTGGTTCTTGTTGGACCGGATTGCTTTTTATGCATTTTCAACTGTCAAGCTGATGCGTTCTAGTAATGGACCGTGGTTTATCGCCACCAACGTCATTGCTATGGATAGATGGACCCCCACGTTTGCTCCTGATTCGCTTTCAGGTCTGACCACACCTTTATGGATGACTGCTACCACTCATTTCTTGGGATGACAACAACTTAGATTTCATTCATCGGTGAACCATTGTGGATGGATAACCAAACAAGTGGGGCAAAGCACATATGCTAGAATTTGTGTCAAAATTGACCTATCAAAGCGACTGGAATATGGATCAATGGCTACAACGGCCATTTTTTTCAAAAAGTTGAATATGAAGGGATTACACAACTTTGCTTCCATTGTGGAAAAGTTGGACATAAAGTTGAAACGTGTCCAGAAAAGGCCAACATACATGCTCCTACTAAACCTTTCAGCCCTCACAACTTCTCCACCAACCCCTTATCAAACCATATCACTTAAGGCACTTCAAGAGCGTAAAAACTATAAGTATGAAGGCCTTCAACAAAGAAAACAAGCCATTCCCTCCATGGATCAAGTGCAACATAATGTCATTTCCTCTTCGAAACAAGTGCAACAATGAGCATAGCTACAAACAACAACAACACACGTAAAGTAAACCACCACACTTCCTATTAAACAACCCAACCATTTACGGATGCAATTTGACCACAATTCTCTATCTTGGCACCACATTCCAAGGGAAAGGAAGTGATTCTACAACTCAAATTGAGTTGGATAAGTCATATGGACCATGGACATTGGTCACAAGGAGGAAGTCTAGGCCTCCTAAAGCAGAAAACCAGATCAAAGGGGAGCCTTCAAAAGTCAGAACAACAGCTGAACAAAACAGAAATCTGCACAAGGGAGGAAGAGATAACAGCCACTCTAAAGACTCCACAAAGAAAGACAGCAGAAATCCATTGCAAATTCATCAAGACAAGGACAAGGGGGAACCATCCTCACCTCAAATACAAACAGTTTTTAACAAGGAAATAAGATGCCACCACTTTCTTCAAACACAACAAAGCAAAAAATGGGCAAGGCCATGTCTCTAAAACACATCTTTAGCGGGAACTTGGTTAGCTAGGGCCGATCAAAGTGATACTACGGAAGCGAAAGAAGAGTGAATTCCACATCGACGGAGGGGGGGACACCTCCCGCAACGTCCACCCATGACTTCCATCATGGAATTGTGAGTCAAGAAGGCCACGGGTAACTATCTCGAGCAAATTCTTGGAGAGCACCATGCTCTCTTCATAGGCCTCATTGAAACCAAAGTGGAGGAAGTCACAAGAAGGGAAATTGATAAAATTGCAGGGCGCAATTGGGATTTTCTACACCAACCAAGCGAGGAAAATCGGAGGTATCCTTGCTCATGGAGAAGTGACTTAATCACCTTCTCTCCTATCACACAAGATGAGCATTGTATGGTGGGCAACATTGGTTACTAACAAGTCCATATGGAGGGTGGCCATTTGCTATGCTAACAAGGATTATCACACTCGCCGGGGGTTATGGGACACCTTAACTCCCTTGCTGAACACAGATTTACTGGCTATCATTGGGGGAGATTTCAATTATATTTACTATGCTAGTGACAAAAAAGGTGGAAAGTAATTTAAATTCTCTCCCGCGGCAAAGGAGATGATGGACTTCTTGACGCTTGGGGACCTTCATGAACTAAACTTCAATGGTCCAAGATTCACATGGACCAACAATAAAGATAAGAGCACAGACTGCGCCTTGACCGCTTCTTCATCAATTCAATTACCTCCAACCTCCTACCTCTGCCCAAACCAAACACCTACCATGGATTGATCATCATTGCCTATCCTTCTCCAAATAATGAAGAGTGGAAATCACATAGATGGCTGCGATTTGAAGACACATGGCTGTCTTACCTAATGGCATGGAAGCTTGTGTGGAAAAATTGGCATAGCAATTACAATGGCTCCAAAGCTGAAAACCTGGATAGAAAGTGCAGCAAGACATTGAAGAACCTATTCTATTGGAGCAAAAATAAGCTCAACGACTTAAGCAAACAAAGAGACACTCTCCAAACTGAAATTATGCAACTACAGGTAATGGATTGCACTCCAATAATGACCGAAAAGAGCGGAACTCCCGCCAAGAAAGCTAATGAACTGAATTCAACTCTTGCCTTTGTTGGAAACAAAGAGCCAAAATCAGGTGGGTTGAGGAGGGGGATGCCAATACCCACTTTTTTCATGCAATTGCATCTGCTCGGAGGAGATCAAACAGAATTAGCACATTTAAACTTGAAGATGGAAGGAGCACGGATGATCCAACCTTAATCCACCAAACCTTCATGGATTTTTTTCGGCATAAATGGAGTGCTCTACCTATCACTACCTCCGGATGGCCATGTTTTGCTGAAAATTTCAGAATCCCGCCTCAAGTAGGGGAACTTTTGGAGATGGACACCAACGAAACTGAAATTTGGGAAATGATCCGTACTATGGGTGCCAACCGTGCTCCGGATATAGATGGCATCACGCATCTTTCTTTAAGCACTTTGGCAATCATTGGCCGTGACGCCATTGAGGCTATAAAAGAGTTCTTCCACAAGGGCACCATGGCTTCTCAGTGGAAGGAAACTTTGGTGATCCTCTTGCCCAAATCTCAGAATGCTGATTGCCTAGCAAAATTCAGACCGATCAGCTTATGCAGAACATCATACAAGATTATAGCCAAGATCCTTGTGTGCCGGCTGAAATACATTCTCCCACACATAATCTCTGAGGAGCAGGGGGCCTTTGTACCTCATAGATCGATATCACACCATTGCTTGGCAGCTAAGGAGATTATCAACAAGTTTCAACACTCTACATCTAAAGATGGCTTCATGGCACTCAAAATTGACATGGAGCAAGCTTATGATAAAATGAGTTGGGAAACTCTTGCTCTTGTCCTCCATAAAATGAGAATGCCAAACAAATTTCAAATTGGCTTCTCCAATGTGTCTCCTTCCCCTTGCGACTACTCAATGGCCAAAGAACAAATTGGTTAAAAGCCCATTGTGGGTTTCGACAAGGCTGCCCACTATCTCCATACCTCTTTATACTTTGCTCGAAACTCCTCTCCATGGCCATCAAACAGCAGTAAACCAAAATTGGTGTTCCCATAGCCAACGGGGGCACTAATATATCCCACCTGCTTTATGCCGATGACATCCTCATCGCATCCAAAGCATCCATCACCCATGCCAAATGCATCATCAGAGTTCTAGATGATTATTGCAGCTGGACCGGGCAACGGATTAACACTACCAAGAGTGCTATCATTTTAAAGCCATTCAGTGGAAAGCAAACAGGATTGCCAAACTCATGGGGTTCAAGAAGGTCCAAGAGCTTGAATACTTAGGCATCAAGTTGGCCATGAGAAAATTGAAAACTGCAGATTTTCTGCAGCTAACCAAGAAGGCAAGAGAAAGGATAAGCCATTGGGGTATTCGACATTTATCTATGGCGGTCAACTAATCAATCTCTTTACTCGATTTCCATGTATCAAGTTACTCACACCTTGGTGCCCAAAATCATCACCAATGAGATAGAGAAACTTGCTCGGTGTTTCCTTTGGCAAGGGGGGCCCAACCAACATGGCTTACACTACATTGCTTGGGAAAAAATCTGCACACCCTACAGAAATGGCGGACTTGGGCTGCATTCAGCCGAGAGGTGGCATGGACCTCTCCGATCCAGATTAGCTTGGGAGTTTCTTAACAAACCAAACACACTGCTACACAAGTGTCTTTTGGAAAGATATGGGAAGAATATTTGGCAGCAAAACAAAAAAAGGAGTGACTCCATGAGCTGGAAAATCATCATCGATGGGGCAAAAAATCTGCAGCAGAATTTGCGTTGGAAAATTGCCAACGGTGAGGACTTTGACTTCACAAATGCTGCATGGATTGCTGACCTACCGCTGGCCAAATGGCCTACCTTCCTTAACATGGAAAATTCTACAGATTGGAGCATTGCCAACCTGACACACCAACAAATCCGGAATTTGGAGAAGCTGCAGTTTGGCAACCTTATGGTCGCATCTCCAAAATACAAATCTGGACCAACCAACATCAGGATCAACCTGAGCTAATCAAGAACCCATTGGGAACCACCATCACCTCTATAGTTTACCAAGGTATCTTTGCTAAAAAAGAAACATCGATTTCCAATTGCAAAGTAAACTTCCCCTAGGGAAAGAATTTTCTGGTGGAGGCTCATCCAACATGCTATACCAACCAATTGTTGGTTGGCTCACCGTGGCTTAACGGAAAACACTATGTGCCCTTGGGGATGCAACCAGGAGGAAGATATTGAGCATATTGCTGTCCATTGCACCCTTACCAATGCTATAATTCAGATTCTTGCAAAATGGGGGTTCTCAATTCCTATTTTCAACAACTTAATTGATCTCCTTCAAGCCATTCAAAATGTGCAACCAAGTATGGTCCTAAATGCTATCGCGTCGTCATCTACCAAGTCCGGAGGGCCCATAATGCTAAAACGCATGGCGTAGCCATGGCACCCCAAAATTATTCGCCTCAATTCTTGAATCCATCACCCACGCCTCCTTTCCCCTTCCGAAGCAATGGGACATCCCCTATGGGTGATCAAACCTACTATGTGGTGTCCTCCCCTCTTGGTTGGATCAAGGCGCGTGGATGGATCCTTGCTTTCTAATGGGTCGTACTGGGTCTTAAGGGATGACAATGGAAACTTCATCAAAGCTATGGGTCATTGTTTCCAACATTGGGACAAAGACGACAGGAATTAGCGCCATGCTCTACATTCGTAACATCATGGAGCCTTGGATGATAGAGTGAGGCATAGTCATTGAAGGGGATAACATCGGGTGGTGGACCACCTCTCTCTTCTGAGTGAGATATGGCGTAACCTCCCGAGTCTCCTGACATAAGCTTTTTGAAGAACTTCCACCGTGTTATTTTACTTACACACAAAGATCTAACAATAGCTAAACTTTTGTGCAGATATAGCTACTTGCTTTGATTTTGTATGGCAGATAACAACCACACTATTCCTCCAATTTTTTGTGCTTTTGGAGGAGGATAGGAAACATGCTGTTAGTAGCTAGTTTTTGCTTTCTTTTGCAACTTTTATAACTTGTAACCAGTCTTTTTCTTTATCAATGCAAATGCATCTTTTCAGCATATCATGTTGGCTCATAATTATTTAGTTAATTACTTTAAAGTGACATAAGTAAGGGTAATTAATTCATCTAATTAAAAGTTCAACTTAATTAACCCATAAAATCAACTTAATTACATTTCCTTAACTTAAATCAAATCACTAATGTTGGAATTGGTTTAAATCAACATGTAATGATTTCTCTTCTCCTCTTTAAATCAAATCAAATCGAAATTAATTAATAAAGAAGCTTTGGTTTGCTTTAAATAATTTTATTTGATTTGATAGTCCTTAAGAACTAGTTTGGTTGAATGAATCACATGCTTATATTTGATTGTCCTCTTTCCAATCATGTTAAATTTGGTATGTCATTTGAATTCATGCATCCATCTTTCAAAATCAAGTAAAATAAAATGGATTTCCATTATGTAAGCTTGCATGTGTTGATTTAATTCAATATATGCATGGCTATTATCACTATTAAATCCAAATGTATTTTTTAAAAGCTTATAAATGAATAATAATATGTGTTATGATGCTAGTTATAAATACATAACAAATGCATATTCTTATAGCTTAAGTGCATAAATGTTGAGCTCTATTTCCTATATTCATGTGTTAATTTATATAAGATTGAATTGTAATGGGTATATAGTCTAGAAATCCCAGGAACACGAGGCTTTAGCTAGCCCCAAGAAGGTCATTTGATTACCTCACTTCTCTGGTTTGTTACTTGGTTGATGAAATCAAAAAGAAGAAATGTTGTATCTGAATTTGATCTCTATTAAAAAAAAAAACCAAAAACTCTAAACCATAAACTAAAACCTGAACCCTAAACCTAAAACCTAAACCCTAAACCCTAAACCCTAAACCTAAAAACCCTAATCCCTAAACCCTAAACCCTAAACCCTCAAACCTACAACCCAAAACCCCAAACCCTAAACCTTAAACCCAAAACCCTAAACACTAAAAACCTAAAAACTTAAACTTAAACTAAATAAAACCTAAAAATAAAATAAATAAATAAACCTAAACCTAAATAAAATAAAAAATAAAAAAATAAAAAACTAAACTAAAACCTAAACCTAAACCTAAAAATATAATAAAATAAAAAATAAAAACTAAATTAAAATAAAATAATTAAAACCTAAACTAAACTAAAAAATAAAATAAACCCATAAATAAAAATACCAAAATAAAATAAAAACTAAATGTAAAATAAAAAAAAATAAACCTAAAATACAATGAAATAAAAACTAAATAAAAACCAAAACCAAAAAATAAACAAAAAAATAAATAATAAATAAAACATAAACCATACACTAAAAAAAATCCTCAACCTAAAACAATCAAAAGAAAATAAAACATAAATCAAAACTAAAATAAATAAAACCTAAACCTAAACCTAAAATAAACTATACCTAAACTCTAAACTAAATAAAATAAAATAAACTAAAAACAAACCTAAACCTAAACTAAAAAAAACTAAAAATAAACCAGAAATAAAAAAATAAAATAAAAACGTAAACCTAAACCTAAAAATAAAAAATAAAACCTAAACTATAAATTAAAATAAAAATAAAAATAAACAAAAAATATAAACCTAAACCTAATCCTAAAAAATAAACAAAAATAAAAATTTAAACTAAAATAGATAAACTTAAAATAAATAAATAAAAATAAAAAATAAACCTAAATAAAAATATAAAATAAAATAAACTAAAATAAATTAAAAATAAACTAAAGAAACTAATAAACCTAAACCTACATGTTTACTTAATTTAGAAAAAAAAACCCTAAACCCTAAACCCTAAACTCTAAACCCTAAATCCTAAACCCTAAACCATAAAACTAATCTTAAATCGTGAACCCTAAACCTATAAACCTAAACATACAACCTTAAACCCTAAACATTAAACCCTAAACTAACCCTAAACCCAAAACCCTAAACCCTAAACCCTAAATCCTAAACCCTAAAACCTAAACCCTAAAAACCTTAAACCTTAAAGCCTAAACCCTAAACTCTAAACAAACCCTAAACCCTAAGCTAAAAAAAATGTAAACTTAAAATACACATAAAAATAAAATAAACATAAACCTCTAAAATAAATAAAACCTAAACCTAAACCAAAAATAAACTAAACCTTGACCCTAAACTAAATAGAATAAAATAAACTAAAAATAAACCTAAACTTAAACTAAAAAAAACTTAAAATAAACCTAAAATAAAACCTTAAAACCTAAAGTTAAAAAAATAAAATAAAAACCAAAACCTAAACCTAAAAAATAAAATAAAAATAAAACTAAACCAAAAAATAAACATAAACCTAAAAAAACTAAAATAAATAAACCTAGAATAAATAAACTAAACTAAATAAACATAAAAAATAGACGTAAATAAAAATAAAAAATAAAATAGACTGAAATAAATAAAAAAACAAATTAGATAAACTAAATAAACCTAAACTTATTAGTATAATTAATTTAAAAAAAAACCCCTAAACCCTAAACACTAAACCCTAAGCCCTAAATCCTAAATTGATAAGCCCTAAACCTTAAAACTAACCCTAAACCTACAACCTTAAACCCTAAAACCTAAACCCTAAACCCTAAATCCAAAACCATAAACCCTATACCCCATGAGTCACTATAGCCAAGAGGGAGGTGGGGTGAATCAATATTAAAATTTGAAAAGTTAAATCTTAAATTTTAAGTTTTAGTAGAAAATTAATTTTAATTTTATAATGACAAGATACAATTCTTACGTGGTTCGGCCAAACTCCAAAACTGGCCTACGTCCATGCCTAGCCACCCCTGGCTAGGAATCCACTAAATTTAAATAGCTTACAAATAATACTCTCCTATAACAAGGCAAGTACAACCCCTACAATAATATGTACTCTTCTATAAAGAGGCGAGTACAACCCCAATATAAATTTTATAGCATAAAAATGAAAAATACAAAATAACAAATTTTGATAAAATAAATCTCTCACAAATATACCAAGCTATCCAATTCAAAAAATGATCTCACAAATTATAAATGATCACTTACAACTTAAAAATTTTGGCAAGATAAAATAATCACTTAATATTGATAAGAAATAATAAAATAAATATCTTAAAGTGATCTTGCTAAGATTTTTATGTTATTACAATTTGTAGACTAATATAAAAATTATTTCAAAATAAATTCACAATATTCTTTTGCTCAATAAAATAAATTTCAGCAAAGAATAAAGTATTTTATTTTAATGAAAAAGATTCTTTCAATTAAAGCTATCTCAAAATACTTAAAAAAAATGAGTATATGATAGATCTAAGTAGGCTAGTATGCTTTTAATTAAAAATTGAGATTTAGCAAATATGAAAATAATTTTAGTACAATAATTTATTTTAAAATGCTCAAAATATACTTCTAAAATAGATCTAAGAATAAATAATCTTTTAAAATAAGATTAATGAAGAAATATTTCAAGAAACCAAAAGAAATTGGTAGGAAGTTAAAAATTTCAACAAGTTGAAATAGATCCTTCAAACTATCACAAGAACTTTTCACAAAAAAATGATTGAGAAACTTTGATGTGAAAAAATAATGTCCAAGACTAATCCACCAAAAAGTATAAATTGGAAAGAATAAATAGATGGTGAAAATAGCATGAACAACTAAAAAAGGATTAAGATCAAGAAAACAAACTCAAGTAATTTGCGAAAGCTTGCTTATTTGAAGATGTTGAAGCTTCCAAACCAAGGATTTGATCTTGCAATATTTGGAGAACACTTGGAAGGAAAATCTAAGAAATTTTCTCTTAGATTTGCTAGAGGGATTTTGAATTTTGAATGAGGAATACTTTCATGAAGAGAATGAGGGCTATTTATAGGCAAGAAGGTCATTTTGAATTATTTCAAAAAATATATTATTCTAACATCATGTTATCATCTAATAATTTAATATTCAATAAAAATATAATTTATATTAAATAAAAATTAAATTTAAGTAGCCAAAATTAGGCTATTCACATCAACAAGTCAAAAATAATCAAATATGGCTCTTAATATATTCAAAGCATGTAGCATGCATTCATTATTAAAATCAGCTAATGTTTGAAAAGTCATAATAAATTCAATTTTAATCAAAGCGTGGGTCATGTAACCTATCAAATTAAAGGAAAAAAATCCAAGGAATCGTTGGAGATGAAATCATATAAATTCCTTGATTATAAAATGACTTTGGCTAAAATACAAAATTTCACATATTTTTGTTAATTTTGAAATATGATATTTAAATATTATGATATAATTTATATATAATCATACATATGTTAGTTATCATATAACATTCAAATTAAATTAAAATATTTAATTATATTAGGAAAATAAAATAATTACACTTAATAGTTATAATTTATTATCATTTATTATTTTGACAATTCAAATGCTATGTACAGAACATATAATTGAATGTTAATTAGATAGAGATTTATATAAATTAACCTCATTAAAATAATAGTTAAGTTGTGAGAAAATTTGTTCATGCCAATGAACTCATATGAATTTCAAATATAGTTATAAATGCATATAACCTAAAATATTATATCTTGAGCTTCACATTATCCATTTTGATCTATCTTTCATTCTTCTACTCTTGCAATTTCCTCAAACATATTATGAGATGTATTGGATATGTAATTAGCAATTGATATATCTGAAACACATAAAATATTCATTAGAACATCCAAACATTAATTTGTTATCATCAAAATTGATCAGATTGAACATGAGGCTCATTAAGCCAATATACCCTAAACCTTATAACCTTAAACCTTAAACTAACACTAAACCCAAAGCTAACCCACCCAAACCCTAAAAATAAAAAAACCCCAAACCTAAACCAAAACCCTAAACTAAAACCTAAAATAAACCCAAAAAAAAACCTAAAACTTAAACTAAACTAAATTAAGCATAAAAGTAAAATAAAAAAAATTAAAACCTAAATAAAATAAATAAAATAAAATAAAATAAAAATGTAAACTAAAACTAAAACTTAAACCTAAAAATAAAAAAATAAAATAAAAAATAAATAAAATAAAACCTAAACTAAACTAAAATTAAAGTAAACCTAAGAATAAAAACCAAAAAAAAAAAACTAAATGTAAAATAAAATTAAAACAAAACTAAATAAAAACCTAAACCTAAAAAATAAACCTTAAAATAAAGTTTAAAAATAAATAAAAAGAAAACCTAAACCCTAAACTAAAAAAGCCTAAACTTAAAATTTAAATAAAATAAACAAAATAAAATAAACATAAACCTAAACTAAAATAAACTATACTCAAATAAATAAAACCTAAGCCTTAACCTAAAATAAACTAAACTTAAACTTAAACCTAAACTAAATAAAATAAAATAAACTAAAAATAAACCAAAACTTAAACTAAAATTAAAACTTTAAAATGAATCTAAAACCAAAACCTAAAAAAATAAAATATAAACCTACACCTATGCCTAAAAAAATAAAAATAAAACCTAAGCTTAAAAAATAAAATAAAAATAAAACTCAACTAAAAAATAAACCCAAACCAAAAAAATATACTAAAATAAAAACCCTAAACTAAAATAAATAAACCTAAAATAAATAAACTAAAATAAATAAAAATAAAAAATAAACCTAAATAAAAATAAAAATAAAATGAGCTCAAAGAAATAATAAGTAAAAAAAATAAACTTAAACCTACCAGTTTACTTAATTTTAAAAAAATCCTAAACCTTAAACCCTAAAACTAACCTGAAACCTTAAACCCTAAACCTACAACCCTAAACCCTAAACCCTAAACCCTAAACCCTAAACCTTAAACCCTAAACTCTAAACCCAAAACCCTAAACCCTAAACACTAAACCCTAAACCCTAAACCCTAAACCTTAAACCCTAAATCGTAAAACCTTCAACCCTAAACCCTAAACTCTAAACCATAAAATAACCCTAAATACTAAAAATGAGCAAAACCTTGACGGCAAGAACGTCACCCATCAACTAAGATTTAATCTGGAGGTGAAGGTGGAGGTGGCATTATTATAGTGGTGGTGGGGATCTGAGGTGCCGGGGATATGGAGGTGGTGGTCGAGCAAGCAGTGGTGGTGAGGCGAGAGGAGTGACAAAACTTACGCCTGGTGGTGGTGGCTGAGGGAGAGATCGGGATATGATGGGATCCCGCACTTGAGAGGGGGGTGGTCAACTGAGAAAGATGAACGACCTATCTACCATCTATGAAACTGTGTCTTTAGCATAGAAATGGTTGTACTTATCTAGGATTTATGATTTGCTCTATGGGGGCTCATTTTTGATCTATGACTTCACTTGTGTCTTAGAAAACTTGGGGTGCTAATTGGTTGATGAAATCGAAAAGAAGAAATGTTGAATATGAATTTGTTCTCTATCAAGAAAAAAAACCTTAAACCCTAAACTAAAACTTAAACCCTAAACTTAAGACCTAAACCCTAAAATTTAAATGCTAAACCCTAAACAAACCCTAAATCCTAAACTCTAAACCCTAAAAGCTAAAAACCTAAACCTAAATTAAATAAAACCTAAAAATAAAATAAATAATAAAACCTAAACTAAAATGGAATAAAAAATAAAATAAAATAAAATATACTAAAACATAAACCTAAACCTAAACTTAAAACTAAAAAGAAAATAAAATTAAAAAATTAAAACTAAAATAAAATAAAATAAATAAAAACCTAACCTAAACTCTAAAATGAAAAACCTAAATAAAATAAAAACTAATCCTAAAATAAAAATAAAATAAACCTAAACTAAAATAAAATTAAAACTAAATAAAAACCTAAACCTAAAAAATAAACCTAAAAATAAATAAAAAATTAAACCTAAACCTTAAACTAAAAAAATCCTAAACCTAAAATAAAAATAAATTAATCAAAATAAAATAAACCTAACCATAAACTAAAATAAACTAAACAAAAATAAATAAAACCTAAACCTAAACATAAAATAAACTAAACCTAAAGTAAATAAAATAAAGTAAATAAAATAAAGTAAACAAAAAATAAAGATAAGCCTAAACTGAAAAATAAAACCAAATATTATACCTAAAATAAAAACCTAAAACTTAAACCTAAAAAAAATAAAGTAAAAACCTAAACCTAAACCTAAAAATAAAAAAATAAAATCTAAACCAATAAAATAAAATAAAAAATAAAGCTCAACTAAAAATAAACCTAAACCTAAAAAATAAACTAAAATAAAAAATCTAAATTAAAATAAATAAACATAAAATAATTAGACTAAACTAAATAAAAAAATAAGCCTAAATAGAAATAAAAAGTAAAATAAACTCTAACAAATAAGAAATAAACTAAATAAACTTAAACCTATCGGTTTACCTAATTTTTTAAAGAAAACCTAAACCCTAAATACTAATCCCTAAACCCTAAAACTATCCCTAAACCTTAAAACCCTAAACCCTAAACCCTAAACCCTAAATCGTCAAACCCCTAAACCCTAAACCCTAAACTAACCCTAAACCTTAAACTAACCTTAAACCCTAAACTCTAAACTAACTAAAAACTCTAAGAATGGGCGACTGGACAAAGAACATCACCCAACTGTGCTAGATTTAGCTTGAGGCAAAGGTGGAGGCTGCTTATCGCAGTGGTGGGGGATGTAGGGGTGGTGGATATGGAGGTGGTGGTCGAATGGTGGATGGAGTGAGGTTGCACAGATGGTGGTGGAGGGATAGATCGAGAATATGACGGTGGTGTCATTTTTGATGGTGCTCATTTATTCTATTGGTGCTCATTTTTTGGGCTTATCTCATTGCTTGTGTCTTAGGAAACTTGGGGTGCTACTTGGATGATGAAATCAAAAAGATGAAATGTTGAATTTGAATTTGTTCTTTGTTTAAAAAAACCTTAAACCCTAAACCATAAATCCTAAACCCTAAACCCTAAACCCTAAACTAAAACTTAAACCCTAAACCTAAAACCTAAACCCTAAAACCTAAACATTAAACCCTAAACCCCAAACCCCAAACCCTAAACCCTAAAAAGCTAAAAACCTATGCATGCTCATTTTTTATTTATGTTGTAGCTTGTGTCTTAGAAAACTTAGTGTGTTACTTAGTTGATGAAATAAAAAAATGAAATGTTGAATCTAAATTTGTACTCTATTAAATAAAAAACCCAAAACCCTAAACCCTAATCTAAACACTGAATCTTAAACCTAAAACCTAAACACTAAACCCTAAACCCTAAAAATAAAAATGAAAAAAATAAATAAAAGAGTAAATAACTGAAAAATAAACCTAAAAATAAAACCTAAAAATAAATAGAAAATAAAACATAAACATTAAACTAAAAAAAACCTATCCCTAAAATAAACCAAATAAATAAACCTAAACTTAAACTATACTAATAAACTAAAATAAATAAAACCTAAACCTAAACCAAAATAAACTAAACCTAAACCTAAACTAAATAAAGTAAAATAAACTAAAAAATAAACCTAAACTAAAAATAAAATAAAAATAAACATAAATAAAAAACCTAAAACCTAAACCTAATAAATAAATAAAATAAAAAACCTAAAATAAAAATAAAATAAACCTAAAAAAATAAATAAAAAAATAAACTAAACTATAAATAAAATAAACCTAAATAAACCTAAAAAAATAAACTATAAGAAACCTAAACTAAAATAAATAAACCAAAATAAACTAAAATAAAATAAAATAAAATAAATAAATAAAAAATAAACCTAAATAAATTAAAACCCTAAACCCTAAACTAAATCTAAAACCTAAACCCTAAACCCTAACTAATTTAAGTAAATTTAAAAACCCTAAAACCTAATTCTAAACTACAATAAATTTAAACCCTAAAACTAAGTTCTAATCCTAAAACCTAAACCTAAAACTTAACTTAAACCTAAACTAAACCCTAAAACCCTAAACCTTCAAACCCAAAACCCTAAACCCTCAACCCTATAACCTAAACACCTAAAAATCTAAACCTGAAGTAAATAAAATCTAAAGATAAAATAAATAAAAAATCTTAAAGCCACATAATATTAAAAATTAAAATAAAATAAAAGCCTAAACTAAAACCTAAACCTAAACTTAAAAAAAATGAAATTAAAAAATATAAAAAACTAAAATAAAATAAATAAAAACTAAAACTAAAGAAAAAAATAAAATAAACCTAAGAATAAAAAAGCTAAATAAAATAAAAACTAAACATAAAATTAAAATAAAAGAAACTTAAAATAAAATAAAATAAAAACTAAATAAAAACCTAAACCTAAAAAATCAACCTCAAATTAAAACCTAAAAATAAATAAAAAATAAAACCCAAACTCTAAACTAAAAATAAAAATTTAACCAAAAATAAATATAAAATAAACTTAAACCTAAACTAAATTATATAAAACCTAAACATAAATTTAAAATAAACTAAACCTAAATTAAAAAATAAAAGCTAAAAGTAAACCTAAATAAAAACCTAACCTAAACCCTAAACTCTAAACCCTAAAACGCTAAAAACCTAAACCTAAACTAAATAAAACCTAAATATAAAAAAAATAAAAAAACCTAAACCAAAATAACAAAAATAAAAAAAAATAAAAACATAACAAAACCTTAAACCTAAGCCTAAACCTAAAAAGAAAATAAAATAAAATAAATAAAAACATAAACTAAACTAAAAAATAGAAAACCTAAATAAAATAAAAACTAAAACTAAAACTAAAAAAAAATTAACCTAAAATAAAATAAAATAAAAACTAAATAAAAACATAAACATAAAAAATAAAACTAAAAATAAAACTTAAAAACAAATAAAAAATAAAACCTAAGCTCTAAAATAAAAAACAACCTAAAATTAAAATAAAAATAAAATAAACCTACACCAAAACTAAAATAATCTAAACGAAAATAAATAATACCTACCACTAAATGTAAAATAAACTAAACCTAAACCTAAACCTAAATTAAATAAAATAAAATAAACTAAAAAAAAATCTAAACCAAAACTAAAAGATATTAGCTAAAAATAAACCTAAAATAAAAACCTAAAGCCTAAACCTAAAAAAATAAAATAAAAACCTAAACCTAAACCAAAAAAATAAAATAAAAATAAAACTAAACTAAAAAAAACCTAAACTAAAATAAATAAACCTAAAATAAATAAGCTAAATTAAATAAAAATAAAAAATTAACATAAATAAAAATAAATAAATACGATAAACTTAAATAAATTAAAAATAAACTAAATAAACCTAAACCTACCAATTTACTTAATTAAAGAAAAACACTAAACTCAAAATCCTAAACCCTAAACGTGAAACCTACAACCCTTAACCCTAAACCTTAATAAACTCTAAACCCTAGACCCTAAACCCTAAAAGCATAAACCATAAAATGTTAATCCCTTATCCATAAACCCTACACCCTAAACCTTAAACTCGAAACCCTATACCCTAACGCTAAACCCTAAACCTTAAAACATAAACCTAAACCTAAAGTAACTAAATAAAAGAAAAAGTAAACCTAAATAGTAAGAATAAGAAGAACCTTGATGGGAGGAACATTACTGTCAACCAGGCTTAGTCTAGATCTGGCGGTGGAGGTGAAGGAGGAGGCAACGATTATCATAGTGGTGGTGGGGGATCTGGAGGTGCTGGTGGATATGGAGGTGGTGGTCAGAGCAGTGATATTTGTGGAGGTGGGAGGAGCGATAGAGGTTACAACCATGGTGCTGGTGGAGGGAGAGATTGGGGATATAATGCTAGATCCTACTACTCGAAAGGCTAGAGTGATTCTGATGGGAACTGAAGAAACTGAAGAACGGTCAATCCGATCTACTGCTTATGGAAATGTGTCTTTATAGTAGAGATGGTTCTAGTTATCTAGGGTTTTTTATTTGCTCTATCCGTGCTCATTTTTTATCTATGTCGTCGCTTATGTCTTAGAAATCTTGGTGTGTTACTTGGTTGGTTAAATTGAAAAGAAGAAATGTTGAATCAAAATTTGTTCTCTTTTAAAAAAAAAGCCAAAAACTCCAAACCCTAAACTAAAACCTAAACCCTTGACCTAAAACCTAAACCCTAGACCCTGAACCCTAAACCCTAAACCCTAAACCCTAAAAAACATTAAACTCTAAACCCTAAACCCTAAAACCTAAACCCTAAACCCTAAACCATAAACCCTCAATTAACCCTAAACCATTAACCCTAAAAAACCTAAAAAGCTAAACCCAAACTAAATAAAAACTAAAAAGAAAATAAATAAAAAACAAAACCAAAATAAACTAAAATAAAAACCTAAAGTAAAATCGTAACCTAAACTTAAAAATAAAAAAAATAAAAAAAATAAAAACTAAACTAAAATAAAATAAATAGAAACCTAAACTAAACTAAAAAAATAAAAAACTTAAATATAATAAAAATAAAACCTAAAATAAAAATAAAATAAACCTATATTAAAATAATATAAAAACTAAATAAAAACTTAAACCTAAAGAATAAACCTAAAAATAAAACTTAATAATAAATAAATAATAATATCAAAACCCTAAACTAAGGATAAACCTAAACCTAAAATAAAAATATAATAAACCTAAACCTAAACTAAAGTAAACTAAACTAATATAAATAAAACCTAAACCTAAGCCTAAAATAAACTAAACCAACAACTAAACATAAACCCTAAAAAAAATAAAATAAACTAAAAATAAACCTAAACCTAAACTAAAAAATAAAACCTAAAAATAAACCTAAAATAAAATCTAAATTCTAAACCTAAAAAAAAATAAAAACCTAAACCTAAACCTAAAAATAAAAATAAAACCTAAACCTAAAAAAGAAAATAAAAATAAAAATAAATTAAAAGATAAACCTAAACCTAAAAAATAAAGTAAAATAAAATAAATAAACTAAAATAACTAAGGAAAATAACAACAACAACAAGCCATTATCCCACTAACTGAGATCAGCTACATGAATCCTTTATCTCCATTGTGTCCTATTATGCATCAAATTCTCATTCAATTCAAGTATACTAAGTTCATTTTTTATACATCTTAACCATGTATTTTTAAGTCTACTTCTACCTTTCTTAACATAAGGAAATTATAATGCATCTACTCTCTTAACCGAGTCATTGGACGATCGACGCTTTATGTGGCCAAACCATCTAAGGCAACTCTCTCAAATTTTATCTACCACTAGAGCTACTCCAACTTTTTCTCGAAAATAAACATTTCACTTTTATCTCAAAGACTAAAGCCACTCAACCACCTAAGCATCCTCATCTCTGCAACACTTAACTTAGTCTCAAGCTTCTCTTTTATTAGCCAACATTCTACACCATAAATCATTACAGGTCTTACCACCACTTTATAAATTTTTTCCTTAAGTTTAAGTGGTACCTTTCTATCACACAACAAGCTAGATGCATTCTTAGAACATTCACATTTTGCGTTTGAATGACTTGTTCACCTAATGTCACAACACTACCACTATAACTTCTAGAACTAAAATTACATTCCAAAAATAAACTAAACTAAATAAAAATAAAAAATAAAGCTACATAAAAAAATAAACAAAAATAAATAAAAAATAAACTAAATAAACCTAAACCTACAAATTTACTTAACCTAAAAAAAATTAAAGAAAACCCTAACCCTAAACCCTAAACCTTGAACCCTAAACCCTAAATCCTAAACCTTAAAACATTAAACCCTAAACCCTAAAACCCTAAACCCTAAACCCTAAACCCTAAACAATAAACCTTAAACCCTAAACCCTAAACCCTAAATCCGAAAACCTACAACCCTAAACCCTAAACCCTAAATCCCAAACCTTAAACACTAAACCCTAAATTATAAAAAACTAAAAATTAAAACCTAAACTAAATAAAACCTAAAAATAAAATAAATAAAAAACCTAAACCTAAGTAAAATAAAAAATAAAATAAAATAAAAATTGAAACTATAATACAAAGCTAAACCTAAAAGTAAAAATAAATAAAATAAAAAAATAAGAACTAAACTAAAATAAAATAAATAAAAACCTAAACTAAATAAATAAATAAAATATACATAAAAATAAAAATCCTAAATAAAATAAAAGCTAAACATAAAATAAAAATAAAATAAAATAAAACCTAAATAAAAACTTAAACCTAAAAAATAAACCTAAAAATAAAACCTAAAAATAAATAAAATTAAAACCTAAAATACTAGTAAAAAAACCCTAGGCACAAATAAACAGATAAAATAAAACTGAAACTGAAACTAAAATAAACTAGTAAAATAAAATCAAACCTAAACCTAGCTTAAAATAAACTAAAGCCCACAAAATAAATAAAATAAAATTATGAAAATAAACCTAAAGCAATCTAAAAATAAAACATAAAGATAATCCTAAAATAAAAACCTAAAACCTAAAACTAAAAAAAAAACCGAAACCTAAACATAAAAATAAAAAATAAAACCTAAACCTAAAAAATAAAATAAAAATAAAACTAAAGTAAAAAAAATACATAAACCTAAACCAAAACCTATAAAATAAACTAAAATAAAAAACCTAATCTAAAATATATAAACCTAAAAGAAATAATCTAAATAAAATAAAAATAAAAAATAAACCTAAATAAAAATAAAAAATAAAATAGACTAAAATGAATAAAAAATAAGCAAAATAAACCTAAACCTACCAATTCACTTAATTTTTAAAAAAAAACCTAACCCATAAACTTTAAATCCTAAATCCTAAAGCATAGAACTAACCGTAAACCCTAAACCCTAAACCTACATCCCTAAACCTACAACCCTAACCTCTAAGTCCTAAACCCTTTACCCTAAAACCCTAAAAACCTAAAAACCTAAACCTAACGTAAATAAAACTTAAAAATAAAAAAAATAAAAAAATCTATACCTAAATAAAATGAAAAATATAATAAAATAGAAACCTAAACTAAAACTAAAAAATAAAATAAAGCTAATAATTGAAAACCTAAATATAATAAAAACTAAATGCAAAATAAAAATAAATAAACATAAAATAAAATAAAATAAAAACTAAATAAATACCTAAATCTAAAAAATAAACCTAAAAATAAAACCTAAAAAAAAAATCAAATATAAAACATAAACACTAGACTAAAAATAAAAACTTATCCTAAAATAAAAATAAAATAAACAAAATAAAATAAACTTAAACCTAAACTAACGTAAACTAAATGAAAATAAATAAAACCTAAACCTAAACCCTATACTAAATAAAATAAAATAAACTAAAAATAAACCTAAACATAAACAAAAAAATAAAACCTAAAAAATAAACCTAAAATAAAAACCTAAAATCTAAAACCTAAACCCTAAATGCTAAAAAGTTAAAAACCTAAACCTAAACTAAATGATACCTAAAAATAAAATAAATAAACAAAATTTAAACCAAAATAAAATAAAAAAAATAAAATAAATTAAAAACATAAACTAAATCCTAAACCTAAACCTAAACCTAAAAAAAAAAGAAAAAATATTAACTAAACTAAACTAAAATAAAAAAATTTAAAACCTAAATAAAATAAAAACTAAACCTAAAATAAAAAATAAAATAAACCTAAAATATAATAAAATAAACATTAAATAAAAACCTAAACCTAAAAAATAAACCTAAAATAAATAATAAATAAAACCTAGACCTTAAACTAGGTAAAAAAACCCTAAACCTAAAATAAAAATAAAATAACATGAACCTAAGCTAAAGTAAATAAAACCTAAACCTAAACTTAAAATAAACTAATCCAAAACCTAAATATAAACTAAATAAAATAAAATAAACTAAAAATGAACCTAAACCTAAACTAAAAAATAATACCTAAAAATAAACCTAAAATAAAAATCAAAAACCTAAACTTAAAAAAATAAAATAAAAACCTAAACCTAAGCCAACAAATAAAAATTAAAACCTAAACCTAAAAAATAAAATAAAAATAAAGCTAAACTAAAAAATAAATCTCAACCTAAACCTAAACCTAAAAACTAAATGAAAATAAATAAACTAAACTAAATAAAAATAAAAAATAAACCTAAATAAACATAAAATAAACAAAAATAAATAAAAGATAAATTAAATAAACCTAAGTCTACAAATTTACTTAATTTAAAAAAAAGCCATAAACCATAAGCCTTAAACTCTAAACCTACAACCCTAAACCCTAAACCCTAAACCGTAAACCATAAACCCTAAACCCTAAACCCTAAAAATCTAAAAACCTAAACCTAAACTAAAGAAAACCTAAGAATAAAATAAATAAAAAAACCTAAACATAAACAAAATAAAAAAAATAAAATAAGATAAAAAACTAAACTAAAACCTAAACATATACCTAAACATAAACCTAAACCTATAAATAAAATAAAATAAAAATTAAAACGTAAAACAAAATAAAATAAATTAAAACCTAAACTAATAGAAAAAATAAAATAAACCTAAAAATAAAAAACTAAGTAAAATAAAAACTAAACATAATATAAAAATAAAATGAACCTAAAATAAATAAAATAAAAATTAAATAAAAACCTAAACATTAAATAAACTTAAACCTAAACTAAAATAAACTAACCTAATATAAATAAAACCTAAACCTAAACTTAAAATAAACTATTCCTAAACTCTAAACTAAATAAAATAAAATAAACTAAAAATAAACATAAAATAAAAACGTAAAACCTAGACCCTAAATCCTAAAAAGCTAAAAACCTAAACCTAAACTAAATGAAACCTGATAAATAAAAAAACCTAAACCAAAATAAAATAAAATAAAAACCTAACTAAAACTATAACCTAAACTTAAACCTAAAAACAAAATATAATAAAAATAATAACTAAACTAAAATAAAATAAATAAAAACCTAAACTAAACCAAAAAATCAAAAAACCTAAATAAAATTAAAACTAAACCTACAATAAAACTAAAATAAACCTAAAATAAAATAAATAAACACTAAACAAAAACCTAAACCTAAAAATAAATAAAAAATAAAACCTAGACCCTAAACTAAAAAAAAACATAAACTTAAAATAAAACTAAAATAAACTTAAACCTAAACTAAAATAAACTAAACTAAAATAAACAAAACCTAAACCTAAAACTAAAATAAATTAAACCTAAACCTAAACCTAAACTAAATAAAACCTAAAAATAAAATAAATAAATAAAACTAAACATAAAAAAAATAAAAAAATAAAAAAGATAAAAAAATAAACTAAAACCTAAACCTGAACCTAAACCTAAAAATAAAATAAAATAAATAGTAAAACATAAAATAAAATAAAATAAATAAAAATCTAAACTAAGAGAAAAAATAAAATAAACCTAAAAATAAAAAACCTAAGTAAAATAAAAACTAAATGTAATATAAAAATAAAATGAACCTAAAATAAATAAAATAAAAACTAAATAAAAACATAAACCTAAAATAAACTTAAACCTAAACTAAAATAAACTAACCTAAAATAAGTAAAACCTAAACCTAAACTTAAAATAAACTAATCCTAAACCCTAAACTAAATAAAATAAGATAAACTAAAAATAAATCTAAAATAAAAACCTAAAACGTAAACCCTAAACCCTAAAAAGCTAAAAAGCTAAACCTAAACTAAATGAAACCTGATAAATAAAAAAACCTAAACCAAAATAAAATATAATAAAAACCTAACTAAAACTGTAACCTAAACTTAAACCTAAAAGGAAATGATAATAAAAATAATAATTAAAATAAAATAAAATAAATAAAAACCTAAATTAAACCAAATAAATGAAAAACCTAAATAAAATAAAAACTAAACTTACAATAAAACTAAAATAAACCTGAAATAAAATAAATAAACACTAAACAAAAACCTAAACCTAAAAAATAAACCTAAAAATAAATAAAAAATAAAAACTAGACCCTAAACTAAAAAAAAAAACCTAAACCTAAAAGAAAACTAAAATAAACTAAACTAAAATAAAAAAAAACCTAAATCTAAAACTAAAATAAATTAAATCTAAACCTAAACCTGAACTAAATAAAATAAAATAAACTAAAAATGAACTTAAAATGAAATTATAAAATAATAGCTAAAAATAAACCTAAAATAAAAACCTAAAATGTAAACCTAAAAAAATAAAAATAAAATAAAAAACCTAAGCCTAAACCTAAAATAAACTAAACCTAAACATAAACTTAAAATAAAAAAAATAAAATAAACTAAAAATAAATGTAAACCTAAACTAAAAAAAATAAAACCTAATAATAAACTTAAAATAAAAATCTAAAACCTAAATATATATATATATATATATATATATATATATATATATATATATAAATAATAAAAACCTAAACCTAAACCTAAAAATATAAAAAAATAAAACCTAGACCTAAAAAAATAAAATAACATTAAACTAAACTAAAAAATAAACATAAACTTAAAAAATAAACTAAAATAAAAAAACCTAAACTAAAATAAATAAACAAAACTAAATAAAAATAAAGAATAAACCTAAAAAAATTAAATGAAGTAAAATAAATAAACTAAAAAACTAAATAAACTAAATAAACCTAAACCTGCCAGTTTACTTAATTTAAAAAAAACACTAAACTCTAAATCCAAAACCATAAACACTAAGCCCTAAACCCTAAACACTAAAACTAACCTACAACCCTAAACCCTAAAAAAATAAATAAAATAAAATAAAACATTAACCCTAAACTCTATACCGTAAAATAAACCCTATACCCTAAACCCTAAACCTACAACCCTAAACCTTAAGCCTTAAGCCCTAAAACCCTAAACCCTAAACTTTAAACCCTAAATTGTAAACCCTAAAATCCTAAACCCTAAACCCTAAATCATAAACATTAAAACCTATAGCCCTAAACCCTAAACCCTAAACCTCAAATTTTAAACCCTGAATTAAAAATTGTAAACCCTAAAAATCTAAAATCCTAAATCTAAACTAAATAAAACCTAAAAATAAAATAAATAAAAAACCTAAACCTAAATAAAATAAATTAAAAACCTAAATTAAAACCTTAACCTAAACTTAAAATTAAAATAAAATAAAAAATTAAAACTAAACTAAAATAAGGTAAATAAAAACCTAAACTAAACTAAAAAGTAAAATAAGCCTAAACATAAAATTCATAAATTTAATAAAAAATAAACATAAAATAAAAATAAACTAAACCTATAATAAAATAAAATAAAAATTTAAATAAAAAAATAAACTTAAAAATAAATAAAAAATAAAATTTAAACCTTAAACTAAAAAAAAACTAATTCCAAAATAAACAAAATAAAATAAACATAAAACCCAAACAAAAATAAATAAAACCTAAACCTAAACCCAAAATAAACTAAACCTAAACCCTAAACTAAATAAAATAAAATAAATTAAAAATAAACCTAAACCTAAACTAAAAAACAAAACTTAAAAATAAACCTAAAATAACATGAAAAACCTAAAGCTAAAAAAATAAAATAAAAACCTAAAACTAAAGCTAAAAATAAAAAATAAGACCTAAACCTAAAAAAAAAACTAAACTAAAAAAATAAACATAAATTTAAACCTAAATCTAAAAATAAACTAAAATAAAAAACCAAAATGAAAATAAATAAATTAAACTAAATAAAATTTAAAAATAAAAAACTAAAATAAATAAAAAAATAAACATAATAAACTAAAATGCACTCCTACTATTTCTGGTTTTCAAAAAAAATATCCAACTAAACCTACCCTAAACCCTAAAACCCACCCTGCCCTAAACCTAACCCTAAACCATAAACCATAAACTACCCTACTAACCTCCCACCTAAACTGAGCCCTGGACCAAAACCATAAACCACCCTAAGCCTAAAATCCTGATCCTAAAGCTGACCATAAAAAAACTAAACTAACTTAAACTATAACCTACCCTACCTAATCTTTAATAACCCCAAACTAAACTAAACCTGGCTAAACACTAAACCCTAAAACCTAAACCCTAAACCCTAACCCTAAACACTAGACCCTAAAACCCTAAACCCTAAATCTTACAAACTTAAAAACCAAGGCCTAGACTAAATAAAACCAAAAATTGAAATAACTAAATAAAATAATAAAATAAAATAAAAACCTAAACAAAACCTAAACCTAAACATAAAAATAAAATAAAATAAAATAAAATAAATAAAAATAAACTAAAATAAAATAAATAAAAGCCTAAACTAAACTGTAAAGAATAATATAAACCTAAGAATAAAAAACCTAAATGAAATGAAAACTAAATGTAAAATAAAAAAATAAACCTAAAATAAAATAAAATCAAAATTCAATAAAAACCTAGACCTAAAAAATAAACCTAAAAATAAAGAAAAAAATAAAACTTAAATGCTAAACTAAAAAAAACCTAAACCTAAAATAAAAATAAAATAAACCCAAACCTAAACTAAAATAAACTAATCTAAAATAAATAAAACCTAAACATAAAATAAACTAAATGTAATCCTAAATCTAATCTAAATAAAATAAAATAAAATAAACTAAAATCTAACCAAAACCTAAACTAAATAATATAACCTAAAAATAAACCTAAAATAATAACCTAAAACCTAAACCTAAATAAAGAAAATAAAAATCTAAACTTAAACAAAAAAATAAATAATAAAACCTAAACTTAGAAAATAAAATATAAATAAAAATCAACTAAAAAGTAAACCTAGGCCTAAACCAAATCCAAAAAAATAAACTAAAGTAAAAAATCTAAACTAAAATAAATAAACTTAGAATTAATATAATAAACTTTATAAAAATAAGATATTAAAATTAAAAATTAAAATAAACTAAAATAAAGAAAAGATAAACTAAATAAACATAAACCAATTGGTTTACATAATTTTTAAAAAAAATCATAAACCCTAAATGCTAAACCCTAAACCCTAAACCTTAAAAAACCCTAAACCCTAAAAGCATAAACCCTAAACTCTAAACCTAAACCATAAATCGTAAACCCTAAACCATAAACCCTAAACCCTAACACTAAACTATAAACCCTAAACCCCAAACCCTAAACCTAAACCTAAAGTAACTAAATAAATTAAAAATTAAACCTAAAGCCTAAAACCTAATAAACCTAAACCCTAAGAATAGGCAAAACCTTGATGGAAAGAACATCAATGTCAACTAGGCTCAGTCTAGATCTGGCGGTGGAGGTAAAGGAGGAGGCAGCAGTTATCGCATTGGCGGTCAGGGATTTAAAGTTGCTGGTGGATTTAGAGGTGGTGGTCAGATCAATGGTGGTTATGGAGGCATGGGAAGCGATGGAGGTTACAGCCACAGTGGTCGTGGAGGGAGAGATCTGGGATATGATGGTGGATCCCACTACTAGAGAGGTTGGGGTGGTTCTATTGGGAACTGAAGAAACTGAAGAATGGCTGATTTGATTTGCTATTCATGTAACTGTGTCTTCATAGTAGAGATGGTTCTAGTTATCTAGAGTTTTTAATTTTCTCTACGCATGATCTATTTCGATCTATGTCATTGCTTATGCCTTAGAAAACATAATGTGTTACTTGGTTGATGAAATCGATAAGAAGAAATGTTCATTTTGAATTTGTTCTCTGTCAAAAAAAAATAAAAATTCTAAACCCTTAACTAAAACCTAAACCCTAAACCTAAAAACTAAAGCTTAAACCCTAAACCCTAAACCCTAAAAACCTTAAACCCAAAACTCTAAACCCTAAAACCCTAAGCCCTAAACCAGAAACCCTAAAACCTAAACCCTAAACCTTATACCCTAAACCCTAGACCCAAAACCTAAAACCTAAAAAAACCCCTAAACCCTAAACCTTAAACCTGAAGCCCTAAACCCTAAACAAACTCTAAACCCTAAAACCTAAAAAGCTAATAACCTAAACCTAAAAAGCTAATAACCTAAACCTAAACTAAAGAAAACCTAAAAATAAAATAAATAAAAAAACCTAAACTAAAATAAAATAAAAACATAAACTTAAACCTAAACCTAAAAAGAAAATAAAATAAATAAATAAAACTAAAGTAAAATAAAATAAATAAAAACCTAAATAAAATAAAAACTAAATAAAAACCTAAACGTAAAAAAGAAACCAAAAAATAAATAAAAATAAAACATAAATTTAAAATAAAAATAAAATAAACCTAAACCTAAACTAAAATAAACTAAACTAAAATAAATAAAACCTAAACCTAAAATAAATAAAACCTAAATGTAAAATAAATAAAATAAAATAAAATAAACTGAAAATAAACCTAAACTTACACTAAAAAATAAAACCTAAAAGTTAACATAAAATAAAAATCTAAATCCTAAACCTAAAAAAATAAAATAAATACATAAACCTAAACATAAAAAAACCTAAACCTAAAAAATAAACTAAAAATAAAACTAAATTAAAAAAAATAAACCTAAGCCTAAAAATAAAAATACAAAATAAACTAAAATAAATAACCTAAAATAACTAAACTAAACTAAATAAAAATAAAAATAAACTTAAATAAAAATAAAAGTAAACTAAACAAAAATAAATAAAACAGAAACTAAATAAACATGAACTACCAATTTACTTAATTTTTAAAAAATTAAAAATTAAATTAAATAAAAAACACAAACTGTGAACCCTAAACCCTAAACACTAAACCCTAAACCCTAAACCCTCAACCCTACAACCCTAAAACCTAAACTCTAAACCCTAAACCCTAAACCCTAAACCCTTAAAATTTGAAAAACTAAACATAAGACAAAAAATTAAAAAAACTAAACTAAAATAAAATAACAAAAATAAAATATTATAAAAACCTAAACTAAAACCAAAACCTAAACCTAATAATAAAATAAAACAAAAAATAAAAAATAAACTAAAATAAACTAAATAAAACTTAAACTAAGCTAAAAAATAAAATAAACCTAAAAATTAAAAACCTAAATAAAATTAAATCAAAACATAAAATAAAAATAAAATAAACCTAAAATAAAATAAAATGAAATCAAAATAAAAACCTAAACCAAAAAAATAAACCTAAAAATAAATAAAAAATAAAACCCAAACCCTAAACTAAAAAGAACCTAAACCTAAAATAAACAAAATAAAATAAACCTAAACTTAAACTAAAATAAACTAGATTAAAATAAATAAAACCTAAACCTAAACCTAAAATAAACTAAACCTAAACCTTAAACTAAATTAAATAAAATAAACTAAAAATAAAACTAAACCTGAAATAAAAAATAAAACCTAAAAATAAACCTAAAACCTAAACCCAAAAAAATAAAATAAAAATTGAAACCTTTACCTAAAAAAACTTAAACCCTAAACCTAAAAAAGAAGAAGCTAAAATTAAAAAAATTATAACTAAACTAAAAAATAAACTAAAATAAAAAACCTAAACTAAAATAAATAAACATAAAATAAATAGGCTAAACTAAATATAAAAAAAAAATAAACCTAAATAAAAATATAGAATAAACTAAATAAACTATATAAACCTAAACCTACAGGTTTACATAATTTTTAAAAAAAATCTTAAACCCTAGACACTAAATCCTAAACACTAGACCCTAATTCCTAAAACCTAAAATTAACCCTAAACCCTAAACACCCTAAATAAAAATTAAAAAACTAGAAGTAATAAAACAAAACAAACTAAACACCCCCTCCCCTTGTTACCCTTTAACTAAAACTAAAACTAACTAAAACTAAACTAAAATTAAAACTAAAATTAAAACTAAATTAATACTAAACTAAAACCCTATTAGAGCTAGGCAAAAAACTAAACCTAAACCCATAATAAAATTAAAACTCCCCCCCTCTAAAACTAAAATTAATAATAACTAAATTAATTAAAACACAAAACCTATAATGATTAATAAAATATAAACTAATAAAAGCCACTCCTAAACTAAAATTAAAACCTAAACCATAAAAAAAAACTAAAAAATAATAATAAAACTAAAAAAACCTAAACCTTAAACCCCCCTCCCTCCCAAATAATAAAAAAAATTAAAATAAAAATAATAAAAACCCCTAAATAAAACTAAAACTAATAAAAATAACTAAAACCCTAAAACTAAACTAATAAAAGAAAAACAAAAATAAAACCCCTAATAACTAAAAGATAAATAGAAAAAACCCAAAAAAAATAATAAATCACTCTCACCCCCCCCTCAAAAAAAAAAACTTAAGCATAATAATAATACTAAATAAAAATAAAAAACTAATAAACAATAAATAACTAAAAAACAAAACTAATAAAAAAACCTAAATCCCTAAATCTAAAAATCTAACTAAACTAAACTAATAATTAAAAAAATTTAAACCCCTAAACCCATCCCGTGGCCCCTTCCCGTCCCGAGCTTTGGCAATTCTTGACTCGCTTTTCTTTTTGTTCTCTTTCTTGGTGTTTCAGGTTGGTTTTCCAAAAATTTCTTCTAGTTTGGCTTCTAGTCTTCTGCCTTAGGTCGATCCTTGTTTGGTTCTTAAGTGGCTCCATTTGCCTGTTGGCTTAATGAGCCTCATGTTTAATCATATCAATTTTGATGATAACAAATGAATGCTTGGATGTTCTAATGAATGTTTTTATGTGTTTTAGATATATCAATTGCTAATTACATATCCAATACATCTCATAATATGTTTGAGGAAATTGAAAGAGTAGAAGAATGGAAGTTAGATCAAAATGGATAATGTTAAGCTCAAGATACGATATTTTAGGTTATATGCATTTATAACTATCTTAGAAATTCATATGAGTTCATTGGCATTAATCAATTTGCTTACAAATTAATATATTATTTTAATGAGGTTAATTTATATAAATCTCTATTTAATTAACATTTAATTATATGTTTCATACATAGCACTTGAATTATCAAAATAATTATTGATAATAAATTATTACTATTAAGTGTAATTATTTTATGTATGATTATATATAAATTATATCATAATATTTAAATATCATATTTCAAAATTAACAAAAATATGTGAAATTTTGTATTTTAGCCAAAGTCATTTTATAATCAATGAATTTATATCTGATTTCATCTCCAACAGATTCCTTGGATTTTTTTTCCTTTAATTTGATGGGTTACATGACCCACGTTTAATTAAAATTGAATTTACTATGACTTTTTAAACATTAGTTGATTTTAATAATGAATGCATGTTATATGCTTTGAATATATTAAGAGCCATATTTGATTATTTTTGACTTGCCCATGTGAATAGCCAAATTTTGGCTGCTTGAATTTAATATTTATGTAATATAAATTATTTTTTATTGAATATTAAATTATTAGATGATAACATGATGTTAGAACAATATATTATTTTGAAATAATTCAAAATGACCTTCTTGCCTATAAATAGCCCCCATTCTCTTCATGAAAGCATTCCTCTTTAAAATTCAAAAACCCTCTAGCAAATTTAAGAGAAAATTTCTTAGATTTTCCTTCCAAGTGTTCTCTAAATATTGCAAGATCAAATCCTTGGTGTGGAAGCTTCAACATCTTCAACTAAGCAAGCTTTCTCAAATTACTTGAGTTTATTTTTTTGATCTTAATCCTTTTTTAGTTGTTCATGCTATTTTCACCATCTAGTTATTATTTCCAATTTATACTTTTTGGTGGATTTGTCTTTGGACATTATTTTTCACATCATAGTTTCTCAATCATTTTATTTGTGAAAAAATCTTGTGATAGTTGGTAACATCTATTTCAACTTGTTGAAATTTTTAACTTCCTACAAATTCCATTTGTTTTCTTGAAATATTTCTTCATTAGCCTTATTTTGAATTATCATTTATTCTTAGATCTATTTTAGAAGTATATTTTAGCATTTCAAATTAATTTATTGTGCAAAAATTATTTTCATATTTGCTAAATATCTTTTTTTTCCTTAAATTAAAAGCTTACTAGCCTACTTAGATCTATCATGTAGTAATTTTATTTAAGTATTTTGTGATCATTTGCATTAATTGAAAGCATCTTTTTGGTTAAAATATAATAAATTATTCCTTGCTAAAATTTATTTTATTGTGCAAAAGAATATTGTGAATTTATTTTGAAATCATTTTTATATTATTCTCCAAATTGTAATAACATAAACATCTTAGTAAGATCACTTTAAGATATTTATTTTATTATTTCTTATCAATATTAATTGAGCATTTTATCTTGGCAAAAAAAGTGATCATTTATAAGTTGTGAGATCATTTTTTGGATAAAACAGAGATTTATTTTATCAAAATTTATTATTTTGTATTTTTCTTTTCGTGGTGTAAAAAATAAAACATAAAAATAAACCTAAAATAAAAACTTAAAACATAAACCTAAAGAAATAAAATAAAATCATAAACTTAAACCTAAAAATAAAAAATAAAACCCAAACCTAAAAAATAAACCTAAACCTAAACTTAAAAACTAAACTAAAATAAAAAACATAAACTATAATAAATAAACATAAAATAAATAAACTAAACTTAATAAAAATAAAAAATACACCTAAGTAAAAATAAAAAATAAAGTAAACTAAATTAAATAAAAAAAATAAACTAAATGTACTAAATAAACCTAAACCTACTGGTTTACTTTATTTACTTTTTTTTAAAAAAAAACCTTAAACCCAAAACCATAAACCCTAAACCCTAAACATACAACCCTAAACCTACAACCTAACCCTAAACCCTAAACCCTAAAAGCATAAACCCTAAAACCCTAAACCCTAAACCCTAAACCCTAAACCATAAACCCTAACCCTAAACCATAAACCTTAAACCACAAACCCTAAACCTAAACTTAAAGTAGCTAAATAAACTAAAAAATAAAGTTAAACCATAAAACTTAATAAACCTAAACACTAAGAATAGGTAGAACCTTGATAGCAAGAACATCATCATCAACTAGGCTCAGTCTAGATCTGGCTGGTGGATATGGAGGTGGTGGTCGGAGCAGTGGTGGTTAAGGAGGCCGGAGGAGCGACAGAGGTTACAACCGTGGTTATGGCAGATGGAGAGATTAGGGATATTATGGTAGATTCTACTAATCAAGAGGCTGGGGTGGTTATGATGAGAACCAAAAAAATTGAAGAATTGTTGATCGAATATGTTGCTTATGAAACTATATCTTTACAGTAGAGATGGTTCTTGATATATAGGGTTTTTGATTTGCTCTATGCATGCTCATTTTTTATCTATGTCACCACTTGTGTCGTAGAAAACTTAGTGTATTTCTTGGTTTATGAAATCGAAAAGAAGAAATGTTGAATCTAAATTTGTTCTATGTTATAAAAAAACCAAAAACCCTAAACCCTAAACTAAAACTTGAACCTTAAACTTAAAACCTAAACCCTAAAACCCTAAACGCTAAACCATAAACCCTAAACCCTAAACCTTAAACCATAACCCTAACCCTAAACTTGAAAACCTAAACTGACCTTAAAAACTCCCAAGCCACTAAAACTAACCTAAACCCTAAACCCTAAACCCCAAAAACCCTAAACCCTAAAGCCTAAACCCTAAGCTAACCTAAACCCTAAACCCTAAACCCTAAAAAACCTAAACCATAAAGCCTAAACACTAAACCCTAATTCCTAAACCTTAACCCTAACTCTAACCCTAACCCTAACCCCTAACCATAACCCTAACCCTAACCCCCTAACCCTAATCCTGACCCTAAAGCACAGTCTTATCTCTAGCAATTTTCGTATCCTTCTTGGTGGCGCATCCCCATTTGGGGATCTCTATGATTTCGGCTTCAGTTTCAACCAAATTTAAAGGCTTGAAATGCATCTAGCTAATTATGTGATGCTTCAACCTTAATCATGGATGCAGTGAGTTTGATTGATATGGCTCCACCTCAAATTTTGGATGCTTCGGCTAGGGCATCCGATATTTTTGGGATCGGCAGCCCAAATTCTACAAATTCTACTAAATCATTTAAGGAAGCGCTCTCTAGTAAGGCTTATCACCCTGTTGAGTTGCTTAATCTCATTTCAACTTCTTTTCATGGGTTGCCAGCCATTATGTGCTCTGATGTGGATGTTGAATTATTGGCGAAACTATTTGAATTCTCTCTTGTCAGCATATTCTGATTCAACTTTCTAATGATCTGGATTATTCATGTGTTTTTTTTTTGCATCATTCTTACTTCATCTTTAATTGTCAAATGCGCTTATTGAAGTGGTCACCCATTTTTAACATTAAGGAGGAATCTCCTATTATCCTTGCGTGGTTATATCTTCCTAATATGCCCATTCATTTTGTTACACATCAAGTGCTTTTTGCTGTTGGGGTTCATTTTGGTCAGCCTTTGCAACTCAACCAAGCGATCGCTGAGCGATCTCGCCCTTCTATGGCTCAGATCCTAGTGGAACTAGAAATAACTAAAAAATATCCTAAGGAAGTTTGGATTGGCTCTGAAAAATACTGGTATTCACAAAAGGTTGAATTGGAAAATCTTTTGATTTTTTTCTAACTGTAAAATTCATGGCCATGAAAATTTTGTTAGCTTTGTTCTCCATGCTCATTTAAAAAATACAAATCAACCAAAAGAAAATCTTATTCCTATTCATAAGCCAATCCTTACATATGTTTAAAAATTAGCCTCAGATCCTAAGAATGGTATAAAGGCTGGTATTGAGGTTGATTCATTGAATATCAGGGCCATTTTTGTTGAACCAGTTTTGGATCCTACTATTGCTATGGCTTTAGCTGATTTTCAGAATGGGAAGGATGATTTACCTCTTACCTCTTATTTAAATTTGAAAATTTCTAATGTGGAGAATCATAAATTTTCATGGTTATTGGATGACGATTATGTTTACTCTGATTCTATCCCTACTTCTATGCTTGCTTTGATCGATGAAAATTATGTTTTTAATGAGGATTTAAATGATGTCAAGCAGGCTAAAAATATATATGATCCGGATTTAACTATCTATGCTTTTAATGGTTCTAAATCATCACCATCTCTCATTTCTAATCTTGATATTCATGTTAATCCTACTTTTCAACTTAATTTGGATTTGGAAGAGGGTGAACTCCCTTCTAAAAACTAGGAGAAGTCTCCTAAATTGGTGACCAATGTTACTAAATCTTACTGGGATGATGACTCTAGGGGAAAGAAATGGTTTTCAAACTTATCATGCCAGAAAGAAAAAAGTGTTAAAATTACCCTTACAAACTGTCTAAAAACACTATATCTGCTACAGCCTCTCACTCCTCTCTTAATTAACCTTTTCTTTCCCCCTTTTTACTTTTATTATGTTTAATTTTTTTGTTGGCAATGTTAGAGGAATTGGTACCCCCTCTATTCACAATTGTATTAGAAATCTTTGTTGCATTCATAATATTTCATTACTCATTGTTTTAGAACCTCTTATTCATGCTACTCATGGCTGTTAACAAAGCTATTGATATTTCTTTAAGCAAAGGCCTTTTTAATATTTAGATTAAATTTGATGCTCTTCTATTATTTGATATGTTCAATAATAATAATATGGGAAATTCTGACTTTTTTATCTTCTTAATCACACTAAAAAGCTTCTTTCTCAAGTTTGCTACAAAATTTCTCACATTCTTTGTGAAGGTAATGCTTGTGTTGATTTCCTAGCTAATTTGGGAGGGAAATTAAATGAGCTCACTTTATTTGATAACCATAGCTATAATTCTAATCATCATTCTAGATATTAGTTTTCTTTTGTTTAACCTTGTTGATCTTTATATGGTTTTAATCAATATATTTTTTTGTGTTATGAAGTGGTTTTTTTGAGTTTATTTCTATCTTAAAGGCCCTTCCTCTTTACTTTTCCTTTTTTAGTGATTTCCCTATCCTCTAAGTCTAGTGGTTTTCTTTCTGTGGCTCATGCTTTGTGTCTCCAGTTGGGTTGCGGTTGTGCCAGATTTTGGCCTACCCCTTTAACCAATGAATGTTGAGTTTGCCTCTAGTTTTGGCTAGTTGTGGACTTTTTCAAATTAGATTTGCGGATGCTATGGTTGGTTCTGCTGGTTGCTACTATTTGTTTCTTTCATCTGCTTGGCTATTTTGGGTGGTTATGTTTTAATGGATGTTGTTGGCCTCTTGTAGTTTGGCTTAATTTTAGGTTTTTTTAGTGGTTTGTGTTCTCCTTTCCTAGTTTGGCTTGGAGGTTTCAACTAGTTGGTTCCATCATCCTTGTGAATTGGAGTTAGCTGTTATGTGGTTGTTGTCTCCCCATTTTCTCCTTTGTTGTGACCGTCTGCTCTTAGGGATTTGGAAGGGGTTTTGTTTGCCTCTAGCCTTGTTCCTTTTCTTACAATTTTGCTGCTTGTGGTTGGGTGGTCCTCCTTGGCCTTTTCTAGTTTGGTTGGTGACTACGTTTTTTATTTCATAATTATTTTGGAGATCTCCAGGTGGGTTGTGGCTTTGTCTGTTGTTGTTCTTTTCCCTCTTTTTAGGCTCTATATTGGCTCTATCTACTGGTTGGTTTTATTGGGTGACTGGGCTGGTTGGCTATTTTTGCTCGCTGGGTTAATTGGCTGTGTTTGATGGTTCATTTAGGAGCTTTTGGTTGGGTTTTTGGTATGCTCCTAGGTTGGTTATCCTCTCTTAGGTGCAGTTGTTTTTCCTTTGTTTTTTCTTCCTGATTTGGGTGTCGATTTTCCTGTTGCTTTGACTTCTCTTATTGCTCATCCTGTTGGGTGATTTTATTAGCTATTTTGTTGGTGGACGATATGAGCTCTTGTAGTTTTTTGGTCTTATTTTAGGACTTGTTGTTGGTGTTTGGCTGCTTGAGGGGTTTTTTATGGCTGTTGTCTTGCCTCGGATGCTTGTCTCATGGCTTAGTTTTTTGAGGTTTATGTTGGCTGTTGGTATTGACTCCCTTTGCTTTAGTTGGCTCTCCTTATTTTCTAATATTTGCCTCTTGCTTGATGATGGTGGATTTTCTTTCCTTTTGGCTACCTTGGTGGTGGTTTTGATTGTAATTTTTGGATGAGCTCTTGCTCTCTCTATGTTATGGCTTTCCTCTCTCTGGTGCTATTTATCTTCTACTATTTTGTGATTTGGGTGGAGATTTTGGCCTTAGATTTGGATTGCTAGTGCTCTAGATATAGTTGTGGGTTATTCTCGACCGACCTGCTTGTACCGGCATGTTGGGTTTATGTGTTTGTCATTTGTGGGTTTTGGTTGGTGGGTTAGGTGTTGGTACTTAGCTCTATTTTCTCTATTTTTTGGGCGCAGGAATTGGATCACTATGGATTGTTATGCCTTGGATGGTTTCTTATATCAAGTATGTTGGCTATGATAGCCTTGATGTTTCCCCATATATTCTCTCTAGTTGGTAGCATGCATACGATTTTAACCCGTCTCATGAAGTTTGGATGCTCATATGTATTGTTGCCCCTTGAGATGATCTTAACTGAGCCCAAGCCTTCTCTTTCTCAACTCTTTCTAAATTGTTTTCTTTATCATTCTTCCTTGTGCTATGACCATTGCCTTTGTAGTGTTTTGCAGATTTCTTTTGCAAGTTGGAACTTCACAGATGGAATGATCTTTACTCAGCCAACTCAAGAACTGTTGATGTGGAGCTTACTTATCTTGCCTTCTCAAAGGGATCATGAGTTGTTGCTAACTATTCCTTTTACTATTTTCTTAAGTTTTATTAATCCTTTTTGTATATTTTGTCATTTACTTTTATGCTATTGCTTTTGCTCTTTTATTTTTTTTCATTGTACTTAGATGGGGGTTTAGCTCTTTAGGTTTCTTGTAGCTCTATGAGTAGTAGAAATTTGATCTTTACCCCTTTTAAGGACATTGTATACTTTATTTTTATGGTAATAAAATTCTAACTTTCCCTAAAAAAAACCTAAACCCTAAGAGTGGGCATAACCTTGATGGTAGGAACATCACTATCAACCAGGCTCAGTCTAGTCAGTCTAGATCAGGCAGTGGAGGCGTAGGGCAGAGGCGATAGTTATCGCAGTGGTGGTGGGGGTTAAGGAGGTGGTGGTCGGAGTAGTGGGGGTTATGGAGGCGGGAGGAGCCATGGATGTTACAGTCATTGTGGAGGCGGAGGGAGAGATCAGGGATATGATGGTGGATCCCTCTACTCAAGAGGCTGGGGTGGCTCTAATGGGAACTGGAGAAACAGAAGAATGGTGGATCCGATCTGCTGCTTATCGAACTGTGTCTTTATAGTAGAGATAGTTCTAGTTATTTAGGATTTTTGAATTCCTTTATGCGAGCTCATTTTTTATCCATGTCGTCACTTGTGTCTTCAAAAATTTGGTGTGTTACTTGGTAAAAGAAGAAATGTTGAATTTGAATTTGTTCTCTGTTAAAAAATAAATTCTAAACCCTGAACCCTAAAACCCTAAACCCTAAACCCTAAACCCTAAACCCTAAACCCTAAAAACCTAAAAACCTAAAAACTTAAACCTAAACTAAATAATACCTAAAAATAAAATTAATAAATAAACCTAAACCTAAATTAAATAAAATAACAAAATAAAATAAAAATTTTAAGTAAAACCTAAACCTAAACCTAAAAATAAAATTAAATAAAAAATTAAAATTAAAATAAAATAAAATAAATAAAAACCTAAACTAAACTAAAAAAAAAATAAACCTAAAAATAAAAACTTAAATAAAATAAAAACTAAATGTAAAACAAAAAAAATATACCTAAATTAAAATAAAATAAAAACTAAATAAAAACCTAAACCTAAAAAGTAAACCTAAAAAAACAAAATAAATAAAATAAAATAAACCTAAACCTAAAAAAACAAAATAAAATAAACCAAAATGTAAACTAAAATAAATAAAACCTAAGCTAAACCATAAACCCTAAACTAAAAAATAAACTAATCCTAAACTAAAAGATAAAACTTTGAAATAAACTAAAATAAAGCAAAACCTAAACCCAAAAAAATAAAATAAAAAACATAAACCTTAACCTAAAATAAAAGATAAAACCAAAACCTAAAAAAATAAAATAAAATAAACAGACTAGAAATAAACATAAACCAAAACTAACCTTAGAAATAAACTAAAATTAAAAAAATTGAACTAAAATAAATAAATTAAACTAAATAAAACATAAATAAAAATAAAGATGAATAAACTAAGATAAATAAAAATAAACTAAATAAACATAAACCTCTGGGTTTGCATGGTTTCAAAATAAGAAGATACTGCTCCACTGAGCCACTAAGACCTAACTACTGACCCTAAACCCTAAAGACCATGGGCCACACATGACCTGACCATGGACCACCGCCCTGAGCCACAAGATGGCCCAAGGCCTAATACTGAGCTCTGGGCCTGGGCCTGAATACTGGCTAGGCCACGCCACCAGACCATGGGCTTTATGCTAGCCTAATCCACTCTCTGCTCTGACTGGCCAGGCCCAGGCTGAGCCAGGCCTGGGCTGACCTGAAGCCAGGCGGGGCCCTGGGCCTAAAGGCCAGAGCCCTGAGGCCTGACCCCAGGCCTAGGCCTACTGGGAAAAGGCCTGCCACAGGCCTGATAAGCTAGGCCTAGATCCTGAGCCCTGAGGCATGGCTCACAGGCCACTAAGATCCTGGGCCACAGGACCCCAGGGGCTCTGGAGGCTGAGGTGACTAGATGATTAAGAATGAGCCTCAGGCTGATTGGGTGAGCTAAGGCCATGGGCTTGGCTGGGCCCTAGGAGGCTTGAGCCCTAGGCCATGGGCCACAGGCCCTGAGGCGTGAGGCATGGGCCACTGAGCTGAGGCTGGGCACTGAGCCTAAACTGACCTAAACTGAGCAGATAAACCTAAAAGATAAGATATGCAAAAAAACTGATAGATAAAATAAACATAAACTAGAGCTAAAGCTAAACCAAGGAAAAATAAACTAATTAAAATAAATAAAACCTAAACTAAACTTAAAATAATGTAACCTAATTAAAATAAATACTAAACCTAAAATAAAATAAAATAAACCTAAATAATAAGATAAAATATGAAACTAAACCAAAATAAACTAAAAAAATAAAATCTAAAAATAAATAAAAAATAAAACCTAAACGATAAAATAAATAATAACCTAAAACTAAAATAAAAATAAAATAAACCTAAACCTAGACTAAAATAAATAAAATCGACTTAAACTAAAGTAAACTAAACTAAACTAAACTTAAACTAAATAAAATAAAATAAACTAAAACTAAACCTAATCCTAAAATAAAAAAATAAAACATAAAAATAAACATAAAATAAAAACCTAAAACCTAAAGATAAAATAATAAAATAAAATCCTAAACCTAAACCTAAAAATAAAAAATAAAACCTAAACTTAAAAAATAAAATAAAAGTAAAACTCAACTAAAAAATAAACCTAAACCTAAACCAAAACCTAAAACATAAACTAAAATAAAAAATCTAAACTAAAATAGATAAACCTAAAATAAATTAACTAAACTAAATAAAAATAAATAATAAAGTTAACTAAAATAAATAAAAAATTAAATAAATATACTAAATAAACCTAAACCTACCATTTTTCATAATTAAAAAAAACCTCAAACCTTAAATCCTAAACCCTAAACCCTAAACCATAAACCTACAACCCTAAACTCTAAACCCAACCCTAACTATAAAACACGAACACTAAAGTATAAACCCTAAAAACCCAACCCCTCGACCAAATCTAAACCCTAAACCCAAACCTAAACCCACAAACCCACAAACCCCAAACCCTAAACTTAAACCTAAATTAATAAAATAAATTAAAAAAAACCTAAACCCATAAACCTAATAAACCTAAACATAAACTAAAACTCTAAGAATGGGCAGAACCTTGACGAAAGGAACATCACCGTCAACTAGGCCCAGTCTAGATTTGGCAGTGGAGGTGATGGCAGAGGCGGCGGATATCACAATGGTGGTGGGGGATATGGAGGTGCTAGTTGATATGGAGGTGGTGGTCGGAGCAGTGGTGGTTATGGAGGCAGGAGGAGCGAAGGATGTTATAACCGTGGTGGTGGTCGAGGTAGAGATCAGGGATATGATAGTGGATCCCGCTACTCGAGAGGCCTGGGTGGTTTCAATGGGAACTGGAGAAATTGAAGAATGGCCGATCTGATCTACTGCTTATGGGAAAATGTCTTGATAGTAGAGACGGTTTTATTTATCCATGGTTTTTTATCTGCTCTATGCATGCTCATTTTTTATTTATGCTATCACTTATGTCTTAGAAAACATGGTTGATGATATCCAAAAGAAGAAATGTTGAATATGAATTTGTTCCATATTTAAAAAAAACCAAAAACCCTAAACCTCAAATAAAAACTCATACCCTAAACCTAAAACCTAAACCCTAAACCCTAAACCCTAAACCCTAAAAATTCCAAACCCTAAATGCTAAACCCTAAAACCTAAACCCTAAATCCTAAACCCTAAACCCCAAACCCTAAAACCTAAAACCTAAACCCTAAACTAAACCTAAACTGACCTAAACCAAGCCTAAACCTAAGCCAAAAAAAAAAAACCTAAAATAAATAAACCTAAAATAAAATAATAAAAAAATATAACCAAAAAATTAAAAAAAATAAAATAAAATAAAACATAAAATGAACCTAAAAACTAAACCTAAACTTAAACCTAAAAATGAAATAAAAAATAAAAAATAAGCTAAAATTAAATAAATAAAAACCTAAACTAAACTAAAACATAAAAAACCTAAATAAAATAAAAACAAAGCCTAAAATATAATTAAATTAAGCCTAAAATATAATAGAATAAAAACCTAAACCTAAAAAACAAACTAAAAAATAAAACCATAACCCTAAACTAAAAAAAAACCTAAACTTAAAATAAAAATAAAATAAATCTAAAGCTAAACTAAAATAAACTAAACTAAGATAAATAAAACATAAACCTAAACCTAAATTAAACTAAACTAAACCTAAACTAAATAAAATAAGATAAACTAAAATAAACCTATACCTAAACTAAAAATAAAACCTAAAACATAAACCTAAAAAAATAAAATAAAAACCTAAACCTAAAATTAAAAATGGAATTAAACCTTAAAAATTAAATAAAAATACAATTAAACTGAAAGTTAAACCTAAACCTAAACCTAAACCCAAAAATAAACTAAAATACAAATCTAGACTAAAATAAATAAACCTAAAATAAATATACTAAACTAAATAAAAAAATAAATAAAAAATAAAATAAAAATTAAAATAAATTAAAATAGAAAATAATATAATATACTTAAACCTACCATGTTACTTGATTTTTAAAAAAATAAAAATAATAATAAAAAAAAAATGTTAACCATAAATAAAACCTAAACCACCCAAATAGCCACTAAACCTTGAAAAGACACTAAACCATAAACCCTAAACCCTATACCCTAATACCTATACCCTAAATCCTAAACAAAAAACTTAAACCCTAAACCCTAAACCCTAATCCATAAAAAACCTAAAAACCTTAACCTAAACTAAATAAAAAATAAAATTAAAATAAATAAAAAAACCTAAACCTAAATAAAATAAAATAAAAACCTAAACTAAATCCTAAGCTTAAACCTAAACCTAAACCTCAACCTAAAAATAATATAAATAAAAAAACAATAACTAAAATAAAATAAATAAAGACCTAAACTAAACTAAAAAATAAAATAAACTTAAAAATAAAAAATTGAAATAAAATATAAACTAAACATAAAATAAAAATAAAATTAACTTAAAATAAAATAAAAACCTAAACATAAAAAATAAACATGAAAATAAAATCTAAAAATAAATAAAAAATAAAACCTAAACTAAAAAAATATAAACCTAAAATGAACAAAATAAAATAAGCATTAACCTAAATTGAAATAAACAAAGCTAAAATAAATAAAACCTAAACCAAAACCTAAAATAAACTAAACCCAAATCCTAAACTAAATAAAATAAAATAAACTAAAAATAAACCTAAATTAAAACATAAAACCTAAAAATAGACCTAAAATAAAATCCTAAAACCTAAACCTAAACAAATAAAATTGAAACTTAAACCTAAACCTAAAAAATAAAAAAATAAAACCTAAACATAAAAAATATAATAAAAAAAACTAAACTGAAAAATAAACATAAACCTAAACCTAAATATAAAAAATAAACTAAAATAAAAAACCTAAACTAAAATAAATAAACTAAACAAAATAAAAATAAAAAAATAAACCTAAAAAAAATTAAAAAATAAAATAAACTAAAATATATAAAAAATAAACTAAATAAACCAAAACCTACCGATTTACTTAATTATATAAAAAAACTTGTAAACCCTAAACCCTATACCCTGAACCCTAAATCTTAAACCCAAAACCCTAAACCCTAAACTTTAAAACTAACCCTAATGGACTTAGTTACCCATGTGTATTTGCTCAGTCTAAATTATAAATACAACTACTTGGGATTATATGTATATTTACCTAACCTCTATTTTGCAAGTGTACATAAGTTTTTTTTCCCACATAAATGTAAGTTTTGCAATAGGAATTAGGATTAGTGCTATGGGGGATTAGGATGAGCAGTGGCTAGAAGGCTTTCTTGGGGTGCCTTATGATGGCTTTGAAGCAAGCACCTTCCAAATCAAAGAAGGAAGAAAATAAGAAATAGAGATATAAAGAAAGAAGACCCCCATAGCCTTTAATACAATTATAATGCTCCATCTTTTCTCTCTTCAAGTTGTACTACAGTACCCAACTGCGTCGGCCTTTTATTCTTTTAGAATAGTTCATATAGTTATTTGATGTTATGTTTACATTGTGCATTAGGATGGCATACTTTTCATAGTTTCTTAAATGATTGATGCTTTAATGTGTGGCCTGGATACAATTAGGCTCTTAGGATTAAAAACAACTTTTCTACCCAACTAATCAGTCATAACTAAATTTTAAAGAACTCATACCCTCAACATAATGCCTAAGACATATATAAGATAATTAAAAGATTTAGCAACCCCTTGGCTATATGGTTGTATGCTTCACATCATGCATGCATATTCTTTCTTCCATGAACATGAAGGAGCTCCATCCTTGCACGATAAAGAAATGCTTGACCTATGAGGGCACCCCTTGTGGTGGAGAACACCTTCTTCTAGCTGATTTGACCCATAACCTATTTCATCTTGCATTTAGGCAAATGTAATCATAAAGCCTCTATCAAAATGATGTGTCTAAAATGAAATAAAATTTGAAATGATTTTGCATCTATAGATTAAGTCATATGCTCATACCACTCATGCTCTTGTCTCTTAGGGAGAGTGTTTAGGACTTTAGTCTCTTTCTAATTAAATAACTACCCTAGCTATCTTGCAATTCATAAGACCGAACTACATGGTTTTAAAATCACATGAGAAGTTAGCTGGCAGCCACTCCAGGCGGTTATAAGTTCAGAAGTTAGACAATTTATTATCTCTTGTGGAGGTAAACCCTTATGTCCACCTATCTCGTAGATTTAGGTCGTGCTAAAGCTCCCTAGATTTAGGATTTGAGGTTGCTATTTCTTTTGGGCTACGAGCATAAATCCTTACCTCTTAAGCATTCCCACAATCTTGTGTTGGTTGAGTATAAGCCCTAGTAATCTAATTAAATTTCAACTCAAAACATATAAATCTCATCAACTTCAAAATTATAAAGCCCAACCATAGGATATATTGGAATGTTCACTAAGTTTCTTAGTATCATGAGCATTTCCTACTTATTTCATTTGGATTCCAAAAATAAGTCTTGTCCTTGAGCTTTCCCAATTGATTTTTCAAATACAACCAATCTTTTGATAGTCTAACCTTAAAATCTTTAGAGATGATAATTCTCTACTTTAATCTAAAGTATTCTTGGGAAATTTCTTTTTCTAAAATGTAATTAACTATGGAGGCTTGCGTCTATACGGAACTTAAGAACTTGGTTTAATATAAACCTTATTGTATTCATCCATGTAATGTAGGAGAAAAATCTCTCATACATTCGAAGACCCATCATGCCTTAGGAGTACTTATTACATGAATAGGTCCATTATAGAGTGATGCCTTTATTTTTCAAGATAGTATCATACCTCAATGTTATACCCGATCACCTCAAGAAGTACCACCCCTACGATCTGTGTGGTGTCCCCCTCCATACATCTAAAAATAAACACCATAAGGCCCTCTCGCCTTGTTCATTGAATCCTCCCAACATCAATTTTTTGGAGTTTGGAGATGTCAATCCTCAAGTAGGCAAGGGTTCTTTGACCCATAATGTTTATTGATACACTTGGGTAAACCAAAACTTTGGATAATTTGTATCTCCCAACATCCCACATGTAAAGAGGTTGTGTGCTTTCTCCCAGGAGTAAGTCTTCATCATTGAATGTAACTCCTAAGATGTCCTTTGAGTGGCATGCCTCTTCTTTAGTAGTTGTCAGCTGTGCTAAGCATATATCTAGATCAAGTAAAGCCTTGATTAGAGATTTTCTCATCTCTTTGGATAAGACAAGGGCGTCATATATGCTTAACTTTGCTAGAAACTTTCTAAGGTGAGCTAAGACATTCTAATCAAATAAAACCTAAACACTAAACTAAAAAAAGAAAACCTAAACCTAAAATAAAAATAAAATAAACCTAAACCTAAACTAAAATGAACTAAACTAAAATAAATAAAACCTAAACATAAACCTAAAATAAACTAAACATAAACCCTAAACTAAATAAAATAAAATAAATTAAAAATAAACTTAAACTTAAACTATAAAATAAAACCTAAAATCAAAACCTAAAACCTAAACCTAAAATAACAAAATAAAAACTTGAACCTAAACCTAATCATAGAAAATAAAACCAAAACCTAAAAAGTAAAATAAAATAAAACTCAACTAAAAATAAACTAAACCTAAACCTAAAAAAAATAAAATAAAAAAAGCTAAAATAAGTAAACTAAAAATAAATAAACTAAACTAAATATAAATTAAAAATAAACATAAATAAAAGCATGAATTTGTTCTCTATTAAAATAAAACCAAAAACCCTAAACCTGAAACTAAAACATGAACCCTTAACTTAAAACCCAAACCCAACCCAAAGCGTGAAACACAAACCCTAAACGATGACTAATCAACCAAACCACTAAACCCTAAACCTAAATAAAAAAACCTAAACTAAACTAAATAAAACCTAAAAAATATAAATAAAAAATCTAAACCAAAATAAATTAAAAAATAAAATTAAATAAAAACCTAAACCTGGACCAAAAAATTTAAAATTAAATTGAAACCTAGAAAATAAAATAAAATAAAATAAAACTAAAAAATAAACTAAAACTTAAGTGTAAACCTAAAAATTAAACTAAAATAAAATGCCTAAACTAAAATAAACAAACATAAAATAAATAAACTAAACTAAATAAAAATAAAAATAAACCTAAATCAAAATAAAATATAAAATAAGCTAAAATAAATAAAAAATAAACTAAATAAATAAAAAATAAACTAAATAGATCTAAACCTACCAGTTTACTTAATTTCTTTTTTTTTTAAAAAAAAACCCTAACCCTAAACCATAAACCATAAACCCTAAACCCTAAACCCTAAACCCAAAATCCTACAACCCTAAATCATAAACCCTAAACCCTAAACCCTAAACCCTAAACCTTAAACCCTAAACACCAAACCTTATACCCTTAACCCTAAAAACCTAAAACTAAACTAAATAAAACCTAAAAATAAAATACATAAAAAAACCTAAACCTTAATATAATAAAAAAATAAAATAAAATAAAAACCTAAACTAAAACCTAAACCTAAACCTAAACCTAAAACTAAAATTAAAATAAAATAAAAATTAAAAAATAAACTAAAATAAAATAAATAAAAACCTAAACTAAACTAAAAAATAAAATAAAAATAAAAATAAATAAAATAAAAATTAAACATAAAATAAAAATAAAATAAACCTCCAATAAAATAAAATAAAAATAATATAAAAAGCTAAAGCTTAAAAATAAGCCTAAAAAAATGTTAATAATAAACTAAAAATAAAAAAACCTAAACTTAAAATAAATAAAATAAAATAAACATAAACCTAAACTAAAATAAATAAAACCTCAATTTAAACCTAAAATTAACTAAACATAAACCATAAACAAATAAAATAAAACTAACTAAAATAAACCTAAACCTAAATTAACAAAAAATAAAATCTAAAAATAAACCTAAAATAAAAACCTAAAACCTAAACCTAAAAAAATAAATTAAAAATCTAAACCTAAACCTAAAAATAATAAATAAAACCTAAACCTAAAAAATGAAATAAATATAAAACTCAACTAAAAAATAAACCTAAACCTAAACCTAAACCTAAAAAAGAACTAAAACAAAATATCTAAACTAAAATAAATAAACCAAAAATAAATAAATGTAAACTAAAATAAAGAAAAAATAAACCTAAACCTACTAGTTTACTTAAATAAAAAAATACCCAAAACCCTAAACCTACAACCCTAAACCCTAAACACTAAACCCTAAGACCCTAAACCCTAAAGCCGAAACCCTAAACCTTAAACCCTAAAACCCTAAAAGCATAAACCCTAAACCCTAAACCCTAAACCCAAAACCCTAAACTTTAAACCCTAAAACACAAAAACCCTAAACCTTAAACCTTAAACCCTAAAATCTAAAATGCTAAACTATAAACCCTAAACCCCAAACCCTAAACCCTAAACCTTAAACCCTAAAAATCAAACCATAAACCCTAAACCCTAAAAACCTAAAAATTTAAACCTAAACTAAATAAAACCTAAAAATAAAATAAATAAAAAAACCTAAAAAAATAGAATAAATAAAAGAAATTAAAAGAAAAACATAATCTAAAACTGAAACCTAAACCTAAACCTAAAAAAAAAAATAAATAAATAAAAAATAAACTAAACTAAAATAAATAAAAACCTAAACTAAACTAAAAAGTAAAATAAACCTAAAAATAAAAAACCAAAATAAAATAAAGACTAAACATCAAATAAAAATAAAATATACTTAAAATAAAATAAAATAAAAACCTAAACCTAAAAATAAATTAAAAAATAAAACCTAAACACTAAACTAAAAAAAAGCCTAACCGCAAATATACAAAATAAAATAAACCTAAACCTAAAATAAAATAAACTAAACAAAATAAATAAAATCTAAACCTAAAATAAACTAAACCTAAACCATAAAATAAGTAGAATAAAATAAACTAAAAATAAACCTAAACCTAAACATAAAAATAAAACTAAAATAAAAACCTAAAACCTAAACCTAAAAAAATAAAATAAAAACCTAAACCTAAACTTAAAAATAAAAAAATAAATCCTTAACCTAAAAAAAACTAAAAATAAAACTAAACAAAAAAATAAAATTAACCAAAACCAAAACCTATAAAATGAACTAAAATAAAAACTTAAACTAAAATAAATAAACTAAATTGAATAAAAATAAAAATAAACCTAAATAAGAATAAATAAAATAAAATAAACTAAAACATATGAAAATTAAACTAAATAAACCTAAACCTACTAGTTTTCCTAATTAAAAAAATATACCATGAACCCAAAACCCTAAACCCTAAACCCTAAACCTTAAACCCTAATTCTTAAACCCTAAACCTTAAACCTACAACCCTAAATCCTAAATAGTAAACCCTAAAATCCTAAACCCTAAACCTTAAACCCTAAACCCAAATCCCTAAACCCCAAAGCCTAAACCCTAAAACCCAAAACCCTAACCTAAAACCTACAACCCTAAGCCATAAACCCTATACCCCAATCCGTAAACCATAAACATTAGACCCTAAACCCCAAACCCTAAAGCCTAAACCCTAAAAGTCTAAACCATAAACCCTAAAAGCCTAAAACCCTAAACCTAAACTAAATAAAACATATAATTAAAATAAATAAAAAAATCTAAATAAAATAAAATAAAATAAAATAAAAACCTTAACTAAAACCTAAACCCTAAACCTAAACCTAAACTAAAAAATAAAAAATTAAAACCAGACTAAAATAAAATTAATAAAAACCTAGACTAAACTAAAAAATAAAATAAACCTAAAAACAAAAAAAACCTAAAATAAAAAAAACAAAAGTAAAATAAAAATAAAATAAACTTAAAATAAAATAAAAGAAAACTAAATAAAACCTAAACCTAAAAATAAATCTATAAATAAAACCAAAAAATAAATAAAAATTAAAACCTAAACCCAAAACTAAAAAAAATTTAAATCTAAAAAAACAAAATAAAATAAACTTAAACCTAAACTAAAAGAATCTAAACTTCAATAAATAAAACCTAAACTTAAAATAAACTAAACCTAAACCCTAAACTAAATAAAATAAATAAAACTAAAAATAAAGGTTTAAACCTAAACCTAAACTAACAAATAAAACTTAAAATAAAAACCTAAAACCTAAACCTATAAAAATAAAATAAAAACCTAAACCTAAACCTAAAAATAAAAAATTAAACCTAAATTTATAAAAAAAACTCAACTAAAAAATAAACCTAAACTTAAACCTAAACCTAAAAATAAACTAAAATAAAAAACCATAACTATAATAAATAAACCTAAAATAAATAAATTAAACTAAATAAAAAATAAACCTAAATAAAAAAAATAAAATAAACAAACTAAAATAAACCTAAACCTAAACTAAAATAAACTAAACTAAACTAAAATAAATAAAACTTAAATCGAAACCTAAAATAAACTAAACCTAAACCTAAACCTAAACAAAAAAATAAATAAAATAAAATAAAATAAATAAAACCAAAAAATAAACTAAACTAAAATAAATAAAACTTAAAAACAAACTAAACTAAAATCAATAAAACTAAAACCTAAACTTAAAATAAACTAAACCAAAACTAAAACCTAAACCCTAAATAAAATAAAATAACCTAAAAGTAAACCTAAACCTAAAGTAAAAAATAAAAAATAAAAATAAACCTAAAATAAACAACTAAAACCTAAACCTAATAAATTTAATTAAAACTTAAACCTAAACCTAAAATATAAAATTAACATAAACCTAAACCTAAACATAAAAATTTTTTAAAAAAAACCTAAATAAAAATAAACTAAACTAAATAAAATTAAAAAAACCTAAATAAAAATAAAAAAATAAAATAAACTAAAATAAATAAAAAAATAAACTAAATAAAGCTAAACTATTCTAAAAAGAAAACCCTAAACCCTAGAAATAAACTAAAACATAAATAAAACCTACCAGTCTACTTAATTTAAAAATAAACCTAAACTAAAACTTGAACCCTAAACCTAAAACCTAAACCCTAAACCCTAAATAAAATAAAATAAATAAGAAACCCTAACCCTAAACTCTATACCCAAAACCCTAAACCCTAAACCACCCTAAATCCTAAACCCAAAACCCTAAAACCTTAAACCCTAAACCCAAAACCCAAAACCCTAAACCCTATACCCAGCTAAACCTAAACCTAAATGCTAAACCTAAAGAAATTAAACCCTAAACCTAAATTTAAACTAACCTAAACTAAACTAAAATCCTAAACCCTAAACCTAAACTAAACTATAAACCCTAAACCTAAACCTTAAACACTAAATCAAACTAAAACCTAAAATCATAAACCCTAAAACTATAAACTAACCTAAACCTGTGACCTAAACCTATAACCCTAAACCAACAACACTAAATCTTAAACCCCAAACCCTAAACTAACCCTAAACCCTAAACCCTAAACCCTAAATCATAAACCCTAAACCCTAAACCCTAACCCTATCCCTAAACCCTTAACCCTAAACCCTAAACCCTAAACCCTAAATCGTAAAACCTTAAATCCTAAACCCTAAATTAACCCTAAAACATAAACCCTAAACTTGAAATCCCTAAACCCTAAAGCCTAATCCTTAAACACTAAAATAACACTAAATCCTATGGTAACCATAAACCCTATACCTTATACCCTAAATCCTAAAACCTAAACCCTAAATCCTAAAACCTAAACCTAAACCTTAAACCCTAAACCCTAAACCCTAAACCCTTAACCCTAAAAAGCTAAAAACCTAAACCTAAACTAATTAAAACCTAAAAATAAAATAAATAAAAAAATCTAATCCAAAATAAAATAAAAACATAAATTAAAACCTAAACCTTAAAAAAATAAAATTAAAAATTAAAAATTAAAAATAAAATAAAATAAAATAAATAAAAACCTAAACAAAACTAAAAAAATAAAAAGCCTACATAAAATAAAAACTAAACCTTAAATAAAAATAAAATTAACCTAAAATAAAATAAAATAAAAACCTAAACATAAACAATAAACCTAAAAATATAACATAAAAATAAATAAAAAATATAACATAAACCTTAAACAAAAAAAAAACATAAACCTAAAATAAAAAAATAAAAAACCTAAACCTAATCTAAAATAAACTAAAATAAAATAAATAAAACCTAAACCTATAATAAAACTAAAACATTAAACTAAAAAAAACTAAACTTAAAATAAAAATAAAATAAACCTAAACCTAAAATAAAATAAAATAAACTAAAATAAATAAAACGTAACCTAAACCTAGACCTAAACTAAAATAAATAAATAAAATAAAAATAAACCTGAACTGAAAAATAACACCTAAAATAAAAACCTATACCTAAACTTAAAATTAAAAAAGTAAAACCTAAACCTAAAAAAATAAAATTAAATTAAAACTAAACTAAAAAATAAACCTAAACCTAAACCTAAACCTGAAAAATAAACTGAATTAAAAAACATAAACTAAAATAAATAAACCTGAAATAAAAAATAAAAACTAGAAATAAGCTAAAAATAAACCTAAACTAAAAATAAACATAAACTAAAAATTAAAACCTAAAAATAAACCTAAAATAAAAACCTAAAACCTAAACATAAAAAAATAAAATAAAAACTTAAACCTAAACCTAAAAATAAAAAATAAAACCTAAACATCAAAACTAAATTAAAAAAAACTAAACTAAAAAAATAAATTTAAACTTAAAGCTAAACCTAAAAAATAAACTAGAATAAAAAATTGAAACTAAAATAAATAAACTTAAAATAAATAATCTAAACTAAATAAAAATAAAAATAAACCTAAATCAAAATAAAACATAAACTAAATAATCCTAAATCAACAAGTTTACTTAATTCAAATGAAAAATTGGAAAAAAAAATAAAAAAAACCCTATTTCTAAACCCTAAACCCTAAAATATACAACCGTAAATAATAAACCCTAAACCCCAAATCCTAAACCCTGAACCCTAAACACTAATGGAAAACCATAAACCCTAAACCCTAAAAACCTAAAAATCTAAACCTAAACTAAATAAAACCTAAAAATAAAATAAATAAAAAAGCCTATACCTAAATAAAAAAATTAAAATAAAATAAAATAAAATCCTACACTAAAACCTAAACCTAAACCTAAACTTAAAAATAATATAAAATAAATAATAAAAACTAAACTAAAATAAAATAAATAAAAACCTAAACAAAATTTCAAAAATAAAATAAACCTAAAAAAACAAACCCAAATAAAAAAACTAAACATAAAATAGAAATAAAATAAACCTGAATAAAATATAATAAAAACTAATTAGAAACCTAAAAATAAATAAAAATAAAACTCAAACCCTAAACGAAAAAGAAAACATGAACCTAAAATAAAGAAAAGAAAATAAACCTAATCATAAACTAAAATAAACTAAACTAAATTAAATAAAACCGAAACCTAAACCTAAACTAAACTAAACCTAAACCCTAAACTAAATAAAATAAAATAAAATAAACTAAAAATAAACCTAAACTAAACTTAAAAAACAAAATAAACCTAAGGATAAAAACCTAAATAAAATAAAAACTAATCGTGAAAAACAAATATAAAAAACTTAAAATAAAATAAAATAAAAACTAAATAAAATCCAAAACCTAAAAAACCCTAAAAATAAACAAAAAATAAAACCTAAAGCCTAAACTAAGAAAAATACCTTAACCTGAAATAAAAATAAAATAAAGCAAAACTTAAAATAAAATAAATTAAACTAAATATAATTAAATAAACTAAAAATTAACCTAAACCTAAACTAAAAAATAAAACCTATAATAAACTTAAAATAAAAACATAAAACATAAACCTAAAAAATAAAATAATAACTTAAAACTATAAATAAAAATAAAAAATAAAACCTAATCCCAAAAAAAAAATAAAATAAAACTAAACAAAAAATAAACATAAACCTAAACCTAAACTTAAACATAAAAAATAAATAAAAATAAAAAACCTAAACTAAAATAAATAAAACTAAAATAAATAAACTAAACTAAATAAAAATAAAAATAAACCTATATCAAAATAAAGTAAAATAAATAAAAAATAAAACTAAATAAACCTAAACCTACTAGTTTACTTAATTTTTTAAAAATAAAATAATAAAAAAAAATAAAAAAAACCCTAGCCCAAAAACTTAAAGCCTAAACTATAAACCCTAAGCCAACAACCTGAACCTTAAACCCTAAACCTTAAAAAACCTAAACCCTAAAGCCTAAACACTAAACCCTAAACCCTAAACCCTAAACCCTAATCCCTAAAACCATAATCCCCAAACCTTAAATCGTAAACCTTGAACCCTAAAAATCTAAAAACCTAAAAACAAAATAAATAAATTCAAATAACTACCTAAACTAAAACATAAACCTAAATTGTAAAATAAAATAAACTAAATAAAATAAATATAAATAAAATAAATAAAAATCTAATATAAACTATAAAATAAAATTAACTGAAGTGTAAAAAACCTAAATAAAATAAAAATAAAACCTAAAATACAAATAAAATAAACCTAAAATAAGCCTAAAATGCAATAAAATAGAAACTAAATAAAAGCTTACACATAAAAAGTAAACCAAAAAATAAAACCTAAGCCTAAACTAAAACAAAGCTAATCCTAAAATGAAAATAATCTAAATAAAATGAAATAAACCTAAACCTGAACTAAAATAAACTAAACTAAAATAAATAAAACCTAAACCTTAACCTTAACCCTAAACTAAATAAAATAAAAGAAAATAAAAATAAACTTTAACCTAAATAAAAAAATAAAACCCAAAAGTCAACCTAAAATAAATAAAACCTAAACCTAAACCTAAACCTAAACTAAAGAAAACCTAAAAATAAACTTAAACTAAAAAATAAAACATAAAAATAAACCTAAAATAAAAACCTAAAACCTAAACCTAAAAAAATAAAATAAAAGCCTAAGCCTAAACCTAAAATATAAAAATAAAACCTAAACCTAAAAACTAAAATAAAAAAACTAAACTAAAAATAAACCTAAACCTAAACCTAAACCTAAAAAATAAACTAAAATAAAAAACTTAAACTAAAATAAATAAACTTAAGATAAATAAACTAAACTAATCAAAAATAAAAAATAAACATAAATAAAAATAAAAAATAAAATAAACTAAATAAACTAATTAAACAAAAGAAGAAATGTTGTAAATTGGAATTTGTTCTCTATTAAATAATAAACTAAAAACCCTAAGCCCTAAACTAAAACTTAAACCCTAAACCTAAAACCTAAACCCTAAACCCTAAACCCCAAACCCTAAAAGCCCTAGACCCTAAACACTAAACCCTAAAACCCAAAACCATAAATACTAAATCCTAAAACCTAAACCCTAAACTCTAAAAAGCTAAAAACCTATACCTCAATAAATTAAAATCCTAAAAATAAAATAAATAAAAAGTGTAAACCAAAATAAAATAAAAACATTAACTAAAACATAAACATAAACCTAAACCTAAAAATAAAAAATAAAATAAAATAAAAAATAAAAACTAAACTAAAATAAAATAAATAAAAACCTAAACTAAACTAAAAAAAATAAAAAGCCTAAATAAAATAAAAACTGAACCTAAAATGAAAATAAAATTAACCTCAAATAAAATAAAATAAAAACTAAATAAGAACCTAAACCTAAAAAATAAACTTAAAAATAAAACCTAAAAATAAATATAAAATATAATCTAAGCCTTAAACTATAAAAAGCCCTAAACTTAAAATAAAATATAAAAAAAACCTAAACATAAACTAAAATAAACTAAAATGAAATACATAAAGCCTAAACCTAAACTTAAAATAAACTAAACCAAAACCAAAATTGAAACTAAATAAATAAAACCTAAACATAAAATAAAACTTAAACCCTAAACTAAAAAAAAACTAAACCTAAAAGAAATATAAAATAAACCTAAACCTAAATTAAAATAAAATAAACTAAAATAAATAAAACCTCAACTAAACCTAAACCTAAACTAGAAAAATAAATAAAATAAAATAAACCTAAACTGAAAAATAAAATATAAAAATAAACCTAAAATAAAAACCTAAAACCTAAACCTAAGTAAATAAAATAAAAACCAAAACCTATACATAAAATTAAAAAAAAATTAAACCTAAACCTAAAAAATAAAATAAAAATAAAACTAAACTAAAAAAAACCTAAACCTAAACCTAAACCTAAAAAATGAACTAAAATAAAAAACCTAAACCTAAAATAGATAAGCTAAACTAAATAAAAATAAAAATAAACCTAAATCAAAATAAAAAGTTTACTTAATTTTAAAAAAATAATAAAATAAAAAATAAATTAAAAAAAAATTCTTACCCTAAACCCTAAACCCTAAAACCCTAAAGCTTAAACCCTAAAACCATAAACCCTAAACCCTAAACCATACAACGCTAAATAATAAACCCTAAACCATAAATTCTAAACCCTAAACCCTAAACACTAAACCCCAATCCCTAAATCGTTAACCCTAAACCCTAAAAACTTAAAAATATAAACCTAAACTAAATAAAACCTTAAAATAAAATAAACAAAAAAGCCTTAAGCAAAATAAAATGAATAAAATAAAATAAAATAAAATCCTACTCTAAAACCTGAACTTGAACCTAAACTTAAAATTAAAATTAAATAAAAAATAAAAATTAAACTCAAATAAAATAAATAAAATACTAAACTAAGAGAAAAAATAAAATAAACCTATACATAAAAAACCGAAAAAATAAAAATTAAACATAAAATAAAAAAATAAAACTAAAATAAAATAAAATAAAAACTAAATAAAAACCTAAACCAAAAAATTAAATATAAAAATAAAACCTAAAAATAAATAAAAATAAAACTTGAACCCTAAGCTAAAAAAAACCTAAACCTAAAATAAAGGAAAGAAAATAAACATAGTCTTAAACTAAAATAAACTAAACTAAAATAAATAAAACCTAAACATAAACCTAAACTAAACTAAACCTAATCTCCAAACTAAATAAAATAAAATAAACTAAAAATAAACCTAAACCTAAACTAAAAAAACAAAATAAAACTAAGAATAAAAAACCTAAATAAAATAAAAACTAAACTTGAAATAAAAATAAAATAAAATAAATAATAAATAAAAATCTAAACCTAAAAAAACCTAAAAATAAATTAATAAACTTAAACCCAAAATTAAAAAAAAGAAACCTTAACCTAAAATAAAAAATGAAATAAACCAAAACCTAAACTAAAATAAACAAAACCTAAACCTAAACCTAAAATAAACTATGCCTAAATAAAATAAAATAAAATAAATTAAAAATAAACCTAAACCTAAACTATAAAATAAAACTATAATAAACCTAAAATTAAAACCTATAACCTCAACCTAAACAAATAAAATAAAAACCTAAACCTAAAAATAAAAATAAAAAATAAAACCTAATCATAAAAAATAAAGTAAAAATAAAACTAAACTAAAAAATAAACATAAACCTAGACCTAAAACTAAACCTAAAGAATAAATAAAAATAAAAAACCTAAACTAAAACAAATAAAGCCAAAATAAATAAACTAAACTAAATAAAAATAAAAATAAACCTAAATAAAAAAAAGTAAAATAAATAAAAATAATAAAAAATCCATATTCCTAAACCCTAAACCTCAAATGCTAAAACCATAGACCCTCAAACCCTAAACCCTAAACCCTAAACTATAAACCCTAATCCCTAAAACTCTAAACCCTAAACCCTAAACCCTAAACCCTAAATCCTAAAGCCTAAAGCCTAAAGCCTGATAAACCCCAAACCCTAAACCCTAAAACATAAAAACCTTAAACCTAAAAGCCTAAACCCTAAACCCTAAACCCTAAACCCTAAACCCTAAAACCCTAAACCCTAAACCCTAAACCCTAAACCCTAAACTATAATCCCTGAAACCTAAACATCTAAAAACCTAAACCTAAACTAAATAAAACCTAAAAATAAAAAATAAAAAATCTAAACCTAAATATAATAAACTAAATAAAATAAAATAAAAACCTAAACTAAAATCTAAACCAAAACAAAAAAAACTAACTAAAATAAAAAAAATAAAAAAAATTAAAACCTAAATTAAACTGAAAAAAAATAAACCTAAGAGCAAAACTTAAATAAAATAAAACTAAATGTATATTAAAAATAAAATAAACCCAAAATAAACCTAAAATATAATAAAATAAAAACTAAATAAAAGCCTAAACATAAAAAGTAAACCTAAAAATAAAAGCTAAACCTAAAATAAACTAAATTAAAATAAATAAATCCTAAACCTAAACCTAATCCCTAATCTAAATGAAATAAAAGAAATTAAAAATAAACTTAAAACTAAATGAAAAAATAAAACCTAAAAATAAGCCTAAAATAAAAACCTAAAACCTAAACAAAAAAAAACAAAATAAAAACCTAAACCTAAACATAAAATAAAAAATAAAAACTAAACCTAAAAAATAAAATAAAAATAAAACTCAACTAAAAAATAAACCTAAACCTAAACCAAATCCAAAAAAAAAAACTAAAATAAAATCATAAACTAAAATAAAAAACCTAGACTAAAATAAATAAACTAAACTAAACATAAATAAAAAATAAACATAAATAAAAATAAAAAATAAAATAAACTAAAATAAATAAAAAATAAACTAAATAAACTAATTAAACAAAAGAAGAAATGTTGTAAATTGGAATTTGTTCTCTATTAAAAAATAAACCAAAAGTACTAAACCTAAAAAAATAAACCCTAAACCCTAAAACTTAAACCCTAAACCCCAAACCCTAAACCCTAAAAACCATAAACCCATAACCCAAAACCCAAAACCCAAAACCCAAAACCCTAAAACTCTAAACCCTCAACCATAAACCCTAAAACATAAACGTTAAACCCTAAAACCTGAACTCTAAACCCATAAAAAACCCTAAACCCAAAACCCTATAAAGCTAAAAACCTAAACCTAAACTAATTAAAACCTAAAAATAAAATAAATAAAAAAATTAAGCAAAATAAAATTAGAAAATAAATTAAAATAAAAATGTAAACTAAAATATAAACCTAAACCTAAAAAAGAATATAAAATAAATAATAAAAAATTAACTAAAATGAAAAAAATAAAAGCCTAAACTAAATTAAAAAATAAATAACCTAAATAAAATAAAAACTAAACCTAAAATAAAAATAAAATAAACCTAAATTAAAATAAAATAAAAACCAAATAAAAATCTAAATTTAAAAAAATAAACCTAAAAATAAAACAAAAACCCTAAACTAAAAAAAACCTAAACCTAAAAGAAAAATAAAATAAACAAAATAAAATTAACCTGAACCTAAATTAAAATAAACCAAACTAAAATAAATAAAACCTAAACCTCAACCTAAACTATAAAATAAATTAAAATTAAAATAAACCCAAACCTAAATTAAAAAATAAAACCTAAAAATAAACCTAAAATAAAAAACTAAACCTAAACATAATATAAAAAATAAAACCTAAACTGAATAAATAAAATAAAAATAAAACTCAACTAAAAAATAAACCTAAACCTGAACCTAATCTAGAAAAATAAACTAAAATAAAAAAACCAAGATAAAAATTAATAAACCTAAAATGAATAAACTAAACTAAATAAAAATAAAAAATAAACATAAATAAAATAAAATAAACTAAAATACATAAAAAATAAACTAAATAAATAAATTAAACGAAAGAACAAATGTTGTAAATTAGAATTTCCTCTCTATTAAAGAAAAATAAAAAATCCCTAAATCGTAAACTAAAACTGAACCCTAAACTTAAAACCTAAACCCAAAACCCTAGACCCTAAACCGTTAACCATAAAACACTAAACCCTAAACCTTAAACCCTAAAACTTAAACCTTAAACCGTAAACCATAAGCCCAAAAAAAAACTCTAAACCCTAAACCCCAAATGCTAGACTCTAAACCCTAAACCCTAAACCCTAAACTAACCCTAAACCCTAAACCCTAAACCCAAAATACTAAAAAGCTAAAAACCTAAACCTAAACTAATTAAAACCTCAAAATAAAATATATAAAAAAATATAAACAAAAAAATAAGAAAATAAAATAAAATAAAAACATAATCTAAAACCTAAACCTAATACTAAACCTAAACCTGAACCTAAAAAAAAATAAAATAAAGAATACCTAAATAAAATCAAAACTAAACCTAAAATAAAAAATAAAATTAACCTAAAATATAATAAAATAAAAACTAAATAAAAATCTAAACCAAAATAATAAACCTAAAAATAAATAAAAAATAAAACCTAAACCCTAAACTAAAAAAAAACCTATACCTAAAATAAAAATATAATAAACCTAAACTAAAATAAATAAAACTTAAACCTAAACTAAAAAAAATAAACTAAAAATAAACTTAAACTAAAAAAAAATAAAACCTTAAAATAAACCTAAAATAAAAACCTAAAACCTAAACCTAAAAAAATAAAATAAAAACCAAAACCTAAACCTAAAAATAAAAAATAAAACCTAAGCCTAAAAACTAAAATAAAAAAACTAAACTAAAAAATAAACCTAAACCTAAACCTAAACCTAAAAAATAAACTAAAATAAAAAACCTAAACAAAAATAAATAAACAAAAGTAAATAAAAATAAAAAGAAACCTAAATCAAAATAAAAAATAAACAAAATAAACCTAACCTTACCAGTTTACGTAATTTTAAAAAAATAAAAAAATTAAATATTAAAAAAACCAAAAAAATCCTAACACTAAACCTTAAACCCTAAAACACTGAACCATAAACCCTAAACCCTAATCTCTAACCCTAAACCCTAAACCATAAACCGTAAACCCCTAACATTAAACCCTAAACCCTAAACACTAAACCCTAATCTCTAAACCCTAAACCCTAAATCCTAAAAACCCAAAAACCTAAATATAAACTAAATAAAACTTAAAAATAAATTAAATAAAAAATTTAAACCTAAATAAAATAAAATAAAATAAAAACCTAAAACTAAACCTAAACCCAAAAATAATAAAAAAACTAAACTAAAATATAATAAATAAAAAGCTAAACTAAACTAAAAAAATAAAATAAAACTAAAAATAAAAAACCCAAATAAAATCAAAACTAAAGATAAAGTAAAAATAAAAAACCTAAAATTAAATAAAATAAAAACTAAATAAAAACCTAAACCTAAAAGATAAATGTAAAAATATTACTTAAAAAATAACCTAAACCCTAAACTAAAAAGAAAAAACCTAAACCTAAAATAAAGAAAATAAAATAAACCTAATCTTAAACTTAAATAAACTAAACTAAAATAAATAAAACCTAAACCTAAACTAGATTAAACCTAAACCCTAAATTAAATAAAATAAAATAAACTAAAAATAAACCTAAACCTAAACTAAAAAATAAAACTTAAAAATAAGTATAAAATAAAATCTAAGACCTAAACGTAAAAAAATAAAATAAAAACCTAAACATAAACCTAAAAATAAAAAATAAAACCTAAACATAAAAAATAAAATAAAATAAAACAAAAATAAAAAATAAAAATAAACCTAAATCTAAACCAAAAAATAAACTAAAATTAAAAACCTAAACTAAATTGAATAAAGAAAACTAAATAATAAAAAAAATAAACTTAAATAAAAATAAAATAAAATAAACTAAATAAACTTAAACCTACCAGTTTACTTAATTTTTTTTAAGAAAAAGAACAGTAAACCCTAAACCCTAAATCATAAAACTAACTCTAAACCCAAAACCCTAAATCTTAAACCCTAACCCTAAATGAACCCTAAACCCTAAACCCTAAACCTACAACCATAAACCGTAAACCTCAAATACTAGACCTAAACCTAAAGTAACTACAAAAATTAAAAAATAAACCTAAAGCCTAAAACCAAATAAACCTAAACCTAAACCCTAAGAATGGGCAGAACCTTGATGGCAGGAACATCACCATCAACCAGCCTCAGTCTAGATCTTGCGGTGGAGGTGGAGGTGGTGGTTATCGCAGTGGTGATGGGGGATTTAGAGGTGCTGGTGGATATGGAGGTGGTGGCTGAAAAGGGTGGTTATGGAGGGAGGAGCGAGGAGGTTACACTATGGTGGTGGCCGAGGAGAGATCGGGATATGATGGTGTATCCTACCAAGAGGCCCGTGGTTTTGGAAACCGAGAAATCAAGAACCCGATCCCCGCTTATGGAACTGTGTCTTTACAGTAGAGATAGTTCTATTTATCTAGGGTTTTTTATTTTCTTTATGCATGCTCATTTTTTAATTATGTCGTCACTTGTGTCTTAGAAAACTTGGGGTGTTATTTGGTTGATGAAATCAGAAAGAAGAAATGTTGAATTTGAATTTATTTTCCATTAAAAAAACCAAAAACCCTAAACCCTAAACAAAAACTTGAACCCTAAACCGAAAAGCTAAACCCTAAATCCTAAGCCCTAAACCCTAAACCCTAAAACCCAAACCCTAAACCCTAAACCCCAACCCTAAACCCTAAACCTTAAACTCTAAACTAGCCTTAAACCCAAAATATAAACCTAAAATAAAGTAAACCTAAACTAAATAAAATAAAATAAACTAAAAATAAGCCTAAACCTAAACTAAAAAATAAAACCTAAAAATAAACCTAAATAAGACCTAAAACCTAAACCTAAAAAAATAAAAGAAAAACATAAACCTAAACCTAAAGATAAAAAATAAATCCTAAACCTAAAAAATAAACTAAAAATAAAACTTAACTTAAAAATAAACCTTAACCTAAAAATAAAATAAAAATAAAACTCAACTAAAAAATAAACCTTAACCTAAACCTAAACCTAAACCTAAAAAATAAAATAAAATAAAAAACCTAACTAAAATAAATAAATTAAACTAAATGAAAATAAAAAAATAAATTAAAATTAAAATTAAAATAAACTAAATAAACCTAAACCTACTGTTCACAAAAACCCTAAACCTTAAGCTAACCCTAAACCTTAAAGCCTAAACATTAAACTCTAAACCCTAAACCCTAACCCTAAACCCTAAACCCTAAACACTAAACCCTAAACCCTAAACCCTAAAAACCTAAAAACCTAAACCTAAACTAAATAAAATCTAAAAATAAAATATATAAAAAATCTAAACCTAAATAAAATAAATAAATAAAATAAAACAAAAACCTAAACTAAAACTAAAGTCTAAACCTAAAAATAAAAAAAAACTAATAAAAATTAATTAAATTAAATATATAATAACCTAAACAAAACTAAAAAAAATAAATTGAAAATATGAATAAAATAAAAATTAAATAAAATAAAAATAAAAATTAAATTGAAAATAAGAATAAAATAAACCTAAAATAAAATAAAATAAAAACTAAATAAAAACCTAAACCTAAACAATAAACCTAAAAATAAAACCTAACAATAAAAAAAAATCTAAACCCAAAACTAAAAAAACCTAAACCAAAAATAAAAAGAAAATAAATATAAACCTAAACTAAACTAAACTAAACTAAAGTAAATAAAACCTAAACCTAAACCTAAAATGAACTAAACCTAAACATAAGTCTAAACTAAATAAAATAAAATAAACTAAAAATAAACCTAAACATAAATTAAAAAATAAAACATAAAAATAAACATAAAATAAAAACTAACAATCGAAACCTAAAAAAATAAATTAAAAACCTAAACCTAAACCTAAAAATAAAAAATAAAACCTAAACCTAAACCCTAACCCTAAGCCTAAAACCCTAAACCCTAAATGCAAAAAACCCTAAACCCTAATCCTTAATCTATCCATAAACCAAACTTAAACTTAAATAATCCCTAAACCTAAAACATAACTCTAAACCTAAACCCTAAACCTTAAACCCTAAACCTTAAACTTAAACCCTAAACCCTAAACTAAATAATAAACTAACTCCTAAACTTAAACCTAAATCCTAAACCTATAAATTTGATCCTAAACCCTAAACCCCAAACCCTAAACCCTAAACCTTAAACCCTAAACCATAAACCCTAAACCTTAAACCTTAAACCCTAAACCTTAAATCCTAAAAACCTAAACTAAATTAAACCTAAAAATAAAATAAATAAAAAAACCTAAACCTAAAAAAAATAAAAATAAACTTAAACATAAACCTAAACCTAAAATAAAACTAAATTAAAATTAAATAAATAAAAATCTAAATTAAACTAAAAAAAAGAAAATAAACCTAAACATAAAAAACTTAAATAAAATAAATAAAATAAACCCAAAATAAAATAAATAAAAATTAAATAAAAACTTAAACCTAAACAATAAACTTAAAAATAAAACCTAAAAATAAAAAATTAAACCTAAACCCAAAACTAAAAAAAACTTAACTTAAAATAAATAAAATTAAAAAAACATAAACCTAAACTAAAATAAACTAAACTAAAATAACTAAAACCTAAAAGCTAAACCCTAAATCCTAAGCCCTAAACCCCAAACCCTAAAACCTAAACCCTAAACCCTAAACCCCAAACCTTAAACCCTAAACCTTAAACTCTAAACTAGCCTTAAACCCAAAACATAAACCTAAAATAAAGTAAACCTAAAATAAATAAAATAAAATAAACTAAAAATAAGCCTAAACCTAAACTAAAAAAAAAAACCTAAAAATAAACCTAAAATAAGACCTAAAACCTAAACCTAAAAAAATAAAAGAAAAACATAAACCTAAACCTAAAGATAAAAAATAAATCCTAAACCTAAAAAATAAAATAAAAATAAAACTCAACTTAAAAATAAACCTTAACCTAAAAATAAAATAAAAATAAAACTCAACTAAAAAATAAACCTTAACCTAAACCTAAACCTAAACCTAAAAAAATAAAATAAAATAAAAATCCTAACTAAAATAAATAAACTAAACTAAATGAAAATAAAAAAATAAATTAAAATTAAAATTAAAATAAACTAAATAAACCTAAACCTATAGGTTCACTTAATTTTAAAAAAAAAACCCTAAACCTTAAGCTAACCTTAAACCTTAAAGCCAAAAACATTAAACTCTAAACCCTAAACCCTAACCCTAAACCCTAAACACTAAACCCTAAACCCTAAACCCTAAAAACCTAAAAACCTAAACCTAAACTAAATAAAACCTAAAAATAAAATATATAAAAAATCTAAACCTAAATAAAATAAATAAATAAAATAAAACAAAAACCTAAACTAAAACCAAAGTCTAAACCTAAAAATCAAAAAAACTAATAAAAATAAATTAAATTAAATATATAATAACCTAAACTAAACTAAAAAAAATAAATTTAAAATAAGAATAAAATAAAAATTAAATAAAATAAAAATAAAAATTAAATTGAAAATAAGAATAAAATAAACCTAAAATAAAATAAAATAAAAACTAAATAAAAACCTAAACCTAAACAATAAACCAAAAAATAAAACCTAACAATAAAAAAAAATCTAAACCCAAAACTAAAAAAACCTAAACCAAAAATAAAAAGAAAATAAATATAAACCTAAACTAAAATAAACTAAACTAAAGTAAATAAAACATAAACCTAAACCTAAAATGAACTAAACCTAAACATAAGCCTAAACTAAATAATATAAAATAAACTAAAAAGAAACCTAAAAAATTAAATATAAACATAAAATATAAAATAAAACTAACAATCAAACCTAAAAAAATAAATTAAAAACCTAAACCTAAACATAAAAATAAAAAATAAAACTTAAATCTAAACCCTAACCCTAAGCCTAAAACCCTAAACCCTAAACCCAAAAAACCCTAAACCTTAATCCTTAATCTATCCACAAACCCTATGCTAACACTAAACCCTAAACCCCAAAAACCCTAATCCCTAAAGTTACTAACACCTAAACCCAAACCCTAAACCTAAACTTAACCTAACCCTAAACCTAAACTATAAAACCCTAAACCTTAAAACCTAAACCCTAAAAATAAAACTAACTATAAATTCTAAACCCTAAATCTAAACCTAAATTAAATTGATCCTAAACTCTAAACCAAAACCTAAACCTAAACCCTAAACCTAAACCATAAACCCTAAACCTAAACCTAAACCTTAAACCTTAAACCCTAAACCTTAAACCCTAAAAACCTAAACTAAATTAAACCTAAAAATAAAATAAATAAAAATACCTAAACCTTAAAAAATAAAAACAAAAACAAAAACCTAAACTTAAACATAAACTTAAACCTAAAAATAAAAACTAAATTAAAATTAAATAAATAAAAATCTAAATTAAACTAAAAAAAGAAAATAAACCTAAACATAAAAAACTTAAATAAAATAAACCCAAAATAAAATAAATAAAAATTAAATAAAAACTTAAACCTAAACAATAAACTTAAAATTAAAACCTAAAAATAAAAAATTAAACCTAAACCCTAAACTAAAAAAAAACTTAACTTAAAATAAATAAAATAAAATAAACATAAACCTAAACTGAAATAAACTAAACTAAAATAACTAAAACCTAAACCCTAAACCCTAAACTCTAAACCCTAAACCCTAAAACCCTAAACCCTAAACCTTAAACTTTAAACCCTAAGCCCTAAAACTTACAACCCCAAATCCTAAACCCTAAACCCAAAATGCTAAAGCCTAAACCCAAAACCCTAAACCCAAAATCCTAAATTGTAAACCCTAAAAACCTAATTTCTTAAATCTAAAAATAAAATAAATAAAAACCTAAACCTAAATAAAATAAGAAAAATAAAAAATATAAATATAAATTAAAACTTAAAACTAAACCTAAACCTAAACCTAAATAAAAAATTAAAATTAAAAACTAAAATAATATAAAATACACAAAATCTTTAACTAAACTAAAAAAATAAAATAAACCTAAAATAAAATAAAATCAAAATTAAATAAAAACCTAAACCAAAATAATAAACCTAAAAATAAAACCTAAATCATAAATAAAAAACCTAAACCTAAAATAAAAATAAAATAAACCTAAACCTAAATTAAATAAACTAAACTAAAATAAATAAAACCTAAACTTAAACCTAAAATAAAATAAACCTAAACCTAAACCTAAACTAAATAAAATAAAATAAACTAAAAATAAACCTAACCCTGGACTAAAAATAAAACCTAAAAATAAACCAAAAATAAAAACCTAAAACCTTAACCTAAAAAAAGTAAAATAAAAACTTAAATGTTAACCTAAATATAAATAATAAAACTTAAACCTAAAAAATAAAATAAAAATAAAACTAAATTAAAAAAAACATAAACCTAAACTTAAACCTCATAAATAAACTAAAATAAAAAACCTAAACTAAAATAAATACACATAAAAAAACTAAACAAAATAAAAATACAAAATAAACCTAAATAAAAATATAAAATAAACTAAATAAAACATAACCTATTCATTTCTTTAATTTAAAAAAAAACCCTAAACCCTAAACCCTAAACCTTAAACACTAAATCCTAAACCCTAAAACCTAAACCCTAAACCCTAAAACTAACTCTAAACCCTAAACCCTAAACCTACAACCCAAAACCCTTAACCCTAAATCTTAAACCCTAAGCCCTAAACCCTAAACTATCCTTTAACCTAAAACTCTAAACCCTAAACCCTAAACTGTAAAAACCCTAATCCGTAATCCCTAAACTCTAATCCCTAACCCTAACCCTAAACCCTAAACTTAAACTTAAAAATAAAAATAAAAAATAAAACCTAATCCTAAAAAAATAAATAAAAATAAAAATAAACCAAAAAATATAAACCTAAACCAAAATAAATAAAGCTACAAAAAAGTAAACTAAACTAAATAAAAATTAAAATAAAAATAAAAATAAACTTAAATCAAATTTAAAAATAAACTAAACGAAAAAAAAATAAACTAAATAAACCAAAACATACTAGTTTCTTTAATTTTAAAAAAATAAAAAAATAAATGAAATAAAAAAACCTTAATCCCAAACCTTAAACCCTAAAGTATAAACCCTAAGCCTACAACCCTAAACCCTAAACCCTAAACTCTAATCTCTAAACCTTAAAACCTAAAGCCTAAAGCCTAAACCCTAAAAACTAAAAATCCATAAACCCTAAACCTTAAACTAACCATAAACCCTAAACCCTAAACCATAAACCCTAACACTAAACCCTAAAACCTTAAACCCTAAAACCCTAAACCCTAAAAACTGAAACCTAAACTAAATAAAACCTAAAAATAAAATAAATAAAAAAACCTAAACTTAAATAAAATAAAAACCTAAACTAAAATTTGAACATAAACCTAAAAGTAAAAAAATAAACTAACTAAAACAAATAAAAATAAAATAAATAAAAACCTAAATTAAACTAAAAAAATAAAATAAACCTAAGAATAAAAAACCTAAATAAAATAAAAACTTAATGTAAAATAAAAAATAAAATGAACCTAAAATAAACCAAAAATATAATAAAATAAAAAATAAATAAAAATCTTAACTTAAAAAGTAAACCTAAAAGTAAAACCTAAACCGTAAACTAAAAAAAACTAAACCTAAAATAAAATAAAATAAACCTAAACCTAGAATAAAATAAACTAAACCATTATAAAATAAACTAAACTAAATTAAATAAAACCTAAACCCTAAACTAAATAAAATAAAATAAATTAAAAAGTAAATTTAAACCTAAATAAAAAAAATAAAACCTAAAATAAAAACTTAAAACCTGAACCTAAAAAAATAAAATAAAAACCTAAACCTAAACATAAAATAAAAAATAATACCTAAACTTAAAAAATAAAATAAAAATAAAACTCCACTAAAAAAACCTAAACCTAAACCTAATCCAAAAAAATAAACTAAAATAAAATAACTAAACTAAAACAAAAAACTTAGCCTAAAATAAATAAACCTAAAATAAATAAGCTAAACAGAATAAAAAAATAAACATAAACAAAAAAAATAAAACTAACTAAAATTAATAAAAAAACAAACTAAATAAACCAATTAAACAAAAGAAGAAATATTACAAATCTAAATTTGTTCTCTGTTAAAAAAAACAAAAAATCATAAATGCTAAATAAAAACCTGAACCCCAAACCTAAAACCTAAACCCTAAATCCTAAACCCTAAACCCTAAAAACCTTTAACCCAAAACTCAAAACCCTAAACCTTAAAACCTAAAATCCTAAACCCTAAAACTTAAACCTTAAGCACTATACCCTAAACCCTAAACCCAAAAAAAAAAGAAATCCCAAACCCTAAACCCTAAACCCCAAACCCTAAACCATAAACTTTTAACCCTAAACCTTAAACTAACCATAAACCCTAAACCTTAAAAAGCTAAAAACCTAAACCTAAACTAATTGAAACCTAAAAATAAAATGAAAAAAATATAAACAAATATAAAATAAGAAAATAAAATAAAAACATAAACTAAAACCTAAATCTAAACCTAAAAGAAAATATAATAAAAAATAAAAACTTAACTAAAACAATATAAATAAAAAACCTAAACTAAAAATAAAAAAATAAAAAACCTAAATAAAATAAAAACTAAACCGAAAATTAAACAAACCTAAAAATATACCTAAAAGATATACCTAAAAGTAAAACATAAACCCTAAACTAAAAAAAAAACCTAAACCTAAAATAAAAATAAAATAAACAAAATAAAATGAACCTAAACATAAACTAAAATAAACTAACCAAAAATAAATTAAACATAAACCTAAACAACAACAACAACAATAATGACAACAACAACAACAACAATAACAACAAGCCTTAATCCCACTAGGTGGGGTCGACTACATGAATCCTTCATCTCCATTGTGTCCTATTATATGTCAAATTCTCATTTAAACATAAACCCTAAACTAAATAAAATAAATTAAATAAAAAATAAACCTAAACCTAAATTAAAAAATATAACCTAAAAATAAACCTAAAACCTAAACCAAAAAAAAAAAGAAAATAAAAACATAAACCTAAACATAAAGTAAAAAATAAAATAAATATAAAACTAAATTAAAAAAATAAACCTAAACCTAAACCTAAACCTAATCCATAAAAATAAACTAAAATAAAAACTTAGACAAAATTAAATAAACCTAAAATAAATAAACTAAACTAAATAAAAATAACAAATAAACATAAATAAAAATAAAAAATAAAATAAACTAAAATAAATAAAAAATAAACTAAATAAATTAATTAAATAAAAGAAGAAATATTGTAAATCTGAATTTGTTCTCTGCTAAAAAAAAACCAAAAACCCAAAAACTCAAAACCATAAACCCTTAACATAGAACCTAAATCCTAAACCCAAAACCCAAAACCCTAAAAACCAAAACTAAACCCTATGCCCTAAACCCTAAAACGCTAAGCCCTAAACCCTAACCCCTAAAACCTACAACTTAAACCCCAAATCCTAAACCAAAAAAAAACCTAAACCCTAAACTAACCCTAAACCCTAAACCTTAAAAATCTAAAAACTTAAACCTAAACTAATTAAAACCAAAAAATAAAATAAATAAAAAAATTTAATCCAAAATAAAATAAGAAAATAAAATAAAATAAAAACATAAAGTAAAACATAAACTTAAATCTAAATCTTAAAAGAAAATAAAATAAAAAATAAAAACTTAATTAAAATAAAATAAATAAAAACCTAAACTAAATTAAAAAAATAAAAAAATTTAAATAAAATAAAAACTAATCCTAAAATAAAAATAAAATTAACCTAAAATAAAATAAAATAAAACTTAATGAAAACCGAAACCTAAACAATAAACTTGAAAATAAAACCAAAAAATAAATAAAAAATAAAACCTAAACCCTAAACTAAGAAAAAATGAAAACCTAAAATAAAAATAAAATAAACTTAAACCTAAACTAAAATAAATAAAACCTAAACCAAAAATCTAAACCTAAACTAAAAAAATAAGATTATCTAAAAATAAACTTAAACCAAAAAATAAAATCAAAAAATAAACCTCAAATAGAAACCTAAAACCTAAACCTAAGAAAATAAAATTAAAACATAAACATAAACCTAAAAATAAAAAATAAAACATAAACTTAAAAAATAAAATAAAATTAAAAGTAAAACTAAACTAAAAAAATAAACTTAAACCTAAACATAAAAAATAAAATAAGATAATAAACCTAAACTAAAATAAATAAATAAAAAAGCTAAACAAAATAAAAATAAAAAGAAATCTAAATCAAAATAAAAAAATAAACTAAATAAACCTAAACCTAAAAGTTTGCTTAATTTAAAAAAAAATTAAAAAATGAGATAATTTAAAAAAAAAAAAATATTAATAAAAAACCTAACCCTAAACCATAAACCTTAAAACCCGGAACCCTAAACCCTTAACCCTTAAACATATAACTCTAAATTGTAAACCTTAAATCCCAAACCCTAAACCCTAAACCCTAAACCCTATATACTAAACCTTAATCTCTAAACCCTAAACCCTAAACACTAAAAACTTAGAAACCTAAACCTAAACTAAGTAAAACCTAAAAATAATTTTAATATAAAACCTAAAACTTAACAAAATAAATAAAATAAAAAATAAAATAAAAACCTAAACTAAAACCTAAACCTAAACCTAAAAATAAAATAAAATAAAAATAAAAACTAAACTAAAATAAAATAAATAAAAACCTAAACTAAACTAAAAAATTATATAAACCTAAAAAAACCCAAATAAAATAAATACTAAACCTAAAGTAAAAAATAAATAAACCTAAAATAAAATAAAATAAAATAAAAATTAAATGAATACCTAAACCTAAAAAATAAACATAAAAATATTACCTAAAAATTTAAAAAAATAAAAAAAACTAAATCCTAAACTAAAAAAAACCTAAACATAAAATTTAGAAAGTAAAATGAACCTAATCCTAAACAAAAATAAATAAAACCTAAACCTAAACCTAAACTAAACTAAACCTAAACCCTAAATTAACTAACATAAAATAAACTAAAAAACAAAACCTAAAAATATACCTAAAATGAAAAACTAAAACCTAAACCTATGAAAATAAAATGAAAACCTAAACATAAAAAATAAAAATAAACCTAAACTAAAAAATAAAAATAAACTAAAAAATAAAATAAAAATAAAACTAAACTAAAAAATAAAAATAAACCAAAACCTGAACCAAAAAAATAAACTAAAATAAAAAACTTAAACTAAAATAAATAAACTAAACTAAATAAAAATAAAAAATAAACCTAAATAAAAATAAAAAATAAAATAAACTACATAATTAAAAAATAAACTTAATAAACTTAAACCTATCGGTTTACTTAATTTTAAATAAAAAAGAACACTAAACCCGAAACCCTAAACCCTAAACCCTAAATCCTAAGCCCTAAACCCTAAACCCTAAACCCTAAACCCTAAACTTGCAACCCTAAACACAAAACCCTAAACCCTAAACCCTAAACCATAACCCTAAACACTAAAAGCATAAATCCTAAAATCATAAACCCTAAATCCTAAACCCTAAACCCTAAATGCTAAACCCTAAGCCTTAACCCTAAACCTTAAACCTCAAATACTAAACCTAAACCTAAAGTAACTAAATAGATTAAAAAATAAACATAAACCCTAAACCTAATAAACCTAAACCTAAACCCTAAGAATGGGTAGAACCTTGATGGCAGAAACATCACCATCAACTTGCGTCAGTCTTGACCTGGCAGTGTAGGTGGAGGTGATAGTTATAATAATGGTGGTGGGGGATTTAGAGGTGCTGGTGGATATGTAGGTGGTGGTCAGAGAAGTGGTGGTTATGAAGGTGGGAGGAGTGACAGAGGTTACAACCATTATGGTGGAGGAGGGAGAGATTGGGGATATGATGATGTATCTCGCTACTGGACAGACTGGGGTGGTTCTGGTGGGAACTGGAGAAACTGAAGAATGATCGATCCAATCTGCTGCTTATGGAACTGTGTCTTTATAGTAGAAATGGTTCTAGTTATCCAAGGTTTCTGATTTGCTCTATGCGTGCTCATTTTTTATCTATGTCATCACTTGTGTCTTAGAAAACTTTTTGTGTTACTTGGTTGATGAAATCAAAAAGAAGAAATGTTGAATGTGAATTTGTTCTCCATTAATATATATATATATATATATATATATATATATGAAAAACTTTAAAACATAAACTAAAACTCGAACCCTAAACCCTATAAACCCTAAACCCTAAACCCTAAACCCCTAAACCCTAAAGCCCTAAACCCTAAACCCTAAACCCTAAACCCTAAACTTTAAAACCTAAATCCTAAATCGTAAACCCAAAACCCTAAACCCTAAACCCTAAATTAACCCTAAACCCTAAACCTAAACCTAAAATAAAGTAAACCAAAACCTAAACCTAAACTAAAAAAAAGAAAAAAAACTAAAAATAAACCTAAACCTAAATTTAAAAATAAAACAAAGAAATAAACTTAAAATAAAACGTAAAACCTAAACCTAAAAAAATAAAATAAAAACATAAACCTAAACATAAAAAGAAAAAATAAAACCTAAACCTAAAAAATAAAATACACACTCTACTAAAAAAGAAGACTAAACCTAAATAAAATAAAATAAAATAAAATCAAATTAAAAAAATAAAATAAAATAAAATAAATTAAATAAACTAGTTTACTTTTACTTAAAACTTAAGCCCTAAGTAACCCTAAACCCTCAAGCCTAAACACTAAACTCTAAACCCTAAACCCTAAACCCTAAACCTAAAACCAAAACCAAAACCCTAAACCCAAAACCTAAAACCTAAACCTAAATAAATAAATCAAATATTTAAAAAAACTTAAACCTAAATAAAATAAAAATAAAAAAATAAAAACTTAAACAAAATGTAGATCTCAACCTAAAAATAAAATAAATAAAATAAATTAAACTAAATTAAAATAAATAAAACCTAAACTAAAATTTAAAAAATAAAATAAAATAAACCTAAGAGTAAAAAACATAAATAAAATAAAAACTAAAAGTAAAATAAAAATAAAATTAACCTAAAATAAAATAAAATAAAAACCTAAACCTAAAAATAAACCTAAAAATAAAACATAAATATAAATAAAAACTAAAACCTAAACACCTAAAACATAAAATTAAAAAACCTAAACTTAAAATAAAAATAAAATAAACAAGATAAAATAAACCTCGAACTAAACTAAAATAAACTAAACTAAAATAAATAAAACCTAAACTTAAACATAAAATAAACTAAACATAAACCTAAACCTAAACTAAATAAAATAAAATAAACTAAAAATAAACCTAAACTTAAACTAAAAAATAAATCCTAAAAATAAACCTAAAATAAAAACCTATAACCTAAACCTAAAAGAATAAAATGAAAACCTAAACCTAAACATAAGATTAAAAAATAAAACTTACACCTAAAACATAAAATAAAAAAAATTCTCAAGTAAAACCTAAACCTAAACCCAAAAAATAAACTAAAATAAAAAACCTAAACTAAAATATATAAACCTAAAATAAATAAATTAAACTAAATAAAATAATAAATTGAAATAAAAAGAAAAAACAAAATAAATAAAACTAAATAAAAAATAAACTAAATAAACTAAATAAACCTAAACAAACCTGTTTACTTAATTAAAACCATAAACCCTGAATCCTAAACCCTAACCCTAAATCCTAAACCCTAAACCTACAATCTTAAACCCTAAACCCTAACCCTAAACCTTAAACCATAAAAGCATAAACACTAAAACCCTAAACCCTAAACCCTAAACCCTAAACCCTAAACCTACAACGATAAACCCTAAACCTACAACCATAAACCCTATACCCTAAACCTACAACACTAAACCCTAAAACCTAAATCCTAGACCTTAAAAAACCCTAAACCATAAACCCTAACCCTAGACCCTAAATACTAAAAGCACAAACCCTAAAATCCTAAACCCTAAACCCAAAACCCTAAACCCTAAACACTATACCCTAAACTCAAAAGATAAACCCTAACCCTTAACTCTAAACCCTAAACCTCAAACGTAAACCTAACACAAAAGTAAATAAATAAATTAAAAAATAAACCTAAAAGCTAAAACATAAACAACCTAAACTTAAACCCTAAGAATGGGCTGGAAACCTAAACCCACCTAAACCTAAACCCAAACCCATCCTCCTCCCTATGGCGCTCTGGCGATTCTATTTTCCCATTTTTGGTGATCATTCTCCTTGCAGTTTTTGAGGATCCTTCACCATTTTTGTTCGATTTCTTTTAGTTGCTTTATTCTGCCAAGAGTGTGCTATCACTGTAGATAACCTTGATGGCGACTGTTACTTTAGTCGTGCACTCCATCGCTCCCTCCACGATTGTGCCATCTAGGCTTTAGATTTCATGGCTTTTCCTGATTCGACACCACCTGCTGCAATGCCTACTATTAAATCATTTATGGACGCACTCTCTGGTAAGAATATCTCACCCTCTAATTTGGTGAACCTAATTTCTACCTCATTTTGTGGCTTCCCTATGATTATGTGTTAGGATTTGGATGTTGAGGAGTTGGCTAAGCCTTATGAATTTACTTTAGTGGTTAAATTTTCTTTGTGATGACCTAATTTGGACAATACCCAATCTTTTTTTCATTATCTTAAGCTCTCAGGTGCATTTTCTATTAGTTTGATTGATCTAAGGCATGTTTTGATTCAGCTAACTAATGATTTAGATTATTCAAGGGTTTTTTCACATCGCTCTTATTTTGTTTTCAGCTATCAAATGCATCTTTTAAAGTGGTCTCCCCTTTTTGATATAAAAGAGGAATCACCGATTATTCCTGTATGGTTGGCTTTTCCTAATCTGAGGATCCATTATGTTATGCATCAAGTTCATTTTGCTATTGGGGCTCTATTTGGTCAGCCTCTTCAAATTGATCAGGCCACTGCTATGAGATCCCGACCTTTTATTGCTCACAATTTGGTGGAAATTGATATTTCTAAATAACACCCCAAGGAAGTTTGGATTGGTTCTAAAAAGTTTGGTTATAATCAAAAAGTTGAATTTGAAAATTTTCCTATTTTTTGTTTGCACTGTAAGATTCATGGGCATGATAATTCAGAATGTTTTGTCCTGCACCCATAACTTAAAAAGAAAAATTTATCTGATCCTAATCCTAATCCATCAACTGATAATGTTAGTAAATCTATTTATGTGCCTAAGGTTAATCAAATTGGGAATACTATTTCTACCGCTTTGGAGCCTACTGCATTGCTTAATGAAGTGCTCAATGATAAAATTCCTAATTTCCAATCTAAGCAGGTAAAAGATATTGCTAATTTTGATCAACATGTTAAATATGATGGTTCGGTTATCAGTCCTTTCTTACATAATAATTTGCCTCTTCAAGATAATGCCTTTACTCAAACTACCTTGCCTTTCTTGACAGCTGAACATGAGGAGGAGCATGTGGCCCTTAATGGTAATTTGAATGAAAACTTGATGATGGAGAAAAATTTGGAAAAAAAATTTGAAGTTGATCCTGGAATTTGTGCTCTTAATGGTATTACAACCTTTCCTTCTCCTAATCCTGAGATTAACATGCATGCTAATCCGACCTTTCAGCTTGATACAAATATTTAGGAAGGGGAAGTTATCATTAGAAATGCTTTGACTGACTCTGATCCTTTTCTTAATACAACTAATCAATTTCTTTCAGATGGTGACTCATTGGACAAAAATAGACCATTTCAAATTATTTTTAAAAAGAAATCCTTAAAAGCCAGAATGTTCCCTAATACCACAACTAGATCTACTAGATCTGGTTCCCCATCTCATAAATAATGATCTTTCAGCATTGGACTGTTTTCTTTTTTTTTTATCCCCTTATTTATCTATTTTCTCTTTAGCTTTCCTTATATTTCCTTTATGTTTAAATCTTTGATTTGGAACGTTTGAGGGATTGGGACCCTCATTGTTTGTAACTGTGTTAGAAGTCTCTACTTTATTAATAATATAGCTTTACTGATTATTATTGAACCTCTCATACATTCTTATAAGATCAACCATGTTGCTAGAATGCTAGACTTTAATAACTTCTTCTATAATATTAGTAATAAAATCTAGTGTTTTTGGAATTATTTAGTCAATGTATCTATCCTAGATGATCTCGATCAAGTTGTCAATGTTCACATCTCATTGGGTGATTTCTCTACTCTAGGCTCCTTTATTTATGCTTCTTGTAACAGGGTTGGTAGGAACATCCTTTGGGAAAATTTAAGAACTTTTGCTTCAACTGTCAACAAACCTTGGTTGGTTGGGGGTGATTTCAACATTATCCTCTCTTCCTCTGAAAGAAGGGGTGGTTGTTCTCCTAACATTCATTCCATGAAAGATTTCTCTAATATGATTCTTGATTGCAACCTTATTGACATTGTCTACTTTGGTTCTGATTACACTTAGCATAACTCTAGAATCTTGCAACAGCTTGATAGGACTCTCTTTAACTCCCTTTGGATTAATCAATGGCCTCAAACCTCTATTGAGCACATGAGTAGAACTTTGTTTGATCATGCTTATCTTTTGATATCCATTAAAAATGCCTCTAATAGATTAACCTCCTCTACCTCTTTCAAATTCCAAAATATGTGGATTCAGCACATTGATTTCTTAAATGTTGTCTCCACCAACTGGGTGGCCCCCCTTCACCCTAATAATTCTGTTAAGGGTATGATTAGACTCTGGTTTAAGTTTAATAGAATTAAATAAAACCTTGCTTGGTGGAACAAGCATTATTTTAAAAATCTTTTTGTTAATATCAAAAACATGGAACATTTGGTTTGTTATCTTGAAAATGAAGTTTTGACTGATCCTTCTAAATCGAAGGATTTGAATGAAGCCAAAGATAACCTTGTTACCTATCATAATATGGAAGAAATTTACTAGCGGCAAAAGGCTGCTAGTAAACATATTATTGATGGGGAAAAATACCAGATATTTTCATGCTCTTTTCAAGAGCATTAAAAAAAAAAAATTAAAAGGGATAATGGCAATTGGATCACTGATAATAATGAGATTAAAGACTCTATCACTAATCATTTTAGAAATTTGTTGAACAAGAACCATACTTTAGAGGCTATCTCCAACTCTCATTTGATTCCCTTAATAATTACCACTGATGAAAATCATTTACTTACTATGTTGCCTACGAAAGTTGAGATTGGTCAAATTCTTAAAAACATGAATGTTGATTCTGTTGCGGGTTTGAAAGGCTACACTACTCAATTTTTTTAGCATTATTGGCCTGTTATTAAGTATGACTTAGTTGATGTTGTGGTTGATTTCTTTAATGGTAATCCTCTACCTAGATATTTTTCTAGCGCTTCCATTGTCCTTATCCCCAAAATTGATAATCTTGAATTCCGGGAGATTTCAACTATGCTTTATGCACCTTTTTCATAAATCTAGCCAATAGAATTAGTCCTCTACTTCCAGAAATTATTTCTCTCAACCAAACTAGTTTTGTTAGAGGTAGAGCTGTATATGGTAACATTCTTCTCACTCAAGTGCTAATTTATGACTTGGATGCCTCTAATAGAGGTGGTAACATCTTCTTCAAATTAGGTATCTCTAAAGCTTTTGACAACATCTCTTGGGCCTTTCTTCTTCAAATTCTTCATCTCTTCTAATTATCTTGGGTTTTTTATTTGCTCTATGCATGTGTGGTGTTTATTTTTGAGGATGTGGGACACCATGCAGATCTTAGGGGGTACTTATTAAAATGATTAGGTACAATATAAAGGAATGATGTACTATCTCGAAAGATAGAAATTACTACCCTATAATAGACCTAATCACCTAATAAAGACTCCTAAAGAATGATGAGTCTTCGAATATACCAAAGACCTTTCCCCTACTTTACATGAAAAAGTAAAGTATGGTTTATTTTAAGTTGGGTTTGTTAAGTTCCCTATGGAGGCAAGCCCCCATAGGTAATTACATCCTACAGAATGGGAATTCCTTAAGAATACTCTCAATTAAAGTAGACAATTTGGGTCTCCAAAGATTTCAAGGTTAAGACTATCAATGGATTGGTTATTTAAGAAAATCAAATAAGATAGATCAAGGACAAGACATATTTTTGGAATCCAAAGGAAGAAAGTAGGAAATGTTCATGATACTAGGAAGCCTACTCAGCATTCTAATCTACCCTATAATTGAGCTTTATATATTTGAAATTGAAGAGAGTTAATTATTTGAGTTGACATTTTATTAGATTGCTAGGGCTTATAATTCCACAATATAAGATTGTGGAAATGCCTAAGAGGTGAGGATTTATGCTTCTGAGGAAATATCTATCCTAATATAAGGAACTTTGGCGAGGGCCGAAGCGCGACCTAAATCTAAGCCAAAAATGGGTATATGTTTTACCTCCACAAGAGAGAATAAACCAACAGACTGCTGGACATATTACTGCCTGGAGTGGTAGCCAGCTAACTCATCCTATGCTTTAAATCCATATAGGTAAGTATTATGCTCTGCAAGATGGCTATGATGTTGTTTGTTTAGAAAGGAGACTCAGTCTTTAAACTCACTCCCTAAGAGACTAGAGCATGAGTGGTATGAATTCATGACTTAATCTAATGCAAATTTTATAAAATTTATTTGATTCTTTTAAACTCTTTATTTTGACAAAGGTTATGGGATTTTGTATGTCTAAATGCATGAGAACTTGATTATGGTCCAAATCAAGATAGAAAGGGGTGTTCTTCCATCAATGGCTCTCACAGGTTAAGCCTTCATTCTCTAGTAAAGATGCAAGCCGCCTCTTAAAAAGAGTGGAAGAATAAGACATGCATGATATTATACATTCATTCATCCAGCTAAGGGGTTGCTAAAAATTTTATTATCTTAATTTAATTCTTAGGCTTTATAGTGAGGTTATGAGTTATTTTAAGTTTTAATTATGATTTGTAATTGGGATAGCAAAATTAATTTCATCCTAAGAGCCTACCGCATCAAGGCCACACATTCTAGCATTAATCATAAAAAAACTATGAAAAGCATATTTTTCTAATGCATAATCTAAACACAACATCAAACAATTTTATAGACTACCATAAAAGAATAAAAGGCCAGTACGGTTAGGTTTCGCCGTACACCCCAAAAAAAGAAACTAAGATGGGTAGCCGAGCTCTACCCTTATAAAACCTAGATTACAAAAATAATATATGTTATGGGGGTCTTCTTTTCTTCATTTCTTCCTTCTCTTCCTTTTGATTTTGATTTGCTCCAAAGGTATCATAGGGCACCCCAGGGACTAAGCCTTCTGGCACTGCTCATCCTAATCACCCATAACACTAATCCTAATTCCTAATGCAAAGTTACCTTAAAAATAAGAAAAGTAAATCTAACAAGACTTACAAAACAAATGTTAGCTAAATACACCATACAACCCAAGCAATTATAAGAATAATTTGGAATTAGCACCCCACACACGAGTAACCAAGCACGCCTGTCCTAACATGGGTTATGCTTAGGGACTAAGCAACCTACACTACAAATGCATTTATATTTTTATGACAACGGTCCCTTAAGCACAACCCTTTGCAAAAAAATATGATTAAGCTAATAACGGCCTAACATTGAGTCTACAAAACAAACATCCTAACATCAAGTCTAAAACATTACATCATAAAATAAAACACAACATCTAACATACAACACCCTAATTTAGCACTAGAAGTGGTGACTTTGTATTCTAATGTGTGTGCTTAAGGCTTGTGAGGAAAGACTTTACTAGGCTTCTTTAGTTTAAGTTTAAATTTGGAACTTGAATTTTTTTAAATTTTACCTTTGGGTGATTTCAATTTAAATGATTTAATGATTTACTTTTCATTTTTATTTCACTTTTATTTGGTTAAAGTGATGTTTAAGTTTTTAAGAATGAAGAGTAGAATGAATTCCATTTGTAGACAAAACTCACCTTATTCTACATCCTAACTCCTAAAGAGTCTAACTAAGGTCCTTAAGTATCATAATTAGCCCATTTGAATTTGTGTAATTCATTTGATTTTATTTAGAATTTAGAATTTGAAATTATTTAAGTATTTTTTTGATTGATTTTGATTTAAATATTTTGGTTTAATTACATCTTGATAATTCCATATACTTAATATCTAATGAAGTTTAAGTTCGTTTAAATTCATGTGCTTTTGATTGATTAATTTTAGATTAGATGTGTTTGATTTAATTAAATCTTGGTAATTCAATATCATTAATATCTTATGAATTTTAAGTTTGTTTAAATTCATGTGTTTTTGATTAATTAATTTCAGATTAGATGTTTTGGTTTAATTAAGTCTTGATAATTCAATATCTTTGATCTCTATTAAAGTTTATGTTTGTTTAAATTCATGTGTTTTTAATTGATTAATTTTAGATTAGATGTTTTAGTTTAATTAAATCTTGATAATTCAATATCCATTTAAATTAATATCTAATTCGTTTCTTTGATTATGGTTTTTTGAGTTAATTTTATGCTTATTTGATTTGATTGTGGTTCATTTATTCGTAGTTTGATCAGATTAGAATAATTGAGATTTTATTTTGATTTTAATTGAGTTTGATTCTTTATAATTAGGATTTTATTTTTAATCTCATCCATTTATCATGTTTAACAAAGTTTGGATTGTCTTTTGATTTCAAACATTGGATAGTTAACTACTTTGTCTTATTTAAGTAGGTTGAATGAGATTTGATTTGATTACATATTAAATTGATGAGAGTCTTTCTTAATTTAATTTAATTTGAATTAATTTAATGTGATTAGCTTTATTAGTCTATGGGTTTGCTTAGGTTCAATGTGCTTATGTGATTAGTTTAATTAAGAAGTGTATTCATGTTAATTATAAAGGTTTGTTTAATTTTTAATTTGATTTCATATTTGTTTAGGTTAATGATGTAATTAATGACTTAATAATTTAGGCTAAGTTTATGTTTTGATTAGTATTTAATTGCATTTATGTTTGATTAAGTTTAAGTTTAATATGATTAAGCAGGATAATCTATCGTCAAGGGCGGATGTTATTTGACCTAGAGCAACTACTAAGTGGGGAGCCTTGAGGAAGGACTGAACCCAGACTTGAAGCAGTCAGGAGGGAAGGACCTGCTATAGGAAGTATCTTAAACCTCAAATATACTCAAACCAGTCAGTGCAAGAAGGCTAATCCAAGAAGAAAGCATAGTAGATTCACATCCTCTTAAACAAAGCCAACATGAGGTAGCTTACCAGCCACGTAGTAATGCCTAAGAAACTAACAAGATGCTCATCGATGTGTAGTGGCCAAGTAAGGAAGAAAAGTGTAACAGACTTACATTGTCCAAAGCAAGAAGACCATTGGGGTGACAAACTAGCAGAGTAGCATGTCAGGCTAACCTAGAGCAGCTACTGAGTGAGTGCCACCGGGGGAGTTATCTCAACTTAGAGTAGCCTGAGATAAAAGATATGTATTTATTTTATATATTTGTGTGTAGTTTGTGTTTGTGTTTATGTTATGTCGATGAAGGATAGGATGCCGCTTGGGTTCGTTACACCTACCCAAAACACGTCGTGGCTGATTCTCAAACAAGAATACTTTCAACATGCAAGAGATTGAATTTGAAATGGAATTTTCATTGATGATAACTATTTTCAAACATGATTTATAATATTTCTTTAAGTACAACCCATTAATTGGAACCATTGGGCATTCTCCCTTATGATTAATTAGATGATAAGGTCCTCCTTGGTAGGCCATCTCTATAGCAAATGGACCTTCCCAAGTGGGTTCAAACTTACCTCCCATGTTATGATGGGCAACAATCGGTCTCCTTAGAACTAAAATAAGCTCTCCTACTTGAAAAGTTCTAGGACGGACCAACTTCATGTGAGTTTGAATCATTTTAGCTTTGTACAACCTGAGATTTTAGCATGCCCTCAGGCGTCTCTCCTCCAAACCATTGAGCTCTTCTAACCGCAACTTGGCATTCTGCTTTGTTATGATCTTGCTACCCACAGTTATCCTTAGTGATGGGAGTTGGACTTCTAATGGTGGAATGGCATCAGACCCACACACTAAGGAGAAAGGAGTAGACTGAGTTGGCATTCTATATGTGGTGTGGTAGACCCACAAGGCTTCAACTAATTCCTCATGCCACTATCACTTGTTATTATCGAGTGTCTTCTTCAGTATTTGGATCAGAGTTTTATTGAAGACTTCTGCTAAGCCATTTTCCTTTGGGTAGTTGATGGTAGAATATCTCTAATCTATGTTGTGTCACCTGGCAAAGTTTTTGATCTCGGTGCTCTTGAATGCAGTACCATTATCAGATATAATTCATGAAGGCACTCCGAACCTATATACGATATGATTCCTAAAAAATTGGAGCACATGCTGAGTTGTGACCTCTATGAGTGAAATCACCTTTGGCCATTTGAAAAACTACTTAGTAGCAGCTAAGATGAACCGATGACTCTTGGAAGAAAGAGGATTACTATGTGGGTACCTCTGGCCAAAGGTAGATGTTGAATATTGGTTGGTTGGTGTAGGACTACACCATGTATTTGACATTGGTGGCATCGCCTAGCTGTATCTATACAATCTTTGATCATCGATGGCTAATAGTATCCTAGTCTCTTGATCTTAGCTTTCATCTTTAGACTGGAGTGGTTGGCTTCACATAATCCTGAGTGTACCTCAATCACGATCTTAAGGGCTTCATGCTTGTCTAAATAACGTAACCACATATGATCGAAAGACCATAGGTATAAGAAACCATCCATATGAGCATAGAAAAGTGCTCTCTGCTTCATCTGATGGGCTTGGGACTTCTCTTGAGGTAGTTTACCTTTATTTAGATAATCCATGAATGGTTTCCTATAATCTAACTCCTCGTCCTTCTTGGTAATGGCAACCTCCCCTTCAAGAGAGTACTTTTTGATGAGTTCAATATTAATAAAGGATAAAACTTGTCTATTTTGAATCTTTATTGATATGGACTTATCCTTCGGACATGCCAACTCCTTGTTAAGTTTGGCTAAAGCATATGATATGATGTTCTCTCCATGAGGAATCTTATAAATAGTAACCTCTGGGATTTGGGCCAATAACTCCATGGTGTACTTATGGTAGTGATGGAGCTTGGGCTTTATAACCTTATAGGACCCAGTGATTTGGTTGATAACTAGCTAAGAATCCTTGAAGATGTCGATGTTATGGATGCTTAGAGTAACTATTAACTCCAGACTATCAATCTGAGTGTCATATTTGACTTCATTGTTAGTGCAAAGATTGGACAGATGATATGAGAATCTCATCACATCGTAGCTTAGACTTAAGAGAACTAGTCCTACCCCTGCCTTTTTTGGAATAGTAGATTGTGATTCTTCTCCTCTTTGAGAAGAAGTTGTGCCATCAAAGTACATCTCCCAATGGTGAATGCTAGTATCCCCTGAGTTCATGATTTATTCATTGGGAGATCATAAACAGAGTTAGAGGAGGAAGCTAAGAAATCGAAGTGCTTGTCCTTTCACCGAACGGAGGGGTATAAAGGTAATGTTAAACTACGAGAGGATCATGGACCGTCATCCCAGCCATCCAGATTGCATCGACAGTGTCATGAGATATTGTAGTGGATTTATCCTAGAGATTAAGTTCATCTTATGAGGAAGCATGTAGTGATGTAGCTTTTGGGATGTGAAGATTAAAGTTAAGCAATGCTTTTTAATGGGTGGATAATTATCCTCAGTAAATATTAGATGACGGTGAAGGTAGTAGAGTGTGCTTTCCTTCCCTTCATCATTAGCTTAGGCAAATAAAGTGCCAAGGGAGTCATCTAACATAGTAGTGTTAAGTATGAGCACCATGCATGGGATAGGGGCTGCTTGAACCAATGAAGTCATCAAGTAATGCTTGATGTCTTCAAAGGCATGCTCACAATTGTCATCCCACTTGAACTTAGCATCCTTTTGATAAGTGCTTAGAATGCTGACATCTTCCTGATATGTTAGATATAAAGTGTCTTAGATATTCCAACCGCTTTTGGAATGATCTAAGTTGAGTTAAACTTTTAGGGGTGGCATTTCTAATATGATCTTCTTCTGATCAATTTTGATTCCCTGTTGGGACAACAAATCCAAGGAATTTTCTTGAAGCTACTCCGAATGCACACTTCACGGGGTTCATTTTGAGGTTAAATTGTCTTAACTATGCAAAAACTACTCTCAAGTCAAAGAGATGACCTTCGTGTTCTCTACTTTTGACCACAAGATCATCAACATAGCACTTGACTTGATGATGAATGAGTTCATTGAAGATTCGACTCATAGCCTGATGGTATGTAGCATCGGCATTTTTAAGGTTGAAAGGAATGACCTTATAGCAATAAATTCTGATCATGGGTTCTAAAAGTAGTGTTTCTTTTATCTTCAGGTGCCATCTTTATTTAGTTATATCCAGATGAGCCATCCATGAAAGAGAAGGTTGCATGAGATGAGATAATGTCCAACATCAACTCCAGGATTGATAGTGAAAATTCATCTTTTGGACATGCCTTATTTAAATCTCTAAAATCGAAGCGTATGTGAATTTGGAAATTCTTTTTTTAAATGGGATGTTGTTGGCTAGCCAGGTAGGGTATTATTCTTCCGAGATGAAGCCAACATTGATCAATTTCTTGACTTCGCAAATGACCTGTTGTTCTATGACTAATTGCATGCATCTATGAGCTTACTTGATAGGGTTAGCACTAGGCTCTATTGCTTGTTTATGGACCGCTACGTCATGAGCTAATCCAGGCATCTCTTCATAACTCCATGCAAAGTAGTCCTTAAACTTCGATTCTATAACTAAGTCATTGATTTCAATTTCATTCAACAAAGCTGATGTATGTTTGGATTTTCTTAGTTCTAAGTTTATTTTCTTGAGTTCATCGAATCTCTCATCATCATCTGAGTTTCTAAAAGCTCCTCATATGATTTAATGCGATGCGAAAAGAACCTGTCTAAATGATTGATGATGACTAAGAAGTAATTATCATCATCGACTAGACCCACTATATCGAATCCTAGTCCCTATCTTGATTGAGAGAATTTGCATTTGTTCTTTCATATTCTTTCAAAGTAGTCTGACTTGTGCTTTGACCAAGTATGTGGGATTAGCCCTTTCTTTACTAAATTATGAACACAAGATAAGTACCAATCAAAAGGCAATTCTATTAAATCTTTATATGAATCATCCTAAAGTTGTACATCAACTTCTTGTCTTTTGGATGATGCTCCCAGAAAGAACCTCTGAGTATTCGCACCTGTGGATGACTTAGGAACTTCATTAACTACCAACCCTCAACTTTTTGAGAGAAAAATAGGGTTAGAGCTAAGATTTCCAACTGATGCCTAATTATTTCACATATAGACTTGGATATACTTATGCTTTGCTTTGGAGTCTAGTCTTCATCGCTATTTAGCTCAAGTGTCACCTCCAAGGGAATCTATTATTGAGAAGAGCTAGCTGGTGTGCTAAGCATATAAGACTCATCCTATGAACTAGATTATAAGTCTATATGGATAGCAGGTGTACTTCTGCTAGTTGGGACATATCTTCTACTAGGTGGCCAATAAAGAGGTTTTCCATCCCTGGGACTGCCTTTGAAATAGCCTCTTTCTCTGCCTGGTGGAGGTCAGATCGTCCTACTCATATGTTCGATTGGAGTAATAAACTGTGGGTGGAATTTAATATCGGGCGCTTTATTTTCCATTTTCTTTTTCATTTCTCTTTTCTTTTCATTTTCTTTTATTTTCTTTTATTTTTCTTTCCCTTTTAGTTTGACCATTCATCTTTATTTAAACTTTAAGTCAAAACATAGATGATCTCACTTTCAAAGTTCACTCATGTTGATGTAGAATATTCTCATGTATCCATGGTCTCTCAAGCAAAGTGTTGAAATATGTATATGTGTCTATAATATGAAACTTGTCTTCGATCTTCCAAATCATCCATCACCAAGCGCAACACTATGGCATCTAAGGCTTGTTGACCTCACATGTGGAGTGCAGATTCAATCTTCCCATCTTAGACTTAGGAGTCTTCTAGACACTAAGACTTCCCTAGTCATAAGACACTTCTAACAATTAGGTAAACACTTAACCTAAACAAAACAACATAGAAGGGTTAACCATAGGATTAGGTTATGCCTTAGGGATTAGGATAATCCACCTACCCTATAACCCAAATCCAATCCATGTTCACCTTCTCAAACCAAACCTGAAGTTCAATTCAAACATAAAATTTAAATCCAAATCCAAACCAAAATTCCAAAACCAAATGTTTGAAGCCCATGATCAAACCCAAACTTGAACCCTTCCTAAGCCATATGAACTGTCCCATGGACTTAGCCAAATCTTAATCCACATCAATCCAAAATCAATTGATTTTCTCATAATCAATTTATATCTTCAATCATCTTCCCAAATATAAATCAAATATACATTAAAATGAACAAAACTAAATTAAATTAAATCAAATTAAATCAAAACACTTCCTAAGCCATATGACCTATCCCATGGACTTAGCCAAATCTTAATCCAAATCAATTCAAACTCAATTGATTTTCTCACAAATCAATCATGTTTTCAATCATATTCAAAAATTTAAATGAAATGTACATTTAAATCATCAAAACTAAACTAAATCAAATCAAAATCCAAACCTAAGCCACAACTCCATGGACTTACCCAAATTACTTCATTCAAAAACCCAAATTCAATTGATTTTCTCATGAATCAATCATACCTTCAATCATATTTTCAAATATAAATGAAATTTATAATCATCAAGCTAAAAAAAAATCAACCCAAGTCAAACCTAACTTAACCCTTTTGACTTGAAATGTTCAAATGGACCAAAACCCATTTGAACCCACATACAATTGAATTTATATATCAATCCCAAATCAATATATAAACTCAAATAAATCAAACTCAACCCAAAATCATTTAAACCCAATTTGTCCACTTGACCCAAAGTGGCCAATTTGACCTATTTGAGCTAAGTTCTAATCCTACCCAAATTAGAATGAACCAACCCCATCAAAACCTCCCATCAAAATATAAACCAAATTGAATGCAACCAATGGCTCAAGTTCATTCTAAATTGATTGTTGAGCTTGACCAAAGCCATGTTGGACCCAACTGAACCCAATTGACTTACTTAGCCCAAATTGACCAAAAGTTTCAAGTTGGCCTAAATCAAAACCAAATCCAAATTAATTGAAACCAAAGCCTACAATCATATTCAATTGGTCAACTAAACCCAAACCAACACCCAACCCAAGCCAATTTGACTAGTTAGGTCAAATTGATCAACTTAACCCATTTGATCCAAATGAATTCAAGTGAGCCAAAATAAAATCTAAGCCAAACTAAACCAAACCAATTGAACCAAAACATCCTGAATGATCATATGAACTTGACCCAACCCTTGGTTTGACTGAATTTGACCAATTGGTCAACTTGACCCAACTTAACCCAATTTGACCTAAATGAGTCAAACTGAGCCAAACCTAACCAAATCAACTCTGATTGACTTGAAATTTTGGGTAACCCACTTTTTGCTCATTCCAAATCTACCCAAATCAAATCTAATGCCAATTGATCACTATGCATTTGGGTCAAGGGAATCACATGAGACAAATCACCCATGTAAGTGGTCATTTCCATTCTTTGGTCACTTGGTGCTCTCCCAATGGTCCACCTAGGCACCTAGGACACTGCCCAACCTAACCCTAAGGGTGGTTGGGTCGGCCATGACCCATGGAAGGTGAAATCACCTCACCCTCCCCATTAGAGCATTTGAAACCCATAGGACACCCATGATTCCTTTTTGGCAGCTACTTCCACACCTTCAAACCAAGCCAAGCCAACTCACCTCCTCCATGCCACCCGACTCCTAAGATGGTGATGGCCAGAAAGATCCCACCATGATCAAGATGAAGGGGGGTATACACCCCCTTGTTTCCACTCAAATACACATAAAAATCATTTCTCAGAGCCATAACTACCCAAGACAAGCTGCTAGAGCCATTCCCTAAGCTCCCAAGCTTATTCCTCAATCAAACAATGCCATTCCCATCCACCCCAAAGTAGGACACTCCCATTTCTGACCTGACTTCCCCATTTCTCCATCAAACTTAAATTAACTTTGCACACACCTTCCCTAGGCCTCATCGAGCAAGAATGAATCATCTCCTTAGCTTCTCGAGCACCGAAAGTGGGACTTCGATCAAAGCCAAGCTCCAAATGGTCAGTTCATGGCCTTCCGAGCGAACATCAAGGATTTGATTGAACTGCTTATCAACAGGGCTTCATCTCCACTAGATGAAGCTTCCTCAATCATTCGAGCCACTAGTCTTGAGCTCTGGTGAGGTATGCTTCCAAAATTGATCCTTAGAAAAAATGGGTTGGAGCTTTTTGAAGAAAACTTGCATCTCATGTGATCTTGACCATTGGCTCCCCTCTAATCAATGTCATGAAGGTTTGAGATCCTTTTGGAGTTGATCCAAGCTCAGGTAAGCTCAAATCAAGGGAACAATGGCGGACGAACTCCATTCTCCCTCACTCATGTGACGTTAGATCACGCACTATCCATTCTGCATGATCAGAATAGACGGTCATGATTAGATCTGGTAGATCGATCTGAATTAATCCCATTAAGCTATGGGATTAATCGTAGATGTTCGATCTTAGATCAGATGATGAACAAGAAAGTGCATCTGCCACCACCACATAGGTGCTGAGTTGGATAAGTTTTAAGTAGCCAATCCCATGATGCCACATGGAAAATGCGCTGCGTGGCGCCAACAAGATTAGGCTTTAATTTGGCTTAATTAATCATTTTTAATGGCTAAAACTTCTAAAAATCATAAAAAAGCATATAGAAATAAGAAATGTAAATAAATACTCATTTTATAGGTATTTCAGAGAAGAATAAATTAAAAATGATCTTAACAAATTTTGAATAGTAATTAAGGTTTAATTGCAAAATTAACTAGCTTAATTACTCCTTAATTACTTGAGCAATTAATCCCAAATTTTATGGGTTAATTTAATGGGATGACCTCTACCTCCCATAATTTTCTTGGGATTTATTGCTCACTTAATTAGAAAAATTGACTAATTAAACCTTAACTACTCTTTTAAATTAATTAATGATTAATTAATCCCATGAATAATAATATATTGGTTAATTAAGTTTTTTAATCATTATTCAATATTAAGTGCACTAAGGAATAAGGTTGGGACCCTTTTCCCTAAGTTCATTTCACCCATTTTTGAAATGAAATTAATTAAGATTTAACTAATTAATTAAATCACTAAATCAAATTAAAATCATAATCACATCAGACCTTAATTAATTAAATAATGGGGTAGATCTTTAGGTGTTTAATAACCTAAAGGAGTTTAATGAAATTATGGTTAGTCCACATGTGTGAGAAAACCATAAGAGTAATTAATTAAGTCCCTTATTCTAATTAACTATTAATCATGAGCCAATTGCATTAGTCCCCTTTTATTTCTTAGGATCATTGCAAGTTTATTTTCCATGCATATCATGTTTGATCATAATTATTTAGTTAATTACTTTAAGGTAAGGGTAATTAATTCATCTAATTAAGGGTTCAACTTAATTAACACATAAAATCAACTTAATTATATTTCCTTAAATTAAATCAAATCACTAATGTGGGAATGGGTTTAAAACAACAAGTGATGATTTCTCTCCTCCTTTAATCAAATAAAATCCAAAACTTAATTAATAAAGATGCTTTGGTTTGCTTTAAATAATCTTATTTGATTTGATTGTCCTTAAAAACTAGTTTGGTTGAAAGAATCACATGCCTAGATTTGATTGTCCTCTTTCCAATCATGTAAAATTTTGTATGTCATTTGAATTTATGCATCCATCTTTTCAAAATCAAGTAAAATAAAATGGATTTTCTTTATGTAAGCTTGCATGTGTTGACTTAATTTATTATATACATGTTTATTATCACTATTAAATCCAAATGTATTTTTCAAAAGCTTATAAATGAATAATAATATGTGTTATGATGCTAGTTATAAATACATAAGAAATGCATGTGCTTGTAGCTTAAGTGTATGAATGGTGAGTTGTCTTTCCTCTATTCAAGTGTTGATTTATATAAGATTGAATTGTAGTGGGTATATAGTCTACACATCCTGAGAACATGAGGCTTTAGCTAGCCCCAAGGAGGCCATTTGATTACCTTACTTTTATGGTTTAATAATGGCACATACCCATTTTATTTCATTCTTATGTATTTCAACATTAGAATTTGGATAGAACTTTAATTCATATATATAGATAAATGATTCGATCAAATAAATATACAATCTTTGCATGGTTTTCTTTCCCTCATTTATGTATACATCCATGTGTGTTGAAGAAAAGCAAGTATATAGTCTAGAGAACCTGGGAATACGAGCCTTTAGTTTGCCCCAAGGAGGTTATTTGATTATCTCACTTCCCTGGTTTAGTAATTACACGTACTTGCCTATATCTTTGCACATGTATATGCATATGTGATTAGTGAATGAAAATCACATTTTACATTAAAATTGCATGCTTTCATAATTGATTAAGTGGTTGAATTAATTAGCCATTTGATTTGGAGCATATAGAAATAAGAAATGTAAATAAATACTCATTTTATAGGTATTTCAGAGAAGAATAAATTAAAAATGATCTTAACAAATTTTGAATAGTAATTAAGGTTTAATTGCAAAATTAACTAGCTTAATACTCCTTAATTACTTGAGCAATTAATCCCAAATTTTATGGGTTAATTTAATGGGATGACTCTACCTCCCATAATTTTCTTGGGATTTATTGCTCACTTAATTAGAAAAATTGACTAATTAAACCTTAACTACTCTTTTAAATTAATAATGATTAATTAATCCCATGAATAATAATATATTGGTTAATTAAGTTTTTAATCATTATTCAATATTAAGTGCACTAAGGAATAAGGTTGGGACCCTTTTCCCTAAGTTCATTTCACCCATTTTTGAAATGAAATTAATTAAGATTTAACTAATTAATTAAATCACTAAATCAAATTAAAATCATAATCACATCAGACCTTAATTAATTAAATAATGGGGTAGATCTTTTGGTGTTTAATAACCTAAAGGAGTTTAATGAAAGTATGGTTAGTCCACATGTGTGAGAAAACCATAAGAGTAATTAATTAAGTCCCTTTAACTATTAATCATGAGCCAATTGCATTAGTCCCCTTTTATTTCTTAGGATCATTGCAAGTTTATTTTCCATGCATATCATGTTTGATCATAATTATTTAGTTAATTACTTTAAGGTAAAAATTAATTCATCTAATTAAGGGTTCAACTTAATTAACACATAAAATCAACTTAATTATATTTCCTTAAATTAAATCAAATCACTAATGCGGGAATGGGTTTAAAACAACAAGTGATGATTTCTCTTCTCCTCCTTTAATCAAATAAAATCCAAAACTTAATTAATAAAGATGCTTTGGTTTGCTTTAAATAATCTTATTTGATTTGATTGTCCTTAAAAACTAGTTTGGTTGAAAGAATCACATGCCTAGATTTGATTGTCCTCTTTCCAATCATGTAAAATTTTGTATGTCATTTGAATTTATGCATCCATCTTTTCAAAATCAAGTAAAATAAAATGGATTTTCTTTATGTAAGCTTGCATGTGTTGACTTAATTTAATATATACATGTTTATTATCACTATTAAATGTATTTTTCAAAAGCTTATAAATGAATAATAATATGTGTTATGATGCTAGTTATAAATACATAAGAAATGCATGTGCTTGTAGCTTAAGTGTATGAATGGTGAGTTGTCTTTCCTCTATTCAAGTGTTGATTTATATAAGATTGAATTGTGGTAGTATATAGTCTACACATCCGAGAACATGAGGCTTTAGCTAGAAGGAGGCCATTTGATTACCTTACTTTTATGGTTTAATAATGGCACATACCCATTTTATTTCATTCTTATGTATTTCAACATTAGAATTTGGATAGAACTTTAATTCATATATATAGATAAATGATTATCAAATAAATATACAATCTTTGCATGGTTTTCTTTCCTCATTTATGTATACATCCATGTGTGTCAGAAAAGCAAGTATATAGTCTAGAGAACCGGGAATAAGCCTTTAGTTTTGGAGGTTATTTGATTATCTCACTTCGGTTTAGTAATTACACGTACTTGCCTATATCTTTGCACATGTATATGCATATGTGATTAGTGAATGAAAATCACATTTTACATTAAAATTGCATGCTTTCATAATTGATTAAGTGGTTGAATTAATTAGCCATTTGATTTGGAGCTTACTTCCTTTGTTCATGTATATGAGTTTACATATGTTTGAATGCAAATGGGTATATAGTCTGGACATTCCAAGAATACGAGGTTTTAGCTAACTCCAAAGAGGTCATTTGATTACCTCATTTATTACCTTAGAAAATACAACACTAATGCCTAACATCACTTGCCACACAATCCTTAATCCACACATTAGAATTAAGTCACCACATCTAGTTCTAAGTTAGGATGGTGTATGATGTGTTGTATGTTTTGTTTTATGATGTATTATTTTAGATTAAATGTTAGGGTGTATGCTTTGTAAATTGGATGATAGACCAATATTAGCCTAATCATGTTTTCTGCATGGGATTGTGCTTAATGGATGCTTAATGGATGTAGGTTGCTTAAAATTAATTCCATAGGTGGGCTTTAATTACTACTGTATATTACTAACCGCAAGTGAGTAATAGTATTATTTATTGATGTATATATTATTTAGCCTTTCATCCAAATCAAAGAAGGAACTAAATCATAAAATATATATTTCTAATTATTCTTTCTTCCCAAATTGTATAAGGGTAGAGCTTGGCTACCCATCATTTCTCTCTTTATACGATACCCAACCCACCCACCTTTTCTTGTATGATGTTATGTTTATATTTGCATTAGGATGGCATGCTTTTCATCATTTCTAAATGATTGATTCTTTAATGGGTGGCTTGGATACGATTAGGCTCTTAGGATAGAAATAATTATTCTACCCAACTAACTTCTCATAACTAAATTTTAAACAACTCATAACCTCATCATAAAGCCTAAGAGATAAATAAGATAATTAAAATATTTAGCAACCCCTTAGCTGTATGATTGTATTTTTCACATCATGCATTCAAATTTTTTCTTCCTTGAACATGAAGGATCTCCATTTTTGCATGATAGGAATACTTGACCTGTGAGGGAATCGGTGGAGAACACCTTTTTCTAGTTGATTTGACAAATAACCTATTTCATCATGAATTTAGACATAAGAAATCCTAAAGCCTCTATCAAAAAGATGTGTCTAAGCTGAAATAAAATTTGAAAAGATTTTGCATCTATATATTAAGTCATATGCTCATACCACTCATGCTCTAGTCTCTTAGGGAGTGTGTTTAGGAGTTTAGTCTTTTTCTAATTAAATAACTACCTTAGTTATCTTGCAATTCATAAGACTGGACTACATGGTTTTAAAATTGGAGGAGGAGTTAGCTAACTATCACTCTAGGTAGTTATAAGTCTAGAAGTCTGTCAACTTTTGTGGCTTGGGCCTAGATGATTCGTCAGGAAAGGGCAATTATTTGGCTTCCTATTATAGGCTAGCTGTATTGTCGATTAATTTCTTGAATGTTTTGATGGTAAAGTCCTTAAGCATGAAAGTGACCGGGTCTTGGATATTTTGAGTAGAATCTCAATGGCATGTTGTTCGAATAGTTATGGTTCGCATTTCATGTTCAGGTTGTGCCACCTGAGAATGTAATCAACAAGGGACTCGTTCAGTTTCTGTTTCTTTACAATGAGGTCACCTACAGTCACCCTCTGCTGAGCTCCAACAAACCTTTTGATGAAGAGGTCTTGCAAATCAGCAAAAGTCTTCACCGGCTAGGCGGTTCGATTGTATATCAAATGCAACAAGCCCGGCCAATTTGCGAATGAAAAGGCGAAGAGAATGCGATCTGCCACGGTGTTGCAACATCCAGCTCTAAAGTGTGCAATGTGTTATCGTGAGCTCCCACTGCCATCAAAAATCTTAAAGGTTGGTGGCACAAAACCCTAAATAAAATAAAACCCCAATAAAACCTAAACCCAAAAAATAAACCTTGAAATAAAAAATAAAACCTAAACCCTATACTTAAAAAAAACCTAAACATAAAACAAACAAAATAAATTTAACATAAACCTAAACTAAAATAAATAAAACTAAATAAAATAAAACCTAAACCCTAAACAAAATAAAATTAAATAAACTAAAAATAAACCTAAACATAAACTAAAAATAAACCTAAAAAACCTAAAATAAAAACCTAAACCCTAAACCTAAAAAACTAAAATAAAAACATTAACATATACCTAAAAAAAATAAAACCTAAACCTAAAAAATAAAATATAAATAAAACTAAACAAAAAAAACCTAAACTGACAAATAAACTAAAATAAAAAAAAAATTAAAATAATTAAACCAAAATTAATGACTAAACTAAATAAAAAAATAAACATAAATAATAATTTAAAATAAAATAAAATAAATAAATAAACTAAATAAACTAAAACCTGGGTTTTTAAAAGCCTAAACCCTGAGCTTTAAACCCTAAATCCTAAAAACCCAAACCTAACCATAAACCCCAGGCTATCCTTAAACCCTAAATAGACTAAACCCTCCCTCCCCCTCTAAACATGCTTTAAAACCAAACTTATAGGCCAAACCCTAGCCAAACCCTAAACCCTAAACAAACCACCTAACCTACTAAACCTGAGCCTAAACACTGAAAATAAACCTAAACTTAAACCCACTACTGACCACAAATCTAAACCTAGGCCCATAAACCCAGACCCTAGCAAACCACAAAACCTAAAACTTAAACCTAAACTAAATAAAACTTAAAAATAAAATAAATAAAAAAACATAAACCTAAATATAATAAAAAAATAAAATAAAATAAAAATCTAAACTAAATCCTAAACTAATCCAAAAATAAAATAAAAATATAATAAAAAATAAAAAAATAAATAAATAAAATAAATAAAATAATATAATAAATAAAACCTAAACTAAACTAAAAGATAAAATAAACCTAAGAATAAAAAACTCAAGCAAAAAAAAAACTTAACCTAAAATAAAATTAAAGTAAACCTAATATAAAATAAAATAACAAATAAATAAAAACCTAAATCGAAAAAATAAACCTAAAACTAAAACCTAAAAATAATAAAAATAATAAAACCCAAACCCTAAACTAATAATAAAAATGAATCTTATAATAAAAATAAAATAAAGGAAATAAAATAAACTTAAACCTAAATTAAAATAAACTAAGCTAAAATAAATTAAACCTAAACCTAAATCCTAAACTAAATAAAATAAAATAAAATAAAAATAAACCTAAGCCTAAACTAAAAAATAAAACCTAAAAATAAACCAAAACCTAAACCCTACTAAACCCTAAAAAGCTAAAAAATAAAACCTAAACTAAATAAAACCTAAAATAAAATAAATATGAAACAAAATTAAAAATAAAATAAAATAAAAAATAAACTAAAACCTAAAACCTAAACCAAACTAAAGAAAATAAAATAAAAACTAAGAACTAAAATAAAATAAAATAAATAAAATCCTAAACTAAACTAAAAAAAATCAAAATAAAATAAAAACTAAACCTAAAATAATAATATAATAAACATAAAATAAAATAAATAAATAATAAAATAAAAATCTAACTTTAAAAAATAAACCTAAAACTAAATAAAAAATAAAACCTAAATCCTAAACTAAAAAAAACCTAAACCAAAAAGAAATCTAAACATAAACTAAGATAAACTAAACTAATATAAATAAAACCTAAACATAAACCAAAAATAAACTAAACCTAAACCTAAACCAAAACTAAATAAAATAAAATAAACTAAACATAAACCTAAACCTAAACTAAAAATAATACCTAAAATAAACCTAAAATAAAACCTAAACCTAAATAAAATAAAATATAAAACCAACCTAAAAGTAACATAATAATAAAAGTAAAATTAACTCAATAAAATATGCTAAAATAAATAAACCATAAATAAACTAAACTAAATAAAAATTAAACCTAAATAAAATAAAATAAAATAAACTAAAATAATTAAAAAAATAAACTAAATAAACTCTAATTATTTACTTAATTTTAAAAAATAATAATAAAAATAAAAAATAAAATAACAAATAAAGAAACCACAAACCCAAAACCTATAACTAAACCTTAAACCTAAATCCTAAACCCTAAACCCAAAACGGTCCTAAAATCTACAACCCAAACCCTCTAAACCCCAAACTAAAACTCTAACAAACACTAAACCCTAAAAACAAACACTAAAACTAAACAAAAAATAAAACATAAAAAATAAGATAAATAAAAAAATCAAACCTAAATAAAATAAAATTAAAATGTAAACTAAAACTTAAACCTAAACCTAAACATAAACCTAAACCTAAAACTAAAAAAAACTAAAATAAAATAAATAAAAACCTATGCAAAAGTAAAAATTAAAATAAACCTAAAAATAAAAAACCTAAATATAATAAAAATTAAATGTAAAATAAAAATCAAATCAAATCAAATAAATACTAAATAAGAACATGAATCTAAAAACAAACCTAAAAATAAAAAAATAAAACCTAAACCCTAAACTTAAAAAAACCTAAGCCTAAAATAAATAATATAAAATAAACCTAAACCAAAATTAAAATAAACTAAAATAAAATAAATAAAACCTAAACCTAAACGTAAAATAAACTAAACCTAAACCTAAACTAAATAAAATAAAATAAACTAAAATAAACTAGACTAAAAATAAAAAAAATAAAAAAAATAAACCAAAATAAAAAAAGGTAAAATAAAAAAATGAAAACCCAAACCTAAACCTAAAAATTTTAAAAATAAAACCTAAACCTAAAAAATAAAATAAAAGTAAAACTAAACTAAATAATAAACATAAACTTAAAACCTAAACCTAAAAAATAAACTAACATAAAAATAAAAAATAAAATAAATAAACCTAAAATAAATAAAGATAAACTAAATAAACTAAATAAAGCTAAACACATACATAATTTTTCTAAAAATAAAATCCTAAACCCTAAAAACCTAAATCTAAACCTTAAATCCTAAACATTAAACCCTAAAACCCTCAAACCCTAAATCCTAAACCTGATGAAAACCTCAGACAGACTAACCCTAAATCCCAAGCCACTAAGCCCTCGACCCTGATCCCAGTCACAAAACCCAAAACCACAAGCTAGCACTAGGCCCTAAACTCTGGCCCTACCTGACCACTGCCCTACCCTAAGACCATAAACAAGACCCTAAACCCTAAACCCAAAACCCTAAAATACTAAAAACCTAAACTAAATAAAACCTAAAAATAAAATGAACATAAAAACCTATAGTAAAATAAAAAATTAAAATATAATAAAAATGTAAACTAAAACCTAAACATATAATTTAAAATAAAAATAAACTAAAATAAATTAAAGAAAAACCAAAAATAAACTAAAAATACAATAAACCTAAGATTAAAAGGCAATAAAATAAAACTAAATATAAAAAAAATAAAATAAAACTAAAATAAAATAAAATAATAGAATAAAACCAACCCTAAAAAAATAAAACTAAAAATAAAACCTAAAAATAAATAAAAATAAAACCCAAACCTAAACTAAAAAAAAAAACTAAACTAATATAAAATAAAATAAACAAAATAAAATAAACCAAAACCTAAACTAAAATAACTAAAACCTAAACCCTAAACCCTAAACTCTAAACCTAAACCTAAAGTAACTAAATAAATTAAAAAGTAAACCTAAACATAAAAATCTAATAAACCTAAACCTAAATCTAAACGCTGAGAATGGATAGAACCTTGTTGGTAGGAACATCACTGTCAACTAGGCTCAGTCTAGATCTGGTGACGGAGGCAAAGGCGGAGGTAGTGTTTATCACAGTGGTGGTGGGGGATCTGGAGGTGCTGGTGGATATGGTGGTGGTGGTCAGAGCAGTGGTTGTTATGGAGGAGGAGGAGCGATAGCGCTATATATGGTGGTGGTGGAGGAGAGATCACGGGATATGATGGCGGATCACTACTCGAGAGGTGGCTTTGATGGGAATTGGAGAAATCAAAGAATGGCCGATCTGACCTTCTGCTCAAGGAATTGTGTCTTTGTGGTAAAGATGTTTCTAGTTATCTAGATTTTTTGAATTTCTCTATGCATACTCATTTTTTATCTATGTTATCGCTTATGTCTTAGAAAACTTGGTGTGTTACTTGGTTGATGAAATCGAAAAGAATGAATGTTGAATATGAATTTATTCTTTATTAAAAGAATCCAAAAACCCTAAACCCTAAACAAAAACTTGAACCCTAGAACTACAACCTAAACCCTAAACCTTAAACCCTAAAAACCCTAAACCCTAAACAACCCAAACCCAACCACAACCCCAAACCCTAACCCCAAACCTAAACCCAAACCCTAAACCCTAAACCTTAAACACTACCAAAGCTAAACCTAAACCTAAACTAAATACAACCTAAAAATAAAATAAATAAAAAAACTTACACTAAAATAAAATAATAAAATAAAATAAAATTAAAACTTAAACTAAACACTAAACCTAAACCTAAACCTAAAAGAAAATAAAATAAAAAAATAAAAACTAAATTAAAATAAAATAAAGAAAAATCTAAAATAAAATAAAAACATAAAAAACACAAATTAAATAAAAATTAAACCTAAAATAAAAATAAAATAAACCTAAAATAAAAAAATTTAAAACTAATTAAAAATCCAAACATAAAAATAAGATATAAAAATAAAACCTAAACCCTAAACTAAAAAAAAAACCTAAACCTAAATAAAATAAAACTAACCTAAACTAAACTATAATAAATTAAACTAAAATGAATAAAAAACTTAAACCTAAATTAAACTAAACCTAAACTACACAAACGATAAAATAAAATAAACTAAAATTAAACCTAAACCTAAACTAAAATAAAAAACAAAATAAATCAAAAATTAAAATCCTAAACCTAAAAAAAATAAAATAAAACTTAAACCTAATCCTAAAAATAATAAATAATACCTAAACTAAAAAAATAAAATAAAAATAAAACTAAACTAATAAAATAAACCTAAACCTAAACCTAAATCTAAATAATAATCTAAAATAAAAAACCTAAACCAAAATAAATAATCCTAAAATAAATAAAGTAACATAAATAAAAATAAAAGTCAAGCTAAATAAAAAAACTAAAATAAATAAATAATAAACCAAATAAACTAAATAAACCTAAACCTACTAGTTTACTTATTTTTTTAAAAATAACAAAATAAAACAAATTAAAAATAACTCTAGCCCTAAACCCTAAACCCTAAACCCTAAACCTTGAACCCTAAACCTACAACCCTAAACCCTAAACCGTAAACCCTAAACCTTAAAACCCAAAATACTAAACAAAAAACCCTAAAGCCCTGAAAACTAAAACCTAATCCCAAACCCTAAACCTAAACCCACCTAAAATTTACAACCATAATCCCTAAACTTAACCCAAATCTTAATCCTAAACCCTAACTTAAATCCTAAATCCTGACCCTGACCCAAAACCCTAAAACCTAAAAAACCTAAACCAAAACTAAATAAAACCTAAGATAAAATAAATAAATAAAACATAAATGTAAATAAAATAAAATAAAAACCTAAACTAAACCTAAACCTAAACTTAAACATAAACCTAAACCTAAACCAAAATCTAAACCTAAATGTAAAAATAAAATAAAATAAAAAATAAAAACAAACTAAAATAAAATAAATAAAAAACTAAACTAAACTAAAAAAAATAAACCTAAAAATATAAAACCTAAATAAAATAAATACTAAACGTCAAATAAAAATAAAATAAACTGAAAATAAAAAAATAAATAACTAAATAAACCCAAAACCAATAATAAACCTAAAAATTAAATTAAAATTAAAACTCAAACCCTAAAATAAAAGAAACCTAAACCTAAACCTAAACCCAAAAAGGCTAAAATAAAATAAATAAAACCTAAATCTAAACTTAAAATAAACTAAACCTAAACCCTAAACTAAAAAAAATAAAATAAACTAAAAAGAAACCTAAACCTAAACCAAAACATAAACTAAAATTAACCTAAAATAAAAACCAAAAACCTAAACCTAAAAAAATAAAATAAAAACCTAAACCTAAACATAAACCTAAAAAAAAAAAAACTTAAACCTAAAAAATAAAATAAAAATAAAACCAAACTAAAAAATAAGCATAAACCAAAACCTAAACCTAAAAAATAAACTAAAATAAAAAGCCTAAACTAAAATAAATAAATCTAATGTAAATAAAATAGACTAAGTAAAAATAAAAAGTAAACCTAAGTAAAATTAAGAATAAAATAAATTAAAATAAATAAAAACTAAACTAAATAAACCTAAACCTACTAGTTTACTTAATTTTTTTTTAAATAAAAACCCTAAACCCTAAACGCTATATCTTAAACCCTAAACCCTAAACCAAAAACCTACAACCTTAAACCTAAAAAACCCTAAACCCTAAACCCTAAAACCCAAACCCTAAAAATGCCTAAACCCGTAAAACCCTAAACCCTAAAAAACCCTAAACCCGTAAAACCCTAAACCCTAATGCTTAAACACTAAACCCTAATCCCTAAATCTTAAACCCAAACCCTAAACCTTAAACCCTAAAGGCATAAACCCTAAAACCCTAAACCCTAAACCCTAAACCAAAACCTAAAAAAACTAAATAAATTAAAAAATAAACCTAAATCATAAACTCTAAACTAACCCTAAACCTTAAGAATGGGCATAATCTTGACGACAGGAACATCATCGTCAACTAAGCTCAATCTAGATCTGGCGCTAGAGGTGAAGGTGGTGGCGACAGTTATCACTGTGGTGATGGGGGATCTTAAGAGACTGGTGGATATTGAGGTGGTGGTCTGAGCAGTGGTGGTTTCGGAGGCTGGAGGAGTGACCTAGTTACAGCCGTGGTGGTGGCCGAGGGAGAGATCAGGGATATGATGGCGGATCCTGCTACTCGAGAGGCGGGGGTGGTTTTGATGGGAATTGAAGAAAATGAAGAATGGCCAATCCGATCTGTTGCTTATAGAACTATGCCTTTATAGTAGAGATGGTTCAAGTTATCTAGGGTTTTTGATTTAAGCATGTTCATTTTTTATCTATATTGTCCCATGTGTCTTAGAAAACATGGAATGTTACTTGGTTGATGAAATCGAAAAGAGGAACTTCTGAATTTGATTATGTTCTCTATAAAAAAAACTAAAAACCTTAAACCCTAAACTAAAAAACAACCAAGACCTAATTTAACCTAAACCATAAACCTTAAAACCCTAAAACTAAACCCTAAAACCTAAAGCTACCTAACCCTAACCCTAAATCCTAACAAACCTAAACCCTAAACCTCCACAAACCCACCCTCAACTAAGTAACCTAAACCCTAAACTAAACCTAAGGCTAAAACCTAAACCTAAACTAATTAAAACCTTAAAATAAAGAAATTAAAGAAAGCCTTCAAAATAAAATTAAAAATAATGATAAAAAACCTAAAATTAAACCTAAACAAACCTAAACCAAAAATAAAATAAAATAAATGTAAACCTAAACTAAAGTAAAATAAAAACCTAAATAAATAAAAAACTAAAAATAAAATAAAATAAACCAAAAATAAAATAAACTAAAAACTAAATAAAAACCTAAACCTAAAAATAAACCTAAGAATAAAACTTAAAAATAAATTAAAAATAAAACCTAAACCGTAAACTAAAAAAAACCTAAAATAAAATAAAAATAAAATGGTTAAACATAAACTATATAAAACAAAACTAAAATAAATAAAACCTAAACTAAATAAATAAACTAAACTAAACCCTAAATAAAATAAAATAAACTAAAAGTAAACCTAAACCTAAACTAAAAATAAAACCTAAAATAAACTTAAAATAAAAACAAAACCTAATCTAAAAAAATAAAATAAAAACAAAATTAAACCAAAAGAAAAAAAATAAGAAATAAAACTTAAACCTAAAAAAATAAAAATAAAACTAAACTAAAAATGATCTAAACCTAAAAAATAAACTAAAATAAAATACCTAAACTACAATAAATAAACCTAAAATAAATAAACTACATTAAATAAATATAAAAATAAACTTAAAGAAAATAAAAATAAAATAAACTAAAATAAATAAAAATAAACTAAATAAACTAAATAAATGTAAGCCATGGTTTACTTTAAAAATAAAAAAAATAAAAAACCCTAACCCTAAACCCTAAACCCTAAAACTAACCCTAAAACTGAACCACTAAACCTATAACCCTAAACCTAAACTAAACCCAAAACCCAAAACCCTAAACCCAAAACTGATCTGACCCAAACCCTAAACCACAAACCCTAAAACCTAAACCCTAAACCCTAGCCTCTAAACCCTAAACCCTAAACCTCAACCAAACCACCAAACCCTAAACCTACCTAAACTAAATAAATAAAAATCTAAACCTACATAAAATAAAAAAAATAAATAAATAAAATCTAAATCTAAACTTAAACCTAAACATAAATAAAATAAATACTAAAATAAAAAACTAAACTAAAATAAAATAAAAATCAAAATTAAGCTAAAAAAATAGAGATAAACCTAAAATAAAACTTAAATAAAATAAAAGTAAACATAAAATAAAAAAATAAATAAACCAAAAATAAAATAAAATAAAACTAAATAAAAACCTAAACTTAAAAAATAAACAAAAAAATATAACTTAAAAATAAATAAAAAAATAAAACCTGAACCTTTAACTAAAAAAAACCTAAACCTAAAATAACAAAATAAAATAAACCTAAACCTAAATTAAAATAAACAAAATAAAATAAACTTAAACCTAAACTAAAATAAACTAACTAAAATAAATAAAACCTCAACCTAAACCATAAACTAAATAAAATAAAATAAACTAAAACTGAAGCTAAACCTAAACTAAAAAAATAAAACCTAAAACCTAAACCAAAAAAAATAAATTAAAAACCTAAACATAAACCTAAAAATTAAAAAAATAAAACCTAAACCTAAAAAATAAAATAAAAATAAAATAAAGTAAAAATAAGCATAAACCTAAACTTAAGCCTAAAAAATAAACTAAAATAAAAACCTAAACTAAAATAAATAAACCTAAAATAAATAAACTAAATTAAATAAAAATAAAAATAAACCTAAGTATAAATAAATAAAATAAGCTAAAATAAATAAAAAATAAACTAAATAAACCTAAACCTCTTGGTTTACTTAATTTAAAAAAAACCCTAAACCCTAAACTCTAAACCCTAAACCGTAAATTCTTAACCCTAAACCAAAAGTTGTAAATCCTAGACCCTGAACCCAAAACCTTAAATGATAAATCTATAACCATAAACCCTAAACCCTAAACCCTAAACCCTAAACCCTAACCCTAAACCCTAAAACCTACAACCCTAAACCTTAAACCCTAAACCCTAAACTAACCCTAAAACCTAAAGTCTAAACTAACACTAAACCCTAAGAATGGGTAGAACCTTGATGGTTTGAACATCACCGTCAACTAGGCTCAATCCAAGTTTGGCAGTCGAGGCGAAGGTGGAGGCGATGGTTATCACAGTGGTGGTGGGGAATCTGGAAGTGTTGTTGGATATTGAGGTGGTGGTCGAAGTAGTGGTGGTTTTGGAGGCAGGAGGAGCGATAGAGGTTACATCCGTGGTGGTGCCAATGATATGATGGCAGATCCCGCTACTCGAGGGGCAAGTTGCTTGATGGGACTAGAAAGCGAAGAATGGCGATCCAATCTATTGCTTATGGAACTATGTCTTTCTCTCGGGTTTTGATTAGCTATGGGTGCTCATTTTTATCTATGTCATCACTTTTGTCTTAGAAAACATGGGGTGCTACGTGGTTGATGAAATCAAAAAGAAGAAATGTTGAATCTAAATTTGTTCTTTGTTAAAAAAATCCTTAAACCATAAACACTAAACTAAAACTTAAACGCTAATTCTAAAACCAAAACCCAAAACCCTAAACCCTAAACCCTAAACCTTAAACCTAAAAAACCCTAAACCTTAAACATTAAACCTAAACCCTAAGCCCTAAACCTTAAACACTAAACCTTAAACCCTAAATAATAAACCCTAAACCCTAAACCCTAAACCCTAAACTCTAAACCCTAGAACCATAAACCCTAAACCCTAAAACCTACAACCCTAAACTCTAAACCCTAAACCTTAAATGCTAAACCCTAAACCCTAAACCTTAAACTAACCCTAAACCCTAAACCTTGAATAAAGATGTTATTAAGAGTAGATTGAAAGAATGACCTAATCCTAACATAGTTATGGTAGCTAAAGAAAATGTCTTCAAGAGAGTTTTCCTTGACTATTAAAGATTTGAATACCCTAAACCCTAACCCTAAATCATATTATAATACCATATATTGTAGTATAATGTAGAATCATATATTTGAGCATGTAGTAATGTGTTTTTGGATGTTATAAGATGTTTTGAAATGTTTTAGTATATTATGGTATTCTGCCCTATAGTCTATATTAATATAAATCATAAAATATTGATTTAATAAATTAGATGATGAAATTTGTTAAATTTGAAGCGGGAATTAGGTTGTAGAACCAAAGGTGTGCTACGCCATTTGTAGTCTAAAAAGTAAGATTTTATGTTCAAAATAAATATTATATCTTTTTACGCATTTTAATATCTTTTAGTATTTTACAATCATGCAGTTAAGCCTACGATAGCATTATTTATAAAAATATTGATTTAGACTTTAAAATTATTGAATTTGGCTAAATTCATAATAGGTAGAGCATGGCATCATAATATATTATTTCAATTTAAAATATGTAAGTAATACGACTAAAATATATAATTTTTTTATTGTTTAGGCTAATATTATGATTTTTTATCTTAAGAAATCCCTTATGATGTGATATGTAGTATAATATAATATAATATGTTATAGTGTATTATAATATATGATGCCATAATATAGTGTAGCATCATGCATTATAACATACTATTATGTATTACTACTTATTGTTTAGCATTTTTTAGTTTGTTGTAGTATGATGTAGTAGAGTTTGTGCTAGTATAATTCATAAAAACACTGATTTACAGGTTGAGATGATGGGATTTGGAAAAATTTAAGGTAAGCTTTAGGGAACATTATTGGGGTTGTGCTATGGTGTGGCATTTAATCAAAATAATGGAATTTTGCATCCAAAATAAATGTTCATTTTTCAACCAAATTTTATAGTTTTTTCTTAAAGTGATTCATTTTAAGGTGTAATGTAAGATAAATTGAAAGTTGAGATAGAAGAATTTGGCCAAATTCATGGCACACACCAAGAAGAAACACCAAAATTATGTTATTTTGCACCATTTCTAATAGAAAATTAACAATTTTACATCCAAAATGAACATTATTCTTATTTTGAGAAAATTTTGTTATTTTTTTTATTTTAAGTGATTTTAATGAGGTGTAATGTTAGATAATATATTATATTATAGAAAATTATAATATAACATCATATATTATAATATAATATAGTGTGTTAATTCACACTTTAATATGTTTAGCATGATATTGTATAGTTAGATTGAGCTTGCACCATCACAAATCATAAAATGTTGATTACAATGTTAAGATGATGTAATTTGAATGAATACATTATTAGGCTTTTGGTTGAAGTATTAAAGGTGTGCATAAGAGAAGAAATAAGATTTGATGAGAATTCCATGTCAAGGACATGGAGGGAGATCTGCTAAGGGATTACACATACATTGGAAATGACATGTGAGGGGTCTATGTCGAGGGAATAGAAGAAGAAAATCTACTGGGGATAAGGTTTGAGTTTGATTTGATTTGTGGAAGAAGTTCTATTTGGGATAAGAATCTATAATCCACCTGGGATTAAGATTGAATCGACTTTAATTTATTTTATTATAATTTTTGTGGAGGCATATCTACCTGAGATATGTGCTCGAGTCCCTAGGGATTGGGTATATGAACCTTCCACTAGGGAAGTAAGTTTAGGCTATCCGTTAGGGACTGGGATTTGAGTTAGATTTCATTGATTTGTTTGGAGATGTATCCAGTGGGGATAAGAGTTTGGTTGGATTTCTTTGATTTAGACTCTATTAGGGGAGTTTGTTTAATTTGGCTCCACTGGGAAAGTTGGTTTTGAATTTGATTTGTTTGCTTGACTGGTTGATATTTTATTTAGGGTTCCACTAAGGAGAAGAGTGTGATTTAACTCCACTAGGGAAAATAAGAATGGGTTTAATTTAATATGAGTTAATGTATGGACCATGTAGGTGTGTGATGGACCCACTGAGAAGCGGCTATACCAGCCTTGACCTACCATAGGTTTACAAATCCAAAGGGATAGTCTATCGATTGTGGGGTAAAGCTAGCCAACCTAAGGGGTTTCCTTTTTGATGTGCAAGGCGTGCTAGGGAAGAAAGCCTACATCTTCCAAAGCGAACAACCAATGGGGTGACCTATTAGATGCACAATCAAACCTAACCTTGGAGACTTGAGTGAATGCCGCTAGGGACTTATGTGAACTCAAAAGTAGTGAAGATTAATTTTATCTTAATTTCATGTGATTTGATATGGTTTGTTTGGCTTAGTTTGATTTTGAATTGAGGCATATCCATTGGGGATGTGAGCTCAGTCAAATTTGATAGATTTAATTTATGGACCATGTTGGTGTGCGATGGACCCACTGAGAAGGGGCTATATCAAACTTGTCCTATCTCAGATTTATAAATCCAAAGGGATAGCCTACAACTCAGTGGGATAGAGCTAGCCAACCTTAGGGGTTGCCTTTCAATGTGCAATGTGTGGAAGAAGGCATAGTAGACTTACATCTTCTAAATTAGGGAACAACAGGTGACCTTAGTAACAACAAATCAACGACTTAGGCGACTCTGAATTCCACTAGGGACTTATATCTACTCAAGAGTAGTCAGGTGATTCCTATAGGGAGTTTTGCTAACACTGCCCTAAAGATAAGATACTTTCTTGGGAAACGGTACCACTAGGGGTGTCCTCCTAATCCATAAGTGAATATATTTTTTTTATATAATTTTATGAACCTTGTTGGTGTGCGAGGGACCACTGAAAAGGGCCTATGTCATCTTTGACCTATCTCAGATTTACTAGGCCTAGGGAGAATCAACACATCCATAGGATGAAATCTCCAACCACAGGGGTGGTTACTAGGAAAGGGGAACTATCCAAACTAATAGTAACTCGAGTAGTGTCTAAATGGGATCGCAAAGCATGAGATCCAAATATAATACCAACAAGGGAGGCACTGCTAGGGGCGTTATCTTGAGCCCTAGAAAAGAAAGCCTATAGGTGTAAGGTGGCCAACTCAAGGAGAAAGCGTAATAGATTTAAATTTGTTATGAGTGATGTATCTTGAGGTGTGAGAACCAACCAACCTAAGGTGTATCCGTCAGCATGAGTGGTGTATCCGTCAGCATAGTGAGAACTAAGAAACCTAAGGTGCTTGTTGGTGTGCAATGATCAACCTTGAAATAAAGTGGGTAGGTGTACAACTTTTCAAGCAAAACTGATCATTGGGATAGTCTATCATTAGCAGGACAGATACTATCTGACCTTGAGTGACTACTTAGTGGGGAGCCCCAAGGGAGGTCTGCACCTAGACTTGAAGTAGTAAATAGGAAAGGAGCTACTAGGGGACTTATCCTAAACCTTAAATATACTCGACCCAGTTAGTGCACAAAGGCTAATCTAAGAAGAAAGCGTAGCAGACTCACATCCTCTTAAATAAAGCCAACATGAGGTAGCTTACTGGCCACGCAGTAAGGCCTACCAAACTAATAAGGTGATCATTGATGTGTAGTGGCCAAGTAAGGAAGGAAAGAATAGCGGACTTACATCCTCCAAAGCAAGAAGAACACTAGGGTGACACACTAGCAGGGTAGCATGTCGGCCGACCTAGCGACTCTTGAGTGAGTGCCTTTGCGTTATATTAACTTCAGTAGCCCAAGATAAAAGATATGTGTTTATTTTCTATGTTTCTGTGTAGTTTGTGTTCGTGTTGTGTCGATGAAGGATAAGATGCCGCTCAGGTTCTTTACACCTACCCTAAACACATCGTGGCAGATTCGCAATTAAGAATACTTTCACCATGGAAGAGATTGAATTCAAATGGAATTTTCATTAATGATAGTTATTTTTAAACATGATTTATAATATTTTTTTAAGTAGAGCCCATTGATTAGAAGCATTGGGCACTCTCCCTTATGATTAATAAGCTAATAAGGTCCTCCTTGGTAGGCCTTCTCTATGGAAAAAAGGGCCTTCCCATGTGGGTTCAAACTTGCCTCCCATCTTACTTCTCATAATAACCGCTCCTTAGAACTAAAATAAGCTCCTGCAGGAGTCTCTCCTCCAAACCTTCGAGCTCTTCTAACCACAACTTGACATTCTGCTTTGTTGTGATCTTGCTACCAACAACTATCCTTAGTGATGGGAGTTGGACTTTTAATGGTAGAACAGCTTCAAAACCATACACTAAGGAGAAAGGAGGAGAATGAGTTGGAGTTCTATATGTAGTGTGGTTGGCCCACAAGGCTTCAACTAACTGTTCATGCCACTATCACTTGTTGTTGTCAAGTGTCTTCTTTAGTATTTGGATGGTAGTTTTGTTGAAGAATTCTACTAAGATGTTTGCCCTTTGGTAGTTGATGGTAGAATATCTCCAATCTATGTTGTGTCTCCTAGCAAAGTTATTGATCTTGGTGCTCTTGAATACAGTACCATTATCAGATATAATTCATCGAGGCACTCCTAACCTATATACGATATGATTCCTAAAAAACTAGAGCATATGCTGAGTTATAACCTCTTTAAGCGGAATCACTTTTTCCTAGTTGGAAAATTAGCTGTAGTAGCTAAGAGGAATTGATGACCCTTGGAAGAAGGAGGATCAATCAGACCCACTATATCGGTACCCCAACACTTGAATGAACATGAGGGCAATGTTGGATGTAGAATATTGGATGGTTGGTGTAGGACCACACCGTGTATTGGACATTGGTGGCCTCGCCTAGCCATATCTGTGTAATATTTGATCATCGAAGATTAGTAGTATCCTAGTCTCTTGTTCTTGGCTTTCATCTTCAGACCGGATTAGTTGGCTCCACATCATCCTGAGTGTACTTCGGTCATGATATTATGGGCTTCATGTTTATCTAAATAATGTAACCACATATGATCAAAAGACCACCGATACAAGACACCATCCACAAGAATGCAGGAAAGTGCTTTATGCTTCATCTGATGGGCTTGGAACTTCTCTTGAGGTAGTTTGCCTTTATTTAGGTAATCCAAGAATGGTTGCCTCCAATCTAACTCCTCATCCCTTTTTGGGAATGTCAACCTCCCCTTCAAGAGAGTACTTTTTGATGAGTTCAATATCAATAAGGGATAAGACTTGTCTATTTTGGACCTTTATTGATAAGGACTCATCCTGACAACTAATTCCTTCGCAAGCTTGGCTAAAGTATATGATGTTCTCTCCTCGAGGAATCTTATAAATGGTAACCTCTAAGATTTGGGCCAACAACTCCATGGTGTACTTGTGGTAATGATGGAGCTTTGGCTTTATCACCTTATAGGACCTAGCGATTTGGTTGATAATTAGCTGAGAATCCCCAAAGATGTTGATATTCTGGATGCTTAGAGTAATGGATAATTCCAAACCTGCAATTAGAGCCTCATATTCACGTTGTTGGTTCAAGGATTGAACCATTGATATGACAATCTCATCATATCACGGTCTGGAGTTAAGATAACTATTCCTACCCTTACCTTTCCTGGAATAGTATATTATGGTTTTTCTCCTCTTTGAGAGGAAGCTGCACCATCAAAGTACATCTCCCAGTGGTGAATGCTAGTATCCCCTAAGTTCATGATTTATTCATTGGGGTGATCATCACTAAGCGAAGAGTCAGCAAGAAGTGGGTGTGTTGTAAAGAAATCTGCTAGTGTTTGTCCTTTTGCTGCACGGAGGGGTATGAAGGTAATGTCAAATTATGAGAGGATCAAGGATCATCGTGCCAATTGTTAGGATAGTGTAGGCCGTGTCATGAGTTACTGTAGTGGATTGACATTAGAGATTAAGTTCACTTTATGAGGAAGCATATAGTGTTGTAACTTTTGTGATTCAAAGATTAAAGCTAGGAAATACTTCTCAATGGTTAGATAATTAGCCTCAGCAGGGATTAGGCGATGGTTGAGGTAGTAGAATGCATTTTCCTTCTCTTCATCATTGGCTTGGGCCAATAAAAAACCAAGGGAGTCATCTAACGTAGTATTATAAAGTATGAGCGGCTTGCAGGGATAGGCTGCTAGAATGACATCATCAGGTATGCTTGATGTCTTCAAAGGCATGCTCACACTCGTCATCCCACTTGAACTTGGAGGCCTTTTTGATAAGTGCTGAGAATGGCTGACATCTTCCTGATAGGTTGGATATAAATCATCTTAGATACATCAACCATTCTTGAATTGATCTGAGTTGAGTTAAACTTTTAGGGGGTAGAATTTCTAATATGGCCTTGATCTTCTCCAGATAAATTTTGATTCCATGGTGTTAGACAAAAAACCCCAGGAATCTCCTTGAAGCCACTCCTAATGCACACAACAGGAGGTTCATTTTGCGATTAAATTGTCTTAACTATTTGAAAACTACTCTAAAGTCAAAGAGATGGTTTTCCTTTTCTATACTTTTTACAACAAGATCATCGACATAGCACTCGACTTGATGATGAAAGAGTTCATCCAAGATTTGAGTTTAAAATAAAATAAAAACCTAAACCTAAACCTAAACCTAAAACTAAAAATAAAATAAAATAATCTTATAAAAATAAACTAAAATAAAATAAATAAAAACCAAAACTAAACTAAAAAGTAAAATAAACCTAAGAATAAAAAACTTAAATAAAATAAAATTAACATAAAATAAAAATAAAATAAACCTAAAATAAACCTAAAATAAATACTAAATAAAAACTTAAACCTAAAAATAAAACATAAAAATAAATAAAAAATATACCTAAACCCTAAACTAAAAAAAAACCTAAACCTAAAATGAAAATAACATAAATAAAATAAAATAAACCAAAACCTAAACTAAACTAAAATAAATAAAACCTAAACCTATAGCTAAGCTAAATAATATAAAAGAAACTAAAAATAAACTTAAACCTAAACTAAAAAGTAAAACCTAAAAATAAACCTAAAATAAAAACCTATAGCCTAAACTTAAAAAAATTAAATAAAAACCTAAACCTAAACCTAAAAATAAAAAATAAAACCAAAACCTTAAAAATAAAATAAAAAGAAAACTCAACTAAAAATAAACCTAAACCTAAACCTAAAAAATTAATTAAAATAAAAATCCTAAACTAAAATAAATAAATAAACTAAATAAAATAAAAATAAACCTAAAAAAAATAAAAAAAATAAAATAAATAAAATAAAAAAAATAAACTAAATAAAACTAAACATACCAGTTGTAATTGAAAACACTAAACCCTAAATCCTAAATCCTAAACCCTAAACCCTAAACCCTAAGCCAAACCCCTGAGACCAAAAAAAACCAAACCCTGACTAAATGACTAAACCTATGTTGCTTTGTTTAAAAATAAACCTAATCCCTAAATCCTAAACCCTAAACCCTAAACCTTAAACTTTAAAAAACCCTAACCCCTAAACTGCAAACCCTAAACCTTAATTGATAGCCCTAAACCCTAAAAGGATAAACCCTAAAACCTTAAACCACACCCAAGCCACTCAACCAACAAAAACCCTAAATCATACACTAAAACCCAAACCCTACACCCCACCTTAAACTAATCCTAAAGTAACTAAATAAATTAAAAGTAAACCTAATAAACCTAAACCAAACTAAACCCTAAGAATGGGGAACTTTGATGACATCAATCACCAGGCTCATCTATCTCTGTGGAGCGGAGGTGGAGCGATTCAGCGTGGTGGTGGGTTCTAGGTGCTTATGGATATGGAGGTGGTGGTGAGTGTGGTGGTTAGTGGAGAGGCGGAGGTTACTGTGTGGTGTGAAGGAGGAGATATAGGATATGATGTTGGATCCCCTCAAGAGGAGGAGTGGTTATGATGGAAACTTGAGAAACTAAAGAACGACCGATCCGATCTGCTTCTTATGAACTATGTCTTTTGAGTAGAGACGGTTCTAGTAATCTAGGGATTTCGATTTGTCTATGCGTGTGCATTTTTATCTATGTCATCACTAGTGTCTTAGAAAACTTGGTGTGTTACTTGGTTAATGAAATCAAAATAAAGAAATGTTGAATATGAATTTGTTCTTTATTAGAAAAAAATAAAAAACTTGAGCCTAAACATAAAACCTAAACCCTAAAAACACTAAATCCTAAACCATAAACCCTAAAACCCTAACCAATAAATCCTAAACCCTAAAACCTAAACCCTAAACCCTAAACCAAAAACTCAAAACCCCAAACCCTAAATCCTAAACCCTAAACCCTAAACCCTAAACCCTAAACCCTAAACCCTAAAAAGCTAAGAACCTAAACCTAAACTATATAAAACCTAAAAATAAAATAAAAAAAACCTAAACCAAAATAAAATAAAATAATAAAAACTAAACTAAAATAAAATAAGGAAAAACATAAACTAAAGTAAAAAAAAACCTAAATAAAATAAACCTTAAATAAAATAAAATAAAACTAAAATAAAAAAATAAAATAAAATAAACATAAAAATAAAATAAAAAATAAAGAAAAAAAATAAAACCTAAACCCTAAACTAAATAAACTAAACTAAAAAATAAAAACCTAAACCTAAATAAAATAAAATAAACTAAAATAAACCTAAACCTAAACTAAAAATAAAAAAATAAAAGAAAACCTAAATAAAAAAAAAATAAAAATAAAACCTAATAAACCTACAAATAAAAATAAAACTAAAAAAATAAAACCTAAAATAAACCTAAAAAATAAAAACTAAAACTAAACCCTAAACCCTAAACCTTAAAAGCTAAAACCTAAAAACTAAATAAAATGTAAATAAAATAAATAAAAACTTAAACAAAATTAAATAAATAAAACAAAATAAAATAAAAACATAAATTAAAACCTAAAATAAACTAAACCTAAAAAAAGAAAATAAAATAAAAAATAAAAATGAAACTAAAAATAAAATAATAAAAAACCTAAACTAAACTAAAAAAATAAAAAACTTAAATAAAATAAAAACTAAACCTAAGATAAAAATAAAGTAAAACTAAAATAAAATAAAATAAAAACTAAATAAAAACCTAAACCTAAAAAATAAACTTAAAAATTATACCTAAAAATAAATAAAAAATAAAACCTAAATGCTAAACTAAAAAAAACCTAGAGCTAAAATTAAAATAAAATAAAACTAAACCTAAACTAAGATAAACTATACTAAAATAAATAAAACCTAAACCTAAACCTAAACCTAAACTAAATAAAATAAAATAAACTCAAAATAAACCTAAACCAAAACTAAAAAAGAATACCTAAAGATAAACCTAAAATAAAAACCTAAAACTTAAACCTAAAAAATAAAATAAAAACCTAAACCTAAACCTAAAAATAAAAAAAAAATAAAACTTAGGCCTCTAAAAATAAGATAAAAATGAAACTAAACTAAAAAATAAATTTAAACCTAAACCTAAACCAAAACAATAAGCTAAAATAAGTAAACTAAACTAAGTAAAAATAAAAATAAACCTAAATAAAAATAAAAAATAATATAAACTAAAATAAATAAAAAATAAACTAAATAAACCTTAACCTGCCAGTTTACTTAATTTAAAAGAATAAAAAACTAAAAATAAATAAAAATAAATAAAAAAACCATAAACCCTAAACCTACAACCCTAAACTCTAAACCCTTAGCCCAGAACCCTCCTCCCCCAAGCGTTCTCTCATTCTCTGGTGATTTTTGAATCCCTCTTGGTGGCACGCCCCCGATTGGGGATTTTTGTGGGTTTGGCTTTGATTTCGACCGATTTTGAAGGCTTAAATAATATCTGACTATTTGTGTGATGTTTTGTCATTGACCATGGCTATGGAAAGTTCGATTCATTGGGCTCTACCTCAAGATATGGATGTTTTTGTTAGGGCATTCGACATTTTGGGGATTGGCAGCCCTAATGCTGCATCTTCTACTAAATCTTTGATGGAAGCGCTCTCTGGTAAGATTTCTCCCTCTATTGATTCGGTTAATCTAATTTTGACATCTTTTAGAGGTTTCCCAACCATAATGTGTTCTGATGTGGATGTTGAAAAGTTGACAAAACCCTTTGAATTTTCTCTTATTGGTAAATTTTTTCGTCATCTGAATTTGGATAAGATTTACACTTTTTTCCATAATCTCAAGCTTACAGGTGCCTTCTAAATTGGTCTTATTGACCATCAGCATATCCTGATTAAACTTTCTAATGATCTGGATTATTCATGTGTTTTATCGCATCATTCTTATTTAATCTTTAATTCTCAAAAGTGTTTACTAAAGTGGCCACCCCTTTTTAACATTAAGAAGAAATCTCCTATTATCCCTATGTGGTTATCTTTTCCTAATATGTGTAGTTATTTTGTTACCTATCTTGTGCTTTTTGCTGTCGAGGCTTTATTTTGTCGACCTTTGCAACTTGACCTAGCGATTGCTAACCAATCTCACCCTTCCATGGCTTGGATCATCATGGGATTAGACATAACTAAAAAATACCCTAAGGAAGTTTGGATTGGCTCTGAAAATTATAGGTATTTGCAAAAGGTTGAATTAGAAAACCTTTATATTTTTTGTTCCCACTGTAAAATACACAGTCATGATAATTCAAAATGTTTTATTCTCCATCCCCACTTAAGAAAATGAATTCCTCCTAAGGTAAATGTTGTCTCTACCCATAAGCTGATTCCTACTTATGTTAAGAAATTGGCCTCAGATCCTAAGGATGGTATGAAGGCTGTTATTGGGGTTGATTCCTTAGATACCGGGGTTAATCTTGTTGAGCAGGTTTTGGCTAATGTTGGTAGGGATTTGACCGATATTCAAAATGGGAATGATGTTTTACCTCTTATTCCTTCTTTGAATTTGAATATTTCTAATGCAGAGAATAATAAATTTTCTAAGTTATTAGAAAATGATTCTATTTCCTCTGATTCTATTCCTACATCTATGCTGGCTTTGATTAATGAAAATAAAGCTTTTAATGAGGATTTAAATGATGTTGAACATGCTAAAAACATTTTTGATCCAGATTTTACTACTTGTATCTAAATCATCACCATCTCTCATTTTTAATCTTAATATTCATGTTAATCCTACTTTTTAGCTAAATATGGATTTAGAAGAAGGTAAACTCCCCTCCAAACACTTGGAGATTTCTTCTAAATCTATGACCAATGTTACTAAATCTTACTCGGATGATGACTCTAGGGGAAAAGAAAATGGCTTCCAAACTTATCATGCTAAAAATAAAAAAATTTGTTAAAAATTTCCCTCCTAAATTGTCCAAAAAAACTAGATCTGCCATGACCTCTAACTCCTCTCTTAATTAACCTTTGCTTAACCCACCTTTTCTATTTTCCTTATGTTTAATTTTATTATTTGGAATGTTAGATGGATCAATACCCTTTCTATTCATAATCATAATAGAAATCCCATTCATAATATTTCTCTTCTTATTGTTCTAGAGCCTCTTAGCTAATAAAATTAACCATGTTGCTAGAATGATTGGTTTCAATAAATTTTTCTCTAATGTTAGTAATAAGATTTGGTGTTTTTGGAATAATTTTGTTGAGGTCTCTATTCTTGATGACTTTCATCAAGTTGTTAATGCTCAAATTTCTTATGGTGATTATTGTGTTTTGGGCTCTTTTCTTTATGCATCTTGTTATTAATCTGGTAGAAATCTTCTTTGGGATAATTTAAGGAATTCTACTACCTCTATCAATAAACCTTGGTTTGTTGGTGGTGATTTCAACACCATTTTAAACTCTTCTGAATGAAGTGGTGGTTTCTCTCTTAATATTCATTCTAGGGAAGATTTATCCTATATGATCCTTGATTGTAATTTGATTGATATTGGCTTTAAGAGCACTAATTATACTTGGCAAAACTCTAGAATTTGGCAAAGGTTGGATTGATTCTTTTAGTACTCAATTACTCAATGGCCTATTACTTATGTTGACCAATTAAGCAGAACCTTGTCAGATCATGCACCTCTTCTGGTTTCTATTAAAGAAAATTCTAATAGACTAATAAACTCCACTCTTTTTAGATTTCAAAACTTGTGGATTCAGCATATTGATTTTTTTTAATGTTGTGGCTAATAATTGGAAAGCTCCTTTACATCCTGGTAATTTGATTATGGGGATGAATACACTTTGGTTTAAACTTAAAAGACCCAAACAAAATTTGGGCTGGTGGAACAAGCATTGTTTTAAAAACCTTTTTTTCTAATATTAAAGATATGAAAAAATTGGTTTGGAATCTTAAAGTCTTTGTTATGTCTGATCCTTCTAACATTACAGACTTTACTGAAGCAAAAGATAAACTTGTTAACTTCCAAATATGGAAGTGACCTATTGGTGCCAAAAAGCAGCTAGTAAACATATTGTTGATGGTGATGTGAAGAACTAGGTATTTCCATGCTTTGGTTAATAAAAGATAGAATTAAATAATATTCAAAACATTAAAAATGATAATGGAGATTTGATTATGGAGAATAATGATATTAAGGAATCACTTATTAATTACTTTAGAAATATGCTTAACAAGAATTGCTCTTAAAAATTATTTATCAATTGTAGTGGATTCCTTCTATTATTACTAATGATGATAATGATTTGCTTTCCATTGTGCCTAACGAAGATGAAATTTTCAAAGTTCTAAATAGCATGAACATAGATTTTGTTGCTGGTCCAGAGGGTTTCACTACTCAATTTTTTCAAAATGTTGGTTTATCATTAAAATGATTTGATTGATTGATTTTGAAGGTAATCCTTTTCTTAGATATTTTTCTAGTACTTCTATTGTTCTCATACTTAAGAAAGATAATCCAGACTATTGGAGTGATTTTAGACCTATTAGTCTTTGCACCTTATTCAATAAGCTAATTTGCATAGTTCTTACCAACAGACTTAGTCCTTTACTTGATAGAATTTTCTCTCTCAACCAAACTAGTTTTGTTAGAGGTAGATCTAATTCTGATAATATTTTACTTCCTAAGAATTAATTCATGATCTTGATGCCAAGACTAGATGTGGCAACATCCTTTTCAAATTAGATATTACCAAAGCCTTTGATAACATCTCTTAGGATTTCCTTTTCCATATTTTAAATTTATTTGGGTTTCGATAAATTTATTTTCTTAAAAAAATTGTATTAATAATGCGGTTTCGATTTTGCTTAATGGGAAGCCTTGGGTGTCTTTCTCTCTTCCCATGGCTTACAAGGATCCTTTATCTCTTTATTTATTATTGTTGTTGAGTACATTTAGAGCATCAATGATTTATTCTTAAATAATCATAGTATGTACAACACTTGATGGTCTTCATTTTACCATTTAAGTTTTGCATATGATTTCATTATTTTTTTGCAATGCTTCTACTTATCACATCAAGCATCTCAAGTCTTTTTTAAATAAATTAGAGAAAGTGGCCTTTCTATCAATGATAACAAAAAATTTTATCACTCCCTAGTATCTCCAATAATAAAATCAATCAAATACAACATTTTAAAAACACGACTTAAGTACTTGGATCCGCTCTTTAAAGGCCCAAAATATTCTCATCTCTTTGACTAGTTAATTCAAAAAATTTCAAATAAATTTTTTGTTTGGGAATTCCATTTACTTTCCTTTGGTGGTAGACTCTCTATTCATAAAAGCACTCTTAACTCAATGCCTCTTTATTTGATTCAAACTATTATCCCCACTAATGCTACACTAATCAGAATTGATCATTTGCTTAAAAAATTTTTTTTAGGCTCCAATAATTCCACCAAAAGAATGCATTGGACATCTTGGCATAAATGTTGTAGTCCTTTGGGAGAACGTGCCCTTGGTTACAAGCTTATTCGTGAAGCTATCATTATCTTCTCATAAGCTCTGGTGGAATTTTAGAAAGAATGATATACTTTGGGCTATTTTTATGATGGAAAATTTTTGACAAGGTAAACACCCTTAACGTGCTTATAAATTTGGTGACTCTCAGTTTGTAAAGGCTTTGCTCCATTAAATGGGTTGTCAAATCATTAATATATGGGTATTCAGTTCTTCCTTCTTTGTCAAGACAATTAGATTGACAATGGCTCTATTGGCACTCTTTTACCCACCCACTCTACTTATCAAAGTTAATTCTTTTGTCTTAATAAAATTGGAATGAAAGTAAACTTGAGAATTATATCTCTATATCTATTTTTGGACAACATTGAAATATCTCCCATTCTTCTAAGAAACCGACCAAATTCTTATAATGGTGACTTTATTCTTAAAGAGGTTTGGAATTTTATTAGAGATAAACAAAACCCTCTAATGTTTTATTAAACTTTGGAACAATATCATTCCCATTTCTATTCAATTTTAGCTTGGAGGATTTTGAATAACTTTATTCCTATGGACTCTTTGCTTTGGACTAAAGGGTTTTACTTACCTTCAAAGTGCTATTGTTGCTTTCATATTGAAAATGTAAATCATGTTTTTTGTCAATGGTGCTATTGCTTCTAAATTATGGTTTCAATATGATGATTTATTTAATACCAACTATTTTAGGGTTCTCTTTCTTTTATCAACTTCTTGAAGTCTCCTTCAAAAATAGTGAAAGGTCATATCAAAGTTTTAATTGCTATTAAACCCTTATGGTTCATCTGGATGGATAGAAATGATGCTAAATATTATGGTACACCTATGAACCATAAAGGGTCTGGATAGAACTAAAGAAAAATTCATGCTCTTTTTTAATGCCAATCTTATTAGTAATATTCATTTTAGAGGTTATAAATTTGTGGCTAAAAAATTAGGTATCATTATGCCTGAGTTTGACTCTTATAAAAGTTCTAGGATTATTCATTAGTTCAATCCTAAAGAAAATTTGATTAAAGTGAACACTTATGGTTCTATTGCTTTTAATAAATATTGCTGTGGAGGTATGCTTAGGGATTCTAAAGCTACTGCCATTTGTGCTTTTTCCTATCCTCTCAAAGCCTATTATTTTATTTTTGCTGAGCTTATGGCTGTTAATAAAGCTATTGAAATTTGTTTGAATAGAGGTTTCCTCAACATTTGGATTGAAGTTGATGCTCTCTTGCTTCTTGACATGCTTAATTCCAATAGAATTGGAATGTTGAATTATTTTATCTTTTAATCATACTAAAAATATTCTTTCTCAAGTTCATTTTAAAATTTCCCACATCTTTCATAAAGGTAATGCTTATGCTGATTACTTGGCTAACTTTGGTGCCAACTTAACTAAGTTCACTTTATTTGACAACCAATTTTTGTCTAAACTATTAAGAGGTTTGGTTAATCTGGATAATATTGGATTGCCTTATCTCAGATTATAAATTCTTAGCTTGGTTTTTGATGATATTTTTCTTTTGGTTGCCCCTTGTTAAGCCCTCTTTGGGTTATGGTTATCAACTTATTTTCTTTCTTTGGCCTGAGCTAGGTCATGTTTTTGATCTCTTACTTTTGGATTGGCCTAATTTTTTTACTACCTGGTGGTTATTGTAAATGTGGCCTGTGTTGTTTTGGTTTTTTTCAGCTTGGTGGCTTATATCTAGCTGGGTGTTTTAATTTTCCCTCGACTATTTTTTATATCCTCCTTTTGGTTTGTGGCTATGGCTGTAGTAGCTTTTTCTTTTTGTGTTGGTTTTGCCTCTTTTCTGGGCTGCTTCCTAACTTACCTGAGTTGGTTCAGCTACTGTGGTGGTTGACTGGGTGGCTTTGTTGCCTAGTTGGGTTGGCTGGTTGGGTTGGTTGGTTGGCTGGCTATTTTGGCTATTTTTTTTCATTTTCTATTAGTGATAGATCTGGGGTGCTGTTGGTGGTTTATCTCTGGCTTGATTTTAGTATGGTGGAGGTTGTTGGTTGGCTATTATTTTCTCTGTTTTCTTGACAAGGGCTTTGTGGATGGTTTTGTTGATGTTGTTCTGTTTCTTTTGGTTATTATATTGACATCCTCTTATATTAGCCTTCCTCTCTTAGTTGCAGGGGCTTTGTGTTTTGGTATTATTCTGGATTGACTGGTTGAAGGCTATTTTGTGGCTGTTAGTTGGCCTCGAGGGCTGGTGGCTTGGTTGGGTGCCATTATTATTGTTGTTCCTGTTGCCTGGCTCGTAGTCTATCTTTTTGGGCTTTGTACCTTTTTTCTTTGGTTGGCTATTCTACTTACCTAGATCAGATTTTCCTTTGCCTTGGTTGGGTTTTGGTACTATCACTTCTACTTCACAGCTATCTTGGGTGATTTTGGCTTGATGACTGTTGTTGGTCTTTAAACTGACTTGGGTTTTCTGCTATTGTGGTGGTTGGATAGGAGGTTATGTTGGCTAGCTAGTTTGGTTGGTTGTATTGGCGGGCTAGGTTGGTTGGTGGGGTGGCTATTTTGGCCGATTTTTCCTGTGACCTATATTTTTGGTTTCCTTTTGCTTTATTTTTTCTCTCTTGGTTGCAACTGACCCCCTTTTTCCTATTTGGGTGGCAGCCTTGCTGTCCACCCCTTTTGCAGTTAGGCTAGTTGTTTTTACTAGCTCTTTTTTGCTTTATTGGTGGAGGATATGAGCACTTGTGTTTTTCTTTTTTGCTCTTGTTTGTCTCTGGTTTGTGTTGTTACCCTTGTCATGATGCTTGCTCCTTTTGATTTTGTTATTCTTTTTTTGGTGCTTTGGTGGTGCTCTACTATATTCTTGCTATCCTAGATGGTTGGTTGATTATCTATTGGGCTTGGTTGTTCTAATGGCTTGGTGGTTGGCTTTTATGTTTGCTATTTGGAAATTTTGAACTAAACTAAACCTATAAAATGGACTAAATTACTAAACTATGATAAACCTTATAAAATCTTTTTTCTAAATGCTTATATAAACTTCTTTTACTATAAAGAAAACCACCTAGCCTTGTCCTTTCTAAAATCTAAAAATCTGAGAACACTACCTTCCTAGAAATCTTTATCCTCTCTATACCACTGATATTACTTCTCTAATACTATAATCTTACCCAACCAAATTAAATTACTCATTAACTACACTATAAAGCTTTCCCTAAACCCTTCTCCTAATTTCCCCCAATAAAACCCTAAAACCTAAAACTATGAAACTAACTTTACCTAAAACTAAAACCTAAACTAAATAAATAAAATACTTCTAAACCTAAACCTAAAAAAATTAAAATAAACTAAATAAAAAAACTAAACTAAAAAAAATTAAAAAAAAAAATAAACCAAAATAAAATAAAAATTAAAATAAAATAAAATAAAACTAAATAAAACTAAACTAAAATAAACCTAAAAATAACCTAAAAAATAAAATAAAAATAAACTAAAAAAAATAAACAAAATAAAATAAATAAAACTAAATAAATAAATAAAATAAAATAAAAAATAAAATAAAACCTAAACCTAATAATAAAATAAAACCTAAATAAAAAAAAAATAAAATAAATAAAAAAAAAAAAATAAATTAAAAATAAAACAAAGTAAAATAAATAATAAACATAAACCTCATAAAATAAAATAAAATAAAAAATAAAACTAAACTAAAATAAATAAATAAAACCTAAACTAAACTAAAAAAAAATAAAATAAACTAAAAAAGAAACTATAAATTAAAAATAAAATAAACTACAATAAACTAAATAAAAACTAGATAAAATAAACCTAAAATAAACCTAAATAAAAAACTAAACTAAACTAAAAACCTAAATAAAATAAAAAATAAAATAAAAACAAACTAAAATAAATAAAATTAAACCTAAATAAATAAACTAACTAAACCTACAAAATAAAATAAATACCTAAACCTAAACCTAAAAATAAAAAACCTAAACTAAACAAAATAAAATAAAATAAATAAAACCTAAACTAAAAATAAAATCTAAATAAACCTAAAAAAAAACTAAAACCCAAAGCCTAAAAAAAATAATAAAACCTAAACCTAAACCTAAAATAAAAAATAAAACCTAAATAAAAAAAACTAAAATAAATAAACATAAATTAAAACTAAATTAAATTAAAATAAAAATAAACATAAATAAAAATAAAAAGTAAAATAAATAAAATAAAATAAACCTTAAACCCATGATTTACTTAATAAAATCTTAAACCGTAAATCCTTAACCCTAAACCCTAAATCTTAAACCCTAAACCCTAAACCATAAACCCCAAACTCTAAACCTAAATTTAATGTAACTAAATAAATTAAAAAAATAAACCTAAACAAACTAAGCATAGAACCTAGAAGATCACCAAGCCACCTAGACTGGGCAAAGCGAAGGTGGAGGTGCCTAGGTGGGGATCCAGGCAAGTGGATATAATGGAGGTGAACTGGAGTTATGGAGGCAGGACCAGGTTATACGTGGTGGTGGCAGAGGGAGATGGGGATATGATGTTGGATCCCTACTCAGAGGATTGGTTAATGAGGCCTAGAAAAATGGTAATAAATACTTATGGTAATGTGTCTTTATAAAGATAAACTAAGAGCTCTAAACTCATTTTATCTATCCTAAAATGTCTTAAAACTTGGTGTGCTGATGAAATAAAGAAGAAATGTTGAATCTGAATTTATTCTCATTAAAAACCAAAAATAAAAATACCTAAAAAAAAATAATAAAAAAAAAACCCTAAAAAAAAAAACTAATACTAAACTAAATAAATAAACCCTAAAATAAAAACCTAAAATAAAATAAAACCAAAACCTAAACTAAAATAAACATTAACTAAATAAAATAAAATAAAAATAAAAAAACTAAACCAAAATAAAATAAAACATAAAATAAAATAAAACCACCTAAAAACCTAAACTAAACCTAAAAAAAAATAAAATAAAAAATAAAACAAAACTAAATAAAATAAATAAAACCAAAACTAAACTAAAGAAAAAAAATAAAATAAAAAACTAAAAAATAAAAAAATAAAAATAAAATAAAATTAAATTAAATAAATACCTAAACCTAAAATAAATCTAAAATAAAATAAACATAAAACCTAAATAAATAAAAGAAAACCTAAAAAATAAAATAAAATAAACATAAAAACATAAACTAAATACTAAACTAAATAAAACCTAAACCTAAACCTAAAATAAATAAATAAAAAACTCTAAAAATAAAATAAATTAAAATAAACCTAAACCTAAACTAAAATAAACTTAAAATAAATCTAAACCTAAACTAAAAAAATAAATTAACTTAAATTTAAACAAATAAAAAAAAAATAAAACCTACAATAAAATAAAATAAAACTACACTAAAATAAACCTAACCAAAAATAAACTAAAATAAGCCTAAATAAAATAAAACTAAATAAATAAACTAAAATTAAATAAATAAATAAAATAATAGATTAAAATAAATAAAATAAACTAAAATAAACTAAACTAACTTTAAATAAAATAAAAATATACTAAACCCTAAACCCAAACCTAAAAAACCACTAAACCCTAACTAAATCTAAACCCTAAACCCTAAACCCTAAATCCTAAACCTAAACCTAAATCCTCCTAAACCCCAAAAAACCTAAACTAAACCTATAACCTATAACTAAAATCCTGACATATAAATAATCATATTACTAAACCTAAACTACCTACCTACCCAACAAAAATGTAAAATAAATAAAAACTATTACTAAACTAAATAAATATAAAAACTAAACTAAAATAAAAATAATACATATAAATAAACTAAATTTAAAAATAAATACATAATAAAATAAACAAAATAAATCCTAAAATAAAATAATAAATAAATCTAAAACTAAAAAAATAAAAAAGAAATAAACTAACTAAATAAACTAAAATGAATAAAATCTAAATCTAAACCTAAAAATAAACTAAACCTAAAAACTAAATAAAATAAAATAATAAAACCTAAACCATACTAAATAAAATAAAAATAAAAAATAAAACTAAACCTAAACCTAAAACCTACATAAACTAAACCTAAAAAAAAACTAAAACTAAAATACATAAACTTAAAAAGATAAATAAAATACATAAATTAAAATAAATAAACCTAAAATAAACCTAAACTAAATAAAATAAAAAATAAATAACCCTATAAAATAAAATAAATTAAAATAAATAAACTAAATAAAATAAACCTAAACCTTCCAAAAAAAAAATAAAAAAAATAAAATCAAAAATAAAACCAATAAAACCTAAACTAATCATAACCATAAACAACTTAACTAAACCCTAAACCTACTTAAAAAAACCTAAACCTAAATCTAAAAAAACTAAATTAAAATAAAAAAAAAAAGATACTAAAATAAAACATAAATTAAATAAATAAACCTAAAATAAATACCTAAACTAAATAAAATAAAAAGCCTATATAAAAATAAAATAAAAATAAAATAAATAAACTAAAATAAAATGAATAAACTAAATAAACTTAAATTGTAAAAAAAAATAAAAAAAAGAAAAATAAAAATTTTAAAAAAAACCCTAACCCTAAACCTAAACTAAAATAACCATAAACCTAATCTTAAACTTACAATCCAAAACCCTAAACCTTAAAATAAAAATCTTAAACCCTACCTAAAAAAACCCAAAACACAAAACCTAAATAAAACTAACTAAACCTAAAAAAGTCTAAAACCTAAAACCTAAATAAATAAATAAAAACCTAAAAAATAAAATAAAATAAATAAACAGCCTAAAATAAAATAAAATAAGTATAAACAAGAACCTAAGTAAACCTAAACCAAAATGTAAAATAAAATAAAATAAAAAATAAAATTAAACTTAAATATAAATAAAATAAACTAAACTAAAAATAAAATAAACCTAAAATAAAACCTAAATAAAATAAAATAAACATAATAAAATTAAAATAAATAAATAAAATAAAATAAAACTAAAATTAAACCAACCTAAAACTAAACATAAAATAAATAAAAAAATAAACTTAAACCCTAAACTAAAGATAAACTAAACCTAAAATAAAAAAAATATAATAAACCTAAACCTAAACTAAAATAAGCTAAACTAAAATAAAAAAAATCTAACCTAAAGCTAAAATATACTAAACCTAAACTAAAAAATAAAACCTAAAAATAAACCTAAAATAAAAACCTAAAACCTAAACAAAAAAACATGAAAACCTAAACCTAAACCTAAAATTAAAAAATAAAACCTAAACCTAAAAAATAAACTAAAATAAAAACCTAACAAAAATAAATGAACCTAAAATAAATAAAGAAAAACTAATTAAAATAAAATCAACTAAATAAAATAAAAATAAAAATAAAATAAATAAAATAAAATTAAATAAACTAAATAAACTAAAATCTACTAATAAAAAAATAATAAAAATAAAATAAAAAAAACTAAACCTAAAATTCCTAAAAAAAAAAAAATAAAATAAAAAAAACCTAAACTAACACAACTAAAACATAAACCACAACCTAAACCATAAATAAAAACTAAACCATAAAATAAACCCTAAATAAACTAAACTAAACTACCCAAACTTTAACCACATACTAACTAAATAAAACCCCAAACCTACTAAACCTAATAAAACCCTAAATAAACCAAACCCTAACCCCAAACTAAACTAAATAAAAATAAATTAAAAACTAAACCCTAAACCAATATAAACTAAGAATGGGTAGAAAATTGAGAACATCACCATTAGCTCACTCTATGGAGGTGAATCAAATGATGGATCTGAGGTCGGTGGATATGGAGGTAAACGATAAGGTTAAACCATGGTGGTAAAAAAATATGAATGTTGATCCTAAATGGTGGTTAAACTAGAAACTAAAGAATGACTAAACCTATGGAACTAGAGATGGTTCTAGTTATAGGCTTTTAATTTGCTCTAAATGTTCAATCATCACTTGTGTTTAAAAAAAGTTGAACTTGGTTGATGAAAAAAAGAAAAATATTGAATTTGAATTTGTTCCTAAAAAACAAAACCTAAACCCTAGAAAAAACCTAAACTAAAACCCTAAAATAAAAAACTACAAACCCAAGCCCTAAACTCTGAAACACAAACCCACAAACCTAAAGCTAAAAACCTAAACCTAAACTAAATATAACATAACAAAATAAATAAATAAACTTAAACCAAAATAAAATAATAAAATAAAATGTAATAAAAAACTAAACTTAAACCTAAACCTAAACCTAAAACTAAACCTAAAAAAATAAAAAAATAAAATAAAAACGAAATAAATAAATAAAACCTAAAATACTAAAAATAAATAAAAAAAACCTAAATAAAATAAAACTAAACCTAAAAATAAAATAAAATAAAACTAAATAAAAAAACCTAAACCTAAAAAAAATAAACCTAAAAAAACCTAAAAATAAATAAAAAAATAAAACTTAAACCCTAAACTTTAAAAACTAACCTAAAATAAAATAAAATAAACCTAAACTTAAACCTAAACTAAAATAAATAAACTAAAATAAATAAAACATAAACCTAAACCTAAACTAAACCCTAAAATAAAATAAAATAAACTAAAATAAACCATAAAACTAAAATAAAACCTAATAAAAAATAAAACTAAACCCTAAACCTAAAAACAAAATAAAACCTAAACCTAAACAAAATAAAATAAACCCAACATGAAAATAAAATAAAATAAATAAACTAAAATAGTCCTAAACCTGGACCTAAAAAATAAACTAAATAAAAATCTTAACTAAAATAAATAAACCTAAAATAAAATAAAAGCCTAATATAATAAAATAAAATAAACTAAATAAATAATAAAATAAATAAACCTAAACTATGACTTTATTTTTTTAAAAACCCTTGCCTAAACACTGGACTAAATCTTAAACCCCAAACCCACAAAGGCCAACCCTGTCCAACACTCCCAAAACCCTAAATAAAACAATAAAACCACCCTAAAAAACCTACCCTAGTCTAAACATTAAACCCTAAAAAACATAAAAAAAACCTAAACTAATAAACCTAAAAAATAAAAAAATAAAACCTAAACATAAATAAAATAAAAAAATAAACCTAAAAACCTAAAAAAACTAAACCTAAACTATAAATGAAAATAACAAAATAAAATAATAACCAAACTAAATAAAAATAAAAACTAAACTAAAAGAAAATAAACATAAAATGAAAAATAAATTAAAATAAAAACTATTTAAAATAAAATATAATAAACCTAAAATAGATAAAATAAAACTAAATAAAACCAAAACCTAAAAATAAACCTAAAAAAAATAAAAAATCAATCAAAATAAAACCTAAACCCTAAACTCAAAGCTGGAAATAAAAGAAAATAAAATAAACCTAAACCTAAATAAATAGTAAATAAAAATTTATAAAACCTAAATCTAAACCTAATAAACTATAAATAAACTAAATAAAATAAATAAATAAAATAAACTAAACCTAAATAAACCTAAAATAAAACTTAAAACCTAATCCTGAAAAAAATATAATAAAAACATAAACCTAAACCTAAAAATAAAAAAAACCTAAACCTTAAAAATAAAATAAAAATAAAACTAAACTAAAAAATAAGAATAAACCTAAACCTAAACCTAAAAAATAAACTAAAATAAAACCCAAATTAAAATAAATAAACAAAAATAAATAAACTCAACTATAAAAAATAAAAAAAAAAAAATAAATAAATAAAAAAGAAAAAAAGAAAATAAATAAAAAAAATAAACTAAATAAACCTAAACCTCTGGGTTTACTTAATTTTTAAAAAAAAACCCTAAACCCTAAAAAAAACCCTAAACCTAAACCCATCTAAACCCAAACTATAAATCTTAAACCCAAAAAACCTAAAACCCTAAGCCTAAACTGAAACCCTACCCTAAACTAACCCTAAACCCTACACTTAACCCTACTAAACCCACAGACCCAAACCACAAGCCAATCCCAAAACCCCAAATCCAAACTAAACCCTAACCCTAACCTAAACCTAAAACATAAACCATAACCCTAACTAAAAAACCCTAACCTAAACCAAATAAAATAAACCAAAGTAATTAAATAAATCTAAACCATGGATTTAATAAACTAAACCCAGAATGGGTAGAACTTTGATGGTAGGAACATCAAACATTAGGCTCGTTTAAATCTGGAGGCGAAGGTGGAGGCTGATTATCCGATGGTGGTGGTGATCAGGATGTGTTGGTGGTTGGGCGGGAGGAGAAAGCAGAGGTTACTACGGTGGTGGAGAGGGAGATCGGGGATATGATGGTGGATCTGCTACTCGAGATGCCAGGGTGGTTCTGATGGGAACTAGAGAAATTGAAGAATAACCTATCTGATCAGCTACTTATGAAACTTTATCTTTATAGTAGAGATGGTTCTAGCTATCTAAGCTTTTTTATTTTCTCTACACGTGCTCATTTTTTATCAATGTTGTCGCTTATGTCTTAAAAAACTTAATGTGTTTCTTGGTTGATGATATTGAAAGAAGAAATGTTGAATATGAATTTGTTCACTATTAAAAAAATACCAAAAATCCTAAACCCTAAACTAAAACCTGAACCATTGACCTAAAACCTAAATAAACTATAAAACCCTAAACCAAACCCTAAACCCACAAAAAAGCTAAACCCTAAACTCTAAACCCTAAACCTAAACAGCCTAAACACTAAACCAAACCCCAAACCCTAAACTAAATCCTAAACCTACTAAACCTAAAAACCAAAACCCTAAATAAAACTCTAAAAGCTAAAACCTAAACCTAAACTAAATAAAACTAAAATAAAATAAATAAACCTAAATAAAATAAAATAAATAAATAAAACCTAAACTACTAAACTAAAAACCTATAAAATAAAAAAATAAAAAATAAACTAAAATAAAATAATTAAAAAAACCTAAACTAAACTTAAAAAAATAAAAACCTAAATAAAATATAAACTAAAAAATAAAAATAATAAACCTAAAATAAAATAAAATAAACCTAAAATAAACCTAAACCTAAAATAAACCTAAACATAATAAAAAAATAACTTAAACCCTAAACTAAAAAACTAAACCTAAAATAATAATAAAATAAACTAAAAAACTAAAACTAATAAACTAAACTAAATAAATAAAACCTAAACCTAAACTTAATTAACTAAACTAAACCTAAACCCTAAATAATATAATACTAAAATAAACCTAAACTAAACTAAAAAATAAAACCTAATAAAATGGATACATAAACCTGCTCTAAAAAAATAAATAAAACCATAAACCAAAACCTAAAATTAAAATAAAACCTAAACATAAAAGTAAAACCTAAACCTAAACCTAAAAATAAACTCAATAGAACTAATATATAATACTAAAATAAAATAAACTTAAATAAATAAAATAAGCCTAATAATTAAAATATATAAACTAAAATAAATAAAAATAAACTAAAATCTAAATAACATACTTGACTTTGCTTAATTTTAGAAACCTCCCTTAAACCCTAATAACCCTACCCTTACCCTACTACCCTAATCCTACTAAGTAACCCTAAACCACACTACCCTCCACCCTACCAACCCTATGTAAACTGACCTACCCTCTTACCAAAACCACTAAACCCAAACCACACCAAAACCTAAAACTAAACAAACTAAAAGTAAATAAGTAAAACCTAAACCTAAATAAAATAAAATAAAATAAATAAATCTAGTAAAATTTAAACCTAAACTCCAAACTAAAAGTGATAAAATAAAATAAAAAATAAAATTAATTAAAATAAAATAAATAAAACCTAAACTAAACTAAAAATAAATAAACCTAAAAAAACCTAAATAAAATAAAAACTATTTGTAAAATAAAAATAAAATAAACCTAAAATAAAATAAAATAAAAACCTAAACCTAAAAAATAAACTTAAAAACAAAACAAAAAAATAAAACCTTAACCCTAAACTAAAAAAAGAAACATAAACCTAAAATAAATAAAATAAAATAAACCTAAACCTAAACTAAAATAAAATAAACCTTCTACTAGGCTCAGTCTAGATCTAGAAGTGGAGGCGAAGGCGGAAGCGACGGGTTTTCATAGTCGTTGTGGGGAATCTGGAGGTGCTGGTGGATATGAAGGTGATTGTTGGAGTAGTGGCAGTTATGGAGGCAAGAGGAGTGATGAAGGCTACAACCGTGGTGGTGGCGGAGGGAGAGATCGAGGATATGATGGCAGATCTCACTACTCAAGAGGCGGGGGAGGTTCTGATGGGAACTGGAGAAATTAAAGAATGGTCAATCCGATTACTATTTATGGAACTGTGTCTTTATAGTAAAGATGGTTCTACTTATCTAGGATTTTTGATTTGCTCTATGGGTGATCATTTTTGATCAATGTCATCTCTTATGTCTTAGAAAACTTGGGGTGTTACTTGGTTGATGAAATCGAAAAGAAGAAATGTTAAATTTAAATTTATTCTTTGTTAAAAAAAACCTTAAACCTTAAAACCTAAACCCTAAACCTTAAAACCTAAACTAAAACTTAAACCCTAAACCTAAAACCTAAAACCCTAAAACCCTAAACCCTAAACCCTAAACCACCCAAAACCCTAACCCAATCAAACCTAAACCCTAAATCTTAAATAAACCCTAAATCTTTACTTGCCCATCTTACCCTAAACCCTAAACCCTAAACCCCAAACCTAAACCATAAACTAAACTCTAAACCTAAACTACCCCAAAACCATAAATCCTAAACTCCAAACCCTAGACCCTAAACCCTAAATTAACCCTAATCCCTAAATCCTAAACTAACCCTAAACCCTAACCTTAAAACCTAAACTTAAACCTTGAATAAAGATGTCATTAGGAGTACGTCTAAAAAATGATCTAATCCTAACATAGTTATGGCAGCTAAGAAAAATGTCTTCAAGAGACTTTCCCTTGACTATTCGAGATTTGAATACCCAAAACCCTAACCCTAAATCATATTATAATAGCATATATTATAGTATAATGTAGCATCATATATTTGAGAATGTACTAATGTTTTTGGAGGTTATAAGATGTTTTGAAATGTTTTAGTATATTATGGTATTGTGCCATATAGTCTATATTAATATAAATCATAAAATTATTGATTTAATAAATTAGATGATGAAATTTGTTTTATGTGAAGTGGGAATTAGGTTGTAGTACCAAAGGTGTGCTACGCCAATTGTAGTCTAAAATGTAAGATTTTATGTTCAAAATAAATATTATATGTTGTAGCATAGTATAACATCATATATCATAATATATTGTTCTGCACATTTTAAATTCTTTTAGTATTTTACAATCATGCAGTAAAGCCTTCACTAGCATTATTTATAAAAATGTCAATTTAGACATTAAAATGGTGGAATTTGGCTAAATTCATAATAAGTAGAGCATGGCATCATAATATATTATTTAAATCTAAAATATGTAAGTGATACTACTAAAATATATAGTTTTTTATTGTTTAGACTAATTTTATGATTTTTTATCTTAAGAAATCCATTGTGATGTGATATAAAATATAATACAATATAATATGTTACAGTGTGTTATAATATAGGATGCCATAACATAGTGTAGCATCATGCATTATAGCATACTATTGTGTATTACTACTTATTGTCTAGCAAATTTAAGTTTGATTATATAATTTGTGGAAAAAAGATCTGTTGGGAATAAAAATCTATAATCCACCGGGGATTAAGATTGAATCGACTTTAATTTTCTTTATTTTAATTGATGTGGAGGCATATCTGCTAGAGATATAGGCTCGAGTCCATTGGGGATTGGGTATATGAACTTTCCACTAAGGAAGTAGGTTCACGCTATCTGTTGGGGATTGGGATTTGAGTTTGATTTCATAGATTTGTTTGGGAATATGTACGCTAGGGATAAGAATTTTTTTGGATTTCTTTGATTTATACTCTACTGGAGGAGTTAGTTTAATTTGGCTCTACTAGGGAGGTTGGTTTTGAATTTAATTTTTTTACTTGACTTGTTTATATATGATTTGGGGCTCCATTGGGAAGAAGGGTTTTATTTAACTCCACTGGGAAAAATCAGATGTGTTTAATTTAATCTGAGTTAATGTATGGACCCTGTTGGTGTGTGATAGACCCATTGAGAAGGTGTTATATCAGCCTTGACCTACTTCAGGTTTACAAAACTAAAGCAATAGTTTACTAGCTGTGGGGTAGAGCTAGACTACCTAAGGGGTTGCCTATTTGTGTGCAATGGCTATGCTAAGAAGAAGGCATAGCAAACTTACATCTTCCAAAGTGAGGTATAATAGCTGAGGTGACCTGTTGGATGCATAACAAATTGAACCTGACCTAAGGCTACTATTGAGTGAGTGCCCCTGGGGGCTTATGTCAACTAAAAAATATTTAAGAATAATTTTATCTTATTTTCATGTGATTTGATATTGTTTGTTTGGTTTAGTTTGATTTTGAATTGAGGGCATATCCACTGGGGATGTGAGCTAGGTCAAATTTGATAGATTTAATTCATGAACCATGTTAGTGTGGGATGGACCCACAGAGAAGGGGCTATATCGAACTTGTCCTATCTCAGATTTACAAATCGAAAAGGATAGTTTACTGGTCGTGGGGTAGAGCTAGCCAACCTAAGGAGTTACCTTTCCATGTGCAACGCTTGTGCTAGGAAGAAGGCATAGCCAAATTTCATCTTCCAAAGTAGGAAACAACCGCTGGGCTGACTTGTTGGTACCATAACATCAAACCTAACTTATGGAAACTGCTGAGTGAATGCTGCTAGGGACTTAAATCAACTCAAGAGTAGTCAGATGATTTTTATAGGGAGTTTTGCTGACACTGCCCTAAAGATAGGATACCTGCTTGAGAAAAGGTACTACAAGGGGTGTCCTCCTAATCCACAAGTGAATATATATTTTATTTATATGTTTGCATGGACCTTATTGGTGTGCGAGGGACCACACTAAGAAGGGACTATGTCAGCCTTGACCTATCTCAGATTTATTGGACTTAGGGAGAATCTGTACATCCATAGAATGGATTCTCCAACCACAGGGGTGGTTAGTAAGAAAGGAGAATTGTCCAATCTGATAGTAACCTAAGTAGTCTCTAAATGGGGTTGCAAAGGACGTAATCCAAATATAGTGCCCACAGGGGAGATGTTGTTAGGGGCATTATCTTGAGCCCTATAAAAGTAAGCCTATATGTATACGGTGGACAACTCAAGGAGAAAGCGTAGCAGACTTACATCTGCCATAAGTGGTGTATTCAAAGTTGCAAGAACCAATCAAACTAAGGTGTATCCGTCAGCTTGAGTGGTGTATCTAATAGCATCATGAGAACCAACCAACCTAAGGTGCCCGTCGGTGTGCAACGATCAATCTAGAAAGAAAGCATGTAGGCTTACAACTTTCCAAGAAGAACTGATCCTCATGATAGTCTATCATCGTCGGGACAGATGCTATCTGACCTAAAGTGACTACTAAACAGGGAGCCCCTAGGAAGGACTGGACCTAGACTAGAAGCAGTCAAGAGGGAAAGAGCAACTAGGGGACTTATCCTAAACCTCAAATATACTCGACCCAGTCACTACACGAAGGCTAATCCAAGAAAAAAGCATAGCAGACTCACATGCTCTTAAATAAAAGACAATATGAGGTAGCTTACTAGCCACACTGTAAGGCCTACCAAACTAATAAGCGCTCATCGGTGTGCAGTGGCCAAGTAAAGAAGGAAAGCATAGTAGACTTACATCCTCCAAAGCAAGAAGTGCACTAAGATGACACACTAGCAAGGTAGCACATATGCCCGACCTAGAGCAGCTACAAAGTAAATGCTGTTAGGGGTGTTATCTCAACTCAGAGTAGCCCAAACAAAAGATATGTGTTTGTTTTATATGTTTGTGTGTAGTTTATATTTGTGTTGTGTCGATGAAGGATAGGACCTCGCTCGGGTTCCTTACACCTACCCTAAACACATCATGGTTGATTCACAAATGAAATTTTCATTGATTATTGTTATTTTAAAACATGATTTATAATATTTCTTTAAGTAGAGCCCATTGGTTGGAAGCATTGGGTACTTTCCCTTATGATTAATAAGCTATTAAGATCCTCCTTGGTAGGCCTTCTCTATGGAAAATGGGCCTTCCCAAGTTGGTTCAAACTTACCTCCCATCTTACAATGGGCAACAATCAGTCTCCTTAGAACTAAAATAAGCTCTCCTACTTGAAAATCTCTAGGATGGACCAAATTATTGTGAAGTTGAATCATTTTAGCTTTCTACAACTCAAGGTTATGGCATTCCCACAGACGTATCTCTTCCAAACCTTCAAGCTCTTCTAACCACAACTTGGTGTTACCTTTATGATCTTGCTTACATGTCCGATGAGAGTTGGACTTAATGGTAGAAACGACTTGAGACCCATACACTAAAGAGAAAGGAGTAAATTAAGTTGGAGTTCTATATGTGGTGCAGTAGGCCCACAAGGCTTCAACTAATTGCTCATGCCACTATTGCTTGTTATTGTTGAGTGTTATCTTTAGTATTTGGATGAGAGTTTTTTTGAAGTCTTCTCCTAAGCCATTTTCCCTCTAGTAGTTGGTGGTAGAATATCACCAATTTATGTTGTGTCTCCAGGAAAAGTTGTTGATCTCGGTGCACTTGAAGGTAGTACCATTATTAGATATAATTCATCAAGGCACTCCAAACCTATATATGATATGGTTCCTAAAAACCTAAAAGACATGCTCAGTTGTGACCTCTCTGAGCTAAATCATCTTCGCCCATTTGGAAAAGTAATCAATAACAGCTAAGATGAAACAATGACCCATGGAAGAAGGAGGATTAAGTGGACCCACTATGTCGGTACCCCAACACTCGAATGGCCATGATGCCAATGTAGGGTGTAGAATGTTGGATGGTTGGTGTAGGACCACACTGTGTATTTGGCATTGGTGGCATCGCCTAATCGTATCCATGCAATCTTTGATCATTGATGGCCAGTAGTATCCTAGTCTCTTAATCTTGGCTTTCATCTTCAGACCAAATTAGTTGGCTTCACATAATCACGAGTGTGTACCATGATCTTATGGGCTTTGTGCTTTTTTTCACAATGTAACATATGATCGAAAGACTATCAGTACAAGACACCATCGACATGAGTGTAGGATAGAGTTCTCTGCTTCATCTGATGGGCTTGAGACTTCTCTTGAGGTAGTTTTCCTTTATTTAGGTAATCCATGAATGGCTACCTCCAATCTAACTCCTCATCCTTCTTGGCAATGGAAACCTTCCCTTCAAGAGAGTACCTTTTGATGAGTTCAATAATAATAAGGGATAAGACTTGTCTATTTTGGACCTTTATTGATTTGGACTCATCCTCTAGAAATGCCATCTCCTTGGAAATCTTGGCTAAAGCATACGCTATGGCATTCTCTCCTTAAGGAATCTTATAAATGGTAACCTCTAAGATTTGGGCCAACAACTCCATGGTGTACTTGTGGTAGTGATGGAACTTGGGCTTTATAACCTTATAGGAACTAGCAATTTGGTTGATAACTAGATGAGAATCCCTAAAGGTATTGATGTTATGGATGCTTAATGTAACAGCTAACTCCAGACTGATAATCAGAGCCTCATATTGGGCTTCATTGTTGGTGCAATGATTAGACAGATGATATGAGAATCTCATCACATCGATGTCCAGAGTTAAGATAACTATTAAGATAACTATTCCTACACCTACCTTTCTTGGAATAGTAGATTGTGGTTCTTCTCCTATTTGACAGGAAGTCACACCATCAAAGTACATCTCCAAGTGGTAAATGCTAGTATCCCCTAAGTTCATGATTTATTCATCGGGGAGATCATCACTAAGTAGAGAGTCAGCAGGAAGTGGATGTGCTACGAAGAAATACACTAGTTCTTGTCCTTTCACTACATGGGGGTGGGGGTATGAAGGTAATGTCAAATTGTGATCTTCGTGCCAATCGTCTGGATAGCGTCAATCATGTCATGAGATACTATAGTGGATTGATCCTTGAGATTAAGTTCACTTTATGAGGAAGCATGTAGTGGTGTAGCTTTTGGGATGCAAAGATTAAAGCTAGGCAATGCTTCTCAATGGGTGGATAATTAGCTTCAGTAGGGATTAGATGATGATTGAGGTAGTAGAGTGCATTTTCCTTCCCTTCGTCATTGGCTTGGGACAACAAAGAACCAAGGGCATTGTCTAGCGTAGCAGTGTAAAGGTTGAGTGGCTTGCCCGGGATAGAGGCTACTAGAACTGATGATGTCATCAGGTAATGCTTGATGTCTTTGAAGGCATGCTCACACTTGTCATCCCACTTGAACTTGGCATTCCTTTTGACAAGTGCTGAGAATAGCAAAGATCTTACCGATAGGTTGGATATAAAGCGTCTTAGATATGCCACTTAGAATGATCTGACTTGAGTTAAACTTTTAAGTAGTGGAATTTTTGATATTACCTTGATCTTCTCTAAATCTATTTTGATTCTTTGGTGTCAAACAATAAACCCAAGAAATTTTTCTGAAGCTACACCGAATGCACACTTCATGGGGTTCATTTTGAGGATAAATTGTCTTAACTATTCAAAAACTACTCTCAAGTCAAAGAGATGGTCTTCTTTTTCTCTACTTTTGACCATGAGATCATCGACATAGCACTCAACTTGATGATGAATGAGTTCATCAAAGATTCGAGTCATAGCCCATTGGTATGTAGCACCGGCATTTTTAAGGCTAAAAGGCATCACCTTATAGCAATAGATTCTGATCGAGGCTCTAGAAGTAGTGTTTCTTTCATCTTCATGGGCCATCTTTATTTGGTTATATCTAGATGAGTCATCCATGAATTAGAAGACTACATTTGATTTGGAAATATCCACCATCATCCACGAGATTAGTACTAGAAATTCATCTTTTGGACATTTCTAAAATCAACGCATATGTTAATTTGGCCATTCTTTTTCTTAACTGCAATGGTTTAATTTTAGTTGTAGAAGTTCTAGTGGTAGTGTTGTAACATTAGGTGAACAAGTCATTAATAAGAGTGAGTGATTTAGATATTTAGGCTCTATTGTTCAAAATGATGGTGAAATAGATGGAGATGTTATTAGTAGAATTCAAGTTGGATGGTTGAAGTGGAGGAATGCATCAAGCCTATTGTGTGATAGAAAAGTTCCACTTAAACTTAAAGGAAATTTTATAAGATGGTGGTGAGACCTGCAATGACTTATGGTGCAGAATGTTGGCCAATAAAAGAGAAACATAAGACTAAGTTAAGTGTTATTAAGATGAGGATGCTTAGGTGGATGAGTGGCTTTACACTTAGAGATAAAATGCAAAATGAGTATGTTCGGGAAAAAGTTGGAGTAGCTACAGTGGTAGATAAGATTAGAGAGAGTCACCTTAGATGGTTTGTCCACATAAAATGTCGGTCGTCCGATGACCCGGTTAGGAGATTATATGCATTAGATTTGCCTTATGTTAAGAAAAGTAGAGGTAGACCTAAAAAGACTTGGTTAAGATGTATAAAAAATGACCTTAGTATACTTGAATTAAATGAGAATTTTTCAAATAATAGGACACAATGTAGACGAAGGATTCATGTAGCTGACCCCACTTAGTGGGATGAAGGCTTGTTGTTGTTGTAATTACACTGGCTAACCAGGTATGGTATTTTTCTTCCTGGATCAAGCCAACATCGATAAATTTCTTCACTTCAGAGATGACCTATTGTTCTATGTCTAATCGCTTGCATCTAGGAGCTGCTTGATAGGGTTAGCAGTATGCTCTATTGCTAATTTATAGACCGCTATGTTAGGAGCTAATCTAGGCATCTCTTCATAACTCCATGCAAAGTAGTCTCAGTCAATAGCCTAACTAAGTCATTGGTTTCAATTTCATTCAACAAAGAACTGATGTTCCTAAGTTGATTTCCTTGAGCTTGTTGATGGTTGACTTGATCTCTTCTTTGAACTCTAGCGGTGCATCCTTGACTTCAAAATCATCTAGATCATCTGAAGTTTCTAAGAACAGGTCTTCATATCAGTTAATGTGATTTGAACAGAACCTAACATATTCAAAATGATTAGTGAGGTAGTAATCATCATCAATGACTGGACCTACTGTACTGAATCCTAGTCCTGGTCTTGATTGAGAGATTTTGCTTTTGTTCTTCCATATTCTTTCGAAGTACTCTGACCTGTGCTTTGACCAAGTATGTGAAATTAACCATTTCTTTGTTAAATTATGAACACAAGGAAAGTACCAATCAAAAGGTAATTATATTAAATCTTTATATGAATCACCCATAAGTTCTACATCAACTTCTTCACTTGAGGATGATGTTCCCAGAAAGATCCTCTAAGTATTCATACTTATGGATGACTTAGGGGCTTCCTTAACAACCAAACCCTCAGCTTTTTGAGAGGAATATGGATAGAGCTAAGGTTCCCAACTGATTCCTAACTGTTTTACATATAGACTTGTATACACTTATGCTTTGCTTTGGAGCCCGGTCATCACCACTATCTGGCTCAAATGTTACCTCCATGGGAATCTATTACTAAGAAGAGCTGTCTGGTGTACTAACCATATAAGACTCATCCTATGAACTAGATTCTAAGTCTATATGGATAGTAGATGTACTCCTGGTAGCTTTGGGTGGCCATTAAGGAGGTTTTCCATCCCTCGGACTACCTCTAAACTAGCCTCTTCCTCTGCCTAGTAGAGGTCAGGTCATCCTACCAATATGTTTGAATGGAGTAACGAATTGTGGATGGAATCTAAGGTCAGGCTCCACTTCCTCCTCCAAGTCTATTTCTGCTCCCTTTTATTTTATTTTTCATTTTCTCTTTTCTTTTCTTTTTCTTTTTCTCTTTCTTTTTTTAGTTTTTTTTATTTTTAAACTTTGGCCAAGTTCATAAGAATAGACTTGTTGATTTTGAGGGAGGTAGTAAGCCACACCATCATATATGCCGACCATATGAACTGTAAATGGCTTGAGATCTCATTTGACACAGTAGATGATTCAACCTCTCACAAACTTCATACATTGATGTAGAGAGGATGGAATAATATTGTTCTCATGTATCCATGGTCTCCCAAGCAAAGAATTGAAAGATGTAGCTGAGTCTATAATGTGAAACTATGTTTTGATCTTCCAATCATCTAACTCCAAGGGCAACACTATAGAGCCTAAGGCCTATTGACCTCACTTTGGGAGTGCGGATTCAATCTTCCCATCATAGACATAGTTGTCTTCTAGACACTAAGACTTCCTTAGTCATAAGACACTTCTAACAATTAGGTAAACACTTAACCTAAGCCTAATGACTTAGAATGGTTAACCATAGGATTAGGTTAACCAAATCCAATCCATGTTCACCTTCTCAAACCAAACCTCAAGTTCAATTCAAACATCAAATTCAAATCCAAATCAAAACCCAAATTCCAAAACCAAATTCTTGAAGCCCATGATCAAATCGAAACTTGAAACCCTTCCTAAGCCATATGACCTATCCCATGGACTTAGCCAATTCTTAATCCAAATCAATCCAAAATCAATTAATTTTCTCATAATAAATTTATATCTTCCATCATCTTCCTAAATTTAAGTCAAATATACATTCAAATGATCAAAACTCAAAATAAATCAAATTAAATCAAAACCCTTCCTAAGCCATATGACCTATCCCATGGACTTAGCCAAATAATAATACAAATCAAGTCAAACTCAATTGATTTTCTTACAAATCAATCTTATTTTCAATCATCTTCACAAATTTAAATGAAATATACATTTAAATCATCAAAACTAAATCAAATCAAATCAAAATCCAAACCTAAGCGACATGACCCAACTCCTTGGACTTAGTCAAATTCCTTCAATCCAAAACCCATATTAAATTAATTATCTCATGAATCAATCATACCTTCAATCATATTCACAAATATAAATGAAATCTATAATCATCAAGCCAAACCAAAATCAACCCAAGTCAAACCCAACTTAACCTTTTTGACTTGAAATTGTTCAAATGAACCAAAACCCATTTGAACTCCAATTACAATTGAATATATATCAATTCCAAATCCATATATAAACTCAACTAAATTAAACTCAACCCAAAATCAAGCTAACTAATTCCTATTGGTCCACTTGACCCAAAGTGGCCAATTTGACCTATTTGAGCCAAGTTCTAATCCTACCCAAATTGGATTGAACCAAGCCCATCAAAAACCCCCATCATGATTATTGATCACCCTAGACTGATCAGTTGTCACAAATTGGGTCAAACTAAGTCGACTTGGACATTTGACCAAGTCAATCCCTTAACCCATATGAACTCAAACTAGCCAATTTGCAACCTAAGCCAAATCCCTTAAAACCAATGATTCATGCCATATCAAAATCAATATTTGAATATGATTTGACCTTCAATTGAATCAAACAAAACCCAATTAGCCCTCTTGACCCAAGTTGAACCAAATTGACCTAAAAGACCAAATGGGTTCAAATCAAAATATAAACCAAATTGATTGTAACCAATGGCTCAAGTTCATTCCAAATTGATTTTGAACTTGACCAAAGCCATGATTGGACCCAATTGAACCTAATCGACCTACTTAGCCCAAATTGGCCTACATTTTCAAGTTAGCCTAGATAAAAACTAAATCTAAATTAATTGAAATAGAAGCCTACAATCATCATCAATTGGTCATCTAAACCCAAACCAACACCCATCCCAAGCCAATTTGGCCAATTTGTTCAAATTTGTCAACTTAACCCATTTGACCCAAATGAATTCAAATGATCCAAAATCAAATCTAAGCCAAACTAAACCAAAATATCCCAAATGATCATATGAACTTGACCCAACCTTGGTTTGACCCAATTTGACTAATTGGTCAACTTAACTCAACCTAACCCAATTTGACCTAAATGAGTCAAATTGAGCCAAACCTAACCAAATCAACTCTAATTGACTTTAAATTTGGGCTAACCCACTTTTGGCTAATTTCAAATCTGTCCAAATCAAATCCAATGCCAAATGATCATTCTCCCCTTGGGTCAAGGGCATCACATGAGACAAATCACCCACGTAAGTGGTCATTTCCATTCCTTGGCCACTTGGTACTCTCCCAATGGTCCACCTAAGCACCTAGGACACTGCCCAACCTGACCCAAGAGGTGGTTGGGTCGGTCATGACCCATGGGAGATGAAATCACCTCACCCTTCCCATTGGAGCATTTGAAACTCATAGGACACCCAAGATTTCTCTTTGGAAGCCACCTCCACACCTTCAAAGCCAACTCACCTCCTCCACAAGACTCCACATGGTGAGCGACCACTAGATGCCAAACCCAATCCCACCATCGGATCAAGATGTAGAGGGTATACACCCCCTCGTTTCCACTCAAACATGCACAAAAGTCTTTCCTCAGAGCCGTAGCCACCCAAGATGAGCTCTTAGAACCATACCCTTCCAAGTTCATTCCTCGATCAAAAAATGCCATTCTCGTCTGTCCTGAAACAGGACACTCCCATTTTTGACCTAACTTACCCATTTCTCCATCAAACTCAAATTTACTTTGCATGCACCTTCCCTATGATGCGTCGAGCAAGAACGAATCATCTTCCAAGCTTCCCGAGCATCAGAGGTGGGACTTCAATCAAAGCTGAGCTCCAAATCATTAGTTCATGGCCTTCTAAGCGAACATCAAGGAATTGGTCCAATAGCTGCTCAACAGGGCTACATCTCAATATAGACGCTGAGTCGGGTAAGTTTTAAGTAGCCAATCCCACGACACCATGTGAAAAGCATGCTATATTGCGTCAACAGGATTACGCTTTACTTAGGCTTAATTAATCATTTTTAATTGCTGAAACTTCTAAAAATCATAAAAATTCATAGAGAAATAAAAAAAATGCAAATAAATACTCATTTTAAAGGTATTTTAGAGGAGAATTAATTAAAAATGATCTTAACTAATTTTAAATAGTAGTTAAGGTTTAATTACAAAATTTATTAGCTTAATTACTCCCTAATTACTTGAGCAATTATTCTTAAATTTTGTGGGTTAATTTAGTGGGATGACTTCTATCTCCCATAATTTTCTTGGGATTTATTGCTCACACAATTAGGAATATTGACTAATTAAACCTTAACTACTCAGACCTAATTAATTAAATCATGTGGTAGATCTTTAGGTGTTTAATAACCTAATGGAGTTTAATGAAATTATGGTTAGTCCACAAGTGTGGGAAAACCATAAGAGCAATTAATTAAGTCCCTTAATCTAATTAACTATTAATATGAGCCAATTGCATTAGGCCCCTTTTATTTCCTAAGATCATTTCAAGTTTATTTTCCATGCATATCATGTTGGCTCATAATTATTTAGTTAATTACTTTAAGGTGACATAAGTATGGCTAATTAATTCATCTAATTAAGGGTTCAACTTAATTAACCCATATAATCAACTTAATTATATTTTCTTAAATTAAATCAAATCACTAATGTGGGAAAGGGTTTAAAACAACAAGTGATGATTTCTCTTCTCCTCTTTCAATCAAATCAAATCCAAAATTAATAAAGAAGCTTTGGTTTGCTTTAAATAATCTTATTTGATGTGATTGTCCTTAAGAACTAGTTTGGTTGAATGAATCACATGTTTATATTTAATTGTCTTCTTTCCAATCATGTTAAATTTGGTATGTCATTTGAATCCATGCATCCATCTTTTCAAAATCAAGTAAAATAAAATGGATTTCCTTTATGTAAGCTTGCATGTGTTGATTTAATTTAATATATGGGTTGCTATTATCACTATTAAATCCAAATGTATTTTTCAAAAGCTTATAAATGAATAATAATTTGTTATGATGCTAGTTATAAATACATAAGAAATGCATGTGCATATAGCTTAAATGTATGAATGTTGGGTTCTTTTTCTGTTATTCATGTGTTGATTTATATAAGATTGAATGGTAATGGGTATATAGTCTAGACATTTAGGGAACACGAGGCTTTAGCTAGCCCTAAGGAGGTCATTTGATTGCATCAGTTCATTAGTTTGTTAGTTGGTTGATGAAATCCAAAAGAAGAAATGTTGAATCAATTTGTTATATTAAAATAAGAAAAAAAACCAAAACCCTAAACCCTAAATTAAAACAACCCTAAACCTATAACCTAAACCTAAAACTAAACCCGACTAAACCCGTAAAACCCTAAACCCTAAACCGTAAATCCCAAACCCTAAACCCTAAACCCTAAACCCTAAATGCTCAAAACCTAAAAACCTAAACCTAAACTAAATAAAACCTAAAAATAAAATTAAAAAATAACCTAAACCTAAATAAAATAAAAAAATAAAACCTAAACTAAAATGTAAACCTAAACCTAAACCTAAACCTAAACCTAAAAAAATAACTAAATAAAAACTAAAATAAAATAAAATAAAAAATAAAAAAACCTAAATAAAATAAAAACTAAACATAAAATAAAAATAAAATAATTTAAGAAACTAAATAAAAACCTAAACCAAAAAAGTAAACCTAAAAATAAAACAAAAAATTAATAAAACAACCAAAACCCTAAACTTAAAAAAAAAACTAAAATAAACTAAACTAAGATAAATAAAACCTAAACCCTAAATTAAATAAAATAAAATAAACTAAAAATAAACCTAAATCAACTAAAATAAACTAAAAAAAACATAAAATTAAAACCTAAAATAAAACCAAAATAAAATAAAATCCTAAATAAGCTAGAAATAAAATGAAACCTAAACCTAAAATAAAATAAAAATAAACTTAACCACCAAAAACTAAATAAATAAATTTATAAATAAATAAAAAATACTAAATACTACTTACTTATATAAACCCACTACCAAAATATGAGCCTAAATCCTAGCCTAAACTACAACCCTCCCAACTCCAATCCAAGGCCCTGAGCCTGAGCCAGACCTTAGGCCCACAGGCCCCTGGGCCTGACTAACCCTGGAGAGCATGACCACCCACCACTGATCCTGGCCCTAGGCCATGAGCTGAGCCACAAACCTAAGGCCCCACTGACCTGAGCCCTGGAATCCACATCACAACTTAGGCCACAGGCCCCCTACATTTATCCACTCCACAACCACAGACCATGAGCCATAAGGCCAAACCTGAGCCCACCACACCTAGCCACTGACCTGGCGTTAGGCTAAAACCAAACCCTAAGACCCTAAACCACCCTGAACCAAACCACAAAAAACCTAAACTAAAATAAATAGAAAACTTTAACTAAATAAAATAAAATTTAAACTAAACCAAACCTAAACCTAAAAAATAAATAAAATTAATAAAATAATATGATAAAATAAATAAAACCTAAACTAAACTAAAAATAAAATGGACCTAAGAATAAAACCTAAAAATAAAACTAAATGTAGATTAAAATAAAAAACTTAAAATAAAATAAAATAAAAACTAAATGGAATAAACTAAAATAAACCTTAAAATAAATAAAAAATAAAATAAAAAAATAAAAATAAAACCCTAAAAAAAAGAAACCCAAACTAAAATAAAATAAAATAAAATAAACCTAAACCTAAACTAAAATAAATAAAACCTAAACCTAAACTTAAACTAAATTAAAATAAAACAAACCTAAACCTAAACTAAAAAAATAAAACCAAAATATACCTAAAATAAAACCTAAAACTAAACCTAAATGATAAACTAGAAACTTAAAGCCTAAAATATAAAATAAAAAAACCTAAAATAACATAAAAATAAAACTCTAGAAAATGGACTTAAACCTAAACATACATAAAATAAATAAAATTAAAAAAAAAATCTAAACTAAAATAAATAAACCTAAAATAAATAAATTTAAAAATAAAAATAAACCTAAATAAAATAAAATAAAATAATAAATAAAAATAAAAAAATAAACTAAATAAAGCTAAACTGTCGGTTCACATAATTTAAAAAAACCATTAACAAATCCTAAAGCCTAAACCCTAAACCATAAACCCTAAACCTACAAGCATAAAATGTAAACCCTAAACCCTAACCCTCAACCCTAAACCATAAAAGCATAAACCCTAAAACCATAAACCCTAAACCCTAAACCCTAAAAACTAACCCTAAACCCTAAACCTTAAACCCTAGATCTAAAACCTTAAACCTAAACCTAAATTAACTAAATAAATTAGAAAATAAGCCTAAACCCTAAAACCTAATAAGCATAAACGTAAACCTAGACCCTAAGACTGGGCAGAACCTTGATGGCATGAACATCACCGTCAACTAGGCTCATTCTTGATCTGGCGATGGATGCGAAGGTAGAGGCAAAGGTTATTGTAGTTGTAGTGGTGGATATGGAGGTGCTAGGGATATGGAGGTGGTGGTCATAGTAGTGTTGGTTATGGAGGCAGGAGGGAATGATTAGGGATATGATGGTGGATCCCGCTACTCAAAAGGTCGGGGTGGTTCTGATGGGAACTAGAGAAACTGAAGAATGGCCAATCCATTCTATTGCTTATAGAACTGTGTCTTTATAGTAGAGATGGCTCTCGTTATCTAGGGTTTCTGATTTGCTATATGCATGCTAATTTTTAATCTATGTCATCGCTTGTGTCTTAGAAAACTTGGTGTGTTACTTGGTTGATGAAATCAAAAAGAAGAAATGTTAAATATGAATTTGTTCTCTGTTAAAAAAATACTAAATACCCTAAATCCTAAATTAAAACCTGAACCTTAGACCTATAATCTAAACCCTCAACCTAAAAACCCTAAACTAAACCACAAAAAAAAAAAATCATAAACCCTAAATCACCCTAAATCAACTCTAAAGTCTAAACCCTAAACCCCAAACCCTAAATGCTCAAACCACCCTAAACCCTCACTAACCCACTACCCTAAACCTAAAAAAAACCTAAACCTAAAGTAAATAAAACCTAAAATAAAATAAATAAAACATAAAATAAAATTTAAAATAAAATAAAATCAAACATAAACTAAAACTTCACCAAACCTCAACCTAAACCTAAAATAAAATAAAATATTAAACATAAACTAAACTAAACTAAATTAAATTAAAATCTAACGTAAACTAAAAAATAAAATAAGCCAAAAAATAAAAAACTTAAATAAAATAAAAACCAAATGTAAAAAAATCCTTAAATAAAAATAAATAACAAAATAAAAATCGAAACCTAAAAAATAACTCTAAAAATAAATAAAAAATAAAACCTAAACATTAAACTAAAAAAAACCTAAACCTAAAATAAACAAATAAAATAAACATAAACTAGCTAAAATAAACTAAACTAAAATATAAAACCCTAATTAACTAAACCTAAACCCTAAACTAAATAAATAAAAAAACTAAAACTAATCCTAAACTAAGAAATAAAATAACAAAACCTAAATAAAATAAATTTTAAACCTAAATCTAAAATAAAATAAAAGCTAAACATAAAGATAAAATAAAATAAAACTAAGCAAATACAAAATAAATAAACATAAACCTAAACTAAACCTAAATAAACTAAAATAAAATAAGATAAATTTAACAAGATAAAAAAATAAACCTATAAAAACCCTCAACTTTAAAACCTGGGCCATGAACAAAATGACCACAACTGCACTGGGCTGCACTAAATATGGACTGGACCCATCCAAAGGCCCAAGGCTGGGCCAGGACTCCACCCAAACTGAGCTATCCTGAGCCACAACTGACCATACCCTAAACCCTAGTTCTAGGCCTAAGATTGACCACTGAGCCTAGGCCCTGGCTGCTAGGCTGGGCCATGGGCACTGAGCCATGGTTCTGGGCTCTCTGATCTGACCACTAGGCCCTAGCAGGCATGGCGTGACAGGCCCTGACCCTGATCTGTTGCCAGGCTATGGCTAAATTAACTGGGCCCTGGGCCTGGGCCACTTAAACCATGAGGCTTAGCCAGGCCAAGCTGACCATAACCCACTTAAACCTCTATCATAAACTTCACCCTTAAACCATAAACCTAAACCATAAAACAAACCCTAATCATCTTAACCACTGAGGCTAAACCTAAACCTTAAACCATGACCCATGGCATACCCTAAACCATCCCAACTTTAACCCTAAACCCTAAACCCTAAACCACAAAACCCCCCAAACCCTAAACCTAAACTAAAGTAACTAAATAAATTAAAAATAAACTTAAACCCTCCTATAAACTAAATCTAAAAACTAAAGAAGAATGGTCTGCGTTACCCTCAAGCTCAGTCCCTAGCCTTGGAGGCGGAGGCAGTAGTTATCATAGTGGTGGTGGGGGATATGGAGGTGCTGGTGGATATGGAGCTGCTAGTGGAGCTAGTGGTCAGAGCAGTGGTGATTATGGAGGCGGGAGGAGCGACGGAGGTTATAGCCATGGTGGTGGCAGAGGGAGAGATCGGGGATATGATTGTGGATCCTACTACTTGAGTGGATGGAGTGGTTCTGATGGGAAATTGAGAAACTGAAGAATAGCCGATCCGATCTGCTGCTTATGGAATTGTGTCTTTATAATAGAGATGGTTCAAGCTATTTAGGGTTTTTGATTTGCTCTATGGATACTAATTTTGATCTATGTAACCACATGGGTCTTATAAAAGTTGGTGAGTTACTTGGTTGATAAAATAAAAAAAGGAAAGGTTGAATCTGAATTTGTTCTCTATTAAAAAAAAGAAAACAAAAAACCCTAAACCCTAAACTAAAACTTTAACCTAAAACCCAAAAACCTAAACCCTAAACCCTAAAACCCTAAAGTCTAAATCCCCACCATAAAACCCTAAACCACCCTATACCTAAACCCTACCACACCCCAAACCTCTCTCCAAATACCATTAACACTAAACTCACCCACCCTAAACCTAAATCCTAAACAACCACCTAAACTCATCTAAAGTATCCTCCACCTCCACACTCAAAACCTGACCACTCCACCCTCCTAAACCTAGGCTAAACTTAAACATAAACTAAATAAAAAAATAAAATTCAAACCTAAACCAAAATAAAATAAAATATAATAAACATGTAAACCCTAAACCTAAACCTAAAAGATAAAATAAAATAAATAAAACCTAAACTAAACTAAAATGAAAACTTAAATTAAAAAAAATTGAACCTGAAATAAAAAAATAAACCTATAATAAAATAAAACAAAAACTAAATAAAAACCTAAACCGAAAAAATAATCCTAAAAAAAAATAATAATAAAACCTAAATAATCAACTAAAAAAAAAACCTAAACCAAAAATAAAAATAAAATAAACCTAAACCTATACAAAAATAAATTAAACTAAACTAAATAAAAACCTAAACCTTAAACTAAAATAAACTAAACCAAAACCTAAACATAAACTAAAGAAAATAAAATAAATTATAAATAAACCAAAACCTAAACTAAAAAATAAAACATGAAAATAAACCTAAATTAAAAACATAAAACTTAAACCTAAAAAAATAATAAAAAACCTAAACCTAAAATTAATAATAAAAAATAAAACCTAAACATATAAAATAAAATAAAAATAAAAGTAAACTAAAAAATAAACCAAAAAAAAAACAAAAACTAAAATAAATAAACCTAAAATTAATAAACTAAACTAAATAAAAATAAAAATAATCCTAAATGAAAATAAAAAATAAAATAAACTAAAATAAATTAAAAATAAACTAAATAAACCTAAACCTATGAGTTAAATTAATTTTAAAAAATTTAAATATTAAAAAAGTAAAAAAACTAAAAAAACTTATTCCCGTTTAAACTAAACGTGACCTAAACCCTACCAACCTACAACCTACTAACCCTAAACCCTAAACCTAAACCCCCCTAAATCTTAAATCCTAAACCCTTAACCCTAAAACCCCACATTAAACTAAACACTACCATAAAAACCACAAACCTAAATGTAAACTAAATAAACCTAAAATAAAATGGATAAAACCTAAACCTAAATAAAATAAAACCTAAACTAAAACCTAAACATAAACTGACTAAACCTAAACATAAAAGATAAAATAAAATAAAAAAATAAAATAAAATAAATAAAAACTAAACTATAAAATAAAACCTAAATAAAACTAAACCTAAAATAAAATATAATAAATCTAAAATAAAATAAAATAAACTATAAATACCTAAACCTAAAAAAATAAAACTAAAATAAATAAAATAAAACCTAAACCTATAAAAAATAAAATAAACCTAAACCTAAACAATTAAACTAAACTAAAATAAAACCTAAACCTAAACATAATATCAACTAAACCTCAACCTAAATCTAAACTAAATAAAATAAAATAAACTAAAAATAAAACCTATTAAAAAAAATGTAACATGAAAGTAAGCCTAAAAAAAAGCTAAAGCCTAAACCTAAAAAAATAAAATAAAAACCTAAGCATAAAAAAAAATAATAAACTGGACTAAATCAAAATATAAATTAAAATAAAACCTAAAATTAAAATAAATAAACCTAAAATAAATAAACTAAACTAAATAATAATAAAATAAACCTAAATTAAAATAAAATATAAAATAAATTATAATAAATAAAAGTACTAAATTAACTAGTTTTTTAATTTTAAAATAATAAATTATAAAATTAAAATCCCAAACCCTAAATCCTCATTAACTTTAAACCCTAAACCCTACCATAAACTACCTAAATACCACAGGTCCAAACCCACCTAAACTCTAAACACCTAAATCCTACCCTAAAACCCACACCCAGGCCCAAATGCTAAACCCAGGCCAAGGCTAAACAAAGCCTGACCCTAAACCACAAAGCCTAAACCCAGACCCTAAACCATGACCTGAGCCCTCCTAAACCCAAAAAACCAAAAACTAAATAAAACTTAAAATAAAATAAAAAAAAATAAAACTAAATAAAATAAAAAACTAAATAAACTAATCCTAAACCTAAACCTAAACTTAAAATAAAATAAAATAAAACTAAACTAAAATAAATTATATTAAAATCTAAACTAAACTAAAATTAAATAAACCTAAATAAAAACCTAAATAAATATCAGTTTAAGATAAAAATTAAAATAAACTAAATAAACCTAAAGCTAAAACATAAACCTAAAATAAACATTAAATAAATAAAACCTAAATAAAACTAAAAAAAACCTAAAAAATAAATAAGATAAAATAAAACTAAACTAAATATAATAAATAAACCTACACCTACCAAAATAAACTAAACTAAACCTAAACTAAATAAAATAAAATAAACAAAAATAAACCTAAACCTGTAAAAAAAATAAAACATAAAACTAAACCCAAATCTAAAATGTAAACCTAAAATAAAATGAAAACCTAAACCTAAACATTAAAATAAAAAATAAAACTTACACCTAAAATTAAAAAAAATAAAACTAAACAAAAAAATAAACGTAAACCTAAACCTAAACCTAAAAAATAAACTAAAATAAAAAACCTAAACTAAAATAAATAAACCAAACTAAATAAGAATATAAATAAGCCTAAATAAAAATATAAAATATAATAAACTAAAATAAATAAAAAATAAACTAAATAAGCCTAAACCTATCGGTTTACTTAATTTAAAAAAAACCCTAAACCATAAGTCCTAAACCCTAAGCCCTAAACCCTAAAACTAATCCTAAACCTAAAATAAATAAACTAAACTAAGTAAAAAATAAAAAATAAAAGTAAATACAAATAAGAAATTCAGTAAACTCAAATAAATGAAAAATAAACAAAACAAAGCTAAACCTATTGGTTTACTTAATTTAAAAAAAAAAACCTTAAACCCTAAACCTAAACCCTAAACCCTAAAACCCTAAACTCTAAACCCTAAACCCTAAACCCTAAAGCCTTGGCTATTCATATTGGCTAGGGTTACTCTTGGCTCTATTAGACCTGTAAAATTACTATTGTGATCTAGTTATTAATAGCTGGCTGTTGCTCCTTATTGGCTTTCATCACTATGAGCCTGTTTTTCTTGCCTTGATGTTTCATCTGGGTAGGGGTTTTTTTGTTGGCTATTCATTCTCATGTTATGGTGGAATACTTAGGTGATGCTTCTCTTATAAGGGATTGGTGGCATCCCTTTGCCATAATAAATATTGTTTCTTTTCATTCTAGAGTGTATTTTGCTATTGCTTGGTATGCAAGTATTAAAGATCATATGATATGCATCCAGTGGCAGCTGCCTTCCCTTAGGTATGTAGGCTATGATGGCTGGGATGATGTCAGTCATAATTTGGCTAGAAGTAGCACTTGTGATGTAACCCATCCTTTAAAGTTTGGATGGTCATGTTTGTGCCCCATTATTGTGAGCTTTCCTTCCAGCATTTGAATTTCTCACACTTTCATTTAGTTTTTCAGTTAATTTTGTTTGTATCTCTTTACCTGTGCTTATTCTTTCTTCTAACTGTTTGCATGTTCTGTGCTATTTCCTTGCAGGTTCCTTCTATGGAGGTGGTAAATACCTCTCTCATCTTCTCAAGCTTTTGCTAAAGGCTATCCTCTAGCTTTTTTTTTTTTTTGTGACTTTTGTACCTCTTGCTATTTTTCTTTTTGTTTTTCTTTTTCCTTTTATTTTGGTTGTACATAGATAGGGGATTCAATCTCTAGTTTGACTGTACCTCTTTGAGCAGTAGTTCTTAAGTTTATCCCCTCTTAAGGATCTAGTAACCCCCCTTTTTGTGTAAATAAAATTCCCCTACATGGGGTTCTATAAAAAAACCCTAAACCCTAAACCTACAATCCTAAATTTTAAACCCCAAACCCTAAACCCTAAACCCTAAACATTAAACTAACCCTAAACCCTAAACCCTAAACTAACCCTAAAGACTAAGAATGGGTAGAACCTTAACAACAGGAACATCACTGTCAACTCAGCTCAGTCTAGATCGGCGGTGGAGACAGGCGGCAATTATCATGGTGGGTGGGGAATGAGGTCGGTGGATATGGAGGTGATTGTTGGAATAGTGGTAGTTATGGAGCCGGGATGAGCGACGAAGGCTACAATCATGGTGGTGGCGGAGAGAGAGATCGGGGATATGATGGCAAATCTCGCTACTCAAGAGGCGGGGGAGGTTTTGATGGGAACTGGAGAAATTAAAGAATGGCCGATCCGATATACTACTTATCAAAGTGTGTCTTTATAGTAAAGATGATTCTACTTGTCTAGGATTTTTGATTTGCTCTATGGGTGTTCATTTTTTATCAATGTCATCGCTTATGTATTAGAAAACTTGGGGTGCTACTTGCTTGATAAAATCGAAAAGAAGAAATGTTGAATTTGAATTTGTTCTCTGTTAAAAAAAACCTTAAACCTTAAACCCTAAAATCTACAACCCTAAACCCTAAACCGACAATACTAAACCCTAAAACCCTAAACCTAAACCCTAAATCTCTAAACCCTAAATAAAATAAAATAAAATAATAAAACCCTAACCTAAATGCTAAACCCTAAACCATAAAACCTGATCTAAATACTAACCCACCCTAAACTTAAACCTAAACCTAAAACCTAAACCTAAACCATAAACTAAACTAAACTAAACTAAATAAAATAAAACCTAAACCTAAACTTAAACAAAAAAATAAATAAGTAAACATAAACTAAAATAAAATAAATATAAAATATATAAATAAATAAATAAACTAAAACCTAAATAAACTTGAAAATATATAAAATACAAACCTAAACCCTAAACTAAAAAAAAAACAAAACCTAAAATAAAATTAAAATAAGCAAAATAAAATAAATGTAAACCTAAACTAAAATAAACTAAATTGAAATAAATTAATCATAAACCTAAACCTAAAATAAACTAAACCTAAACCCAAACATAAACTAAGTAAAATAAAATAAACTAAAAATTATCCTAAACCTAAAATAAAAAATAAAACCTAAAAATAAACCTAAAATAAAAATCTAAAACCTAAACCATAAACTTAAAAAAAAACAAAACCTAAAATAAACAAAAAAAAATAAACTGATACCTAAGCTAAAATAGACTAAACAAAATAAATAAAACCTAAACCTAAACTTAAACCGTAAACTAAATAAAATAAAATAAACTAAAAAAATAATCTTAAAATAAAGCTAAAATAAAAAACCTAAAAAAATAAAATAAAAACCTAAACCTAAAAAAATAAAATAAAAATAAAATTGAACTAAAAAATAGGCATAAACCTACACATAAACGTAAAAAAAACTAAAATAAAAAACCTAAACTAATTTAAATAAAACCAAGACAAATAAACTAAACTAAATAAAAAAATCTAAATGAAAGTAAAAAATAAAATAAAATAAAATAAATAAAAAATTAACTGAATAAATTAATTAAACCTAAACCTACCAATTTACATATATTTAAAAAAAAACCCTAACCCTAAACTATAAATCCCACAAACCCCACAGAGTGAAAAACTAAACCAACACAAACCCTAGCGCACTCCTTAAACCTAGGCCCCAACCTGGCTGACCCCTACCACAACCTAAACCACAAAACTCCCTAAACCTTGGGCCTAAACCCTAGGCTGGACCTAAAATGAACCTACCTAACCCCACCAAAACTCACTTAAACCCTCTACCACAGGCCCTAGGCCAGATCCTCCTCACCCACCTGGGCCACCCACCTCCACCCTAAACCTAAAACTAAAACCTAAACCTAAACTAATTAAAAAAAATAATAAATAAAACCTAAACCTAAATAAAATAATAAAATTAAATGTAAACTAAATTTAAACACATAAAATGATTAAAATTAAGATAAAATAAAATAAAATAAAATAAATAAAAATATACCACTAAAAAAATAAACCTAAAATAAAACCTAGATAAAATAAAAACTAAATGTAAAATAAAAATAAATTTAAAATAAAATAAAATAAATAATAATCTAAACTTAAAAAAAACCAAAACATAAATAAAAAATAAAACTTAAACCCTTAACTAAAAAAAAATTCTAAACCTAAAATAAAAATAAAATAAAATAAACCTAAACTTAAACTAAAAGAAACTAAACTAAAATAAACAAAACATTAACCTAAACCTAAAATAAACTAAACTTAAACCTAAACGTAATCTAAATAAAACAAAATAAAATAAAAATAAACTTAAACCTAAACTAAAAAATAAACCTTAAAACTAAACATAAAATAAAAACCTAAAACCTAAACCTAAAATCATAAAATAAAAACCTAAACCTAAACTTAAAATGAAAATAAATAAACCTAAAAAATAAAATAAAATTAAAACCAACTAAAAATAAACTAAACCTAAACCTAAAAAAATAAAAAAAAACCCTAAACTAAGATAAATAAACTAAACCAAATAAAATTAAAATAAACCTAAAAGAATAAAATAAAAAACTAAAATAAATAAAATAAACTTAATATCTTTGATAAACTCTACTAGTTTACTTTATTATTTTTTTTTAAAAAAAAAACCTTAAACCTTAAATCCTAAACCCTAAACCACCAACCTTAAACCCTAAACCCTAAACCCTTAACCCTAAACCCTAAAGGCATAAACGCTAAAATCATAAACCCTAAACCTACTAAACCCCTAAACCCACAAACCTAAACCTAAACTCCAAACCCCAAACCCACAAACCTAAATCAAAAGTAACTAAATAAATTATAAAATAAACCTAAACCTAATCCAAAACCCTAAGAATGGGAAGAACCTTGATGGCAAGAACATCATCATCAACTAGGATCAGTCTAGATCAGGTGGTGGAGGCGAAGGCAGATTTGGTAGTTAACGTAGTGGTGGTGGGGGATCTGGAGGTGCTGGTGGATATGGAGGTGGTGGTCGAAGCAGCAGTGGTTATGGTGGTGGGAGGAGCGATGGAGGTTACAACTGTGGTGATGGAGGAGGGAGAGATTAGGGATATGATGGTGGATCCCACTACTCGAGAGGCTGGGGTGGTTCTGATTGGAATTGGAGAAGCTGAAGAAGCTCTGATCCGATCTGCTGTTTATGGAACTGTGTCTTTATAGTAGAGATGGTTCTATTTATCCAGAGTTTTGGATTGCTCTATGCGTGCTAATTTTTGAACTATTTTGTTGCTTGTGCCGAAGAAAACTTTGTGTGTTACTTGGTTGATGAAATTGAAAATAAGTCATATTAAACTTAAATTTTTTATCCATTAAAAAAAATAAAAATACAAAAAACCATAAATCCTAAATGAAAACCTGAACGCTAAACCTAAAACCTAAACCCTAAATTCTAAAAACCCTAAACTTTAAACTCTAAGCCCTAAACCCTAAAACTCTAAACCCTAATCCCTAAACCCTAAAACTTAAACCCTAAATAATAAACCCTAAACCCTAAATAGATAAAAAATAAACTAAATATGCTAAATAAACCTCAACCAACCAGTTTACTAATTTTTAAAAAAAATATTAAACCATAAATCCTAAACTCTAAACCCTAAACACTAAGCCCAAAACCTACAACCCTAAACCCTAAACCCTATACCTACACCTTACAAAAAGCTAAAACCTAAACCCTAAAAGCATAAACCCTAAAACCCTAAAATACAAAACCTAGGCCAAACCCTAAATAAAATAAAGAAAATACCTAAACCTAAACTAAAATGAACTAAACTAAAATAAATAAAACCTAAATCTACCAAAATAAATTAAACCTAAACATAAACCTAAACTATATAAGATAAAATAAATTAGAATAAACCTAAACCTAAACTAAAAATTAAACTAAAATTAAACCTAAAATAAAACCTAAAATAAAACATAAACCTAAAATTAAAAATAAAAAAAACCTAAACCTAAACCTAAATAATAAATAAACCTAAACCTAAAATAAAGTAAAATAAAGCTAAAGTAAAAATAAACATAAACCTAAAACCTAAACCAAAAATAAACTAAAATAAAACTAATAAAATAAATTAACTAAATTAAATAAAACTAAATAAAATAAAATATAAACCAAATTCAAATAAAAAAATAAACTACAAATAAATAAAATAAACTAAATAAACTGAACCTACAGTTTGTAATTAAAACCCAACCCTAAAATAACCACATGACCACAATCCCAACAACCACTAACCTACACTACCCACACTTAACTCCCTAAAATAGTAAGTAAATAAAAATAAAAGAACCCTAACCTAAACCCAAACACAAAATACTTATTCAACCCCAATCCTAACCTAAACCCTACCACTAAACCCAAACCACAACTTACCTAAATCCTAAACATCACCATAAACCATATCCCTAAACCTCCCTAAAACCTGAGCCAACCTAAACCTAAACTAAATACTTATATAAAATAAATAAAAAACTTAAACCTAAATAAAATAAAGAAAATAAAATAAAATTAAAACCTAAACTAAAACTTAAACCCAGATCTAAACCTAAACTTAAACTTAAATATAAAATAAAATAAAAACTAAAATTAAATTAAAATAAAATAAATAAAAACCTAAATTAAACTAAACTAAAAAATAAACCCAAAAAAACTTGAATAAAATAAAACTAACGTGGATACAAATAAAATAACCAAAATAAAATAAAACTAAATGTAAGATATAACTAAAAGACCTAAAAACTAATAAAATAAAAAATAAACACAAATCCTAAAAAAAAAAAATAAAAACCTAAACTTAAACCTAAAAAATTAAAAAAAAACTAAACTAAAAAATAAACATAAACTTAAACCTAAAAATAAATTGAAATAAAAAATTATAAATTAGAATAAATAAACCTAAAATAAATTAACTAAACTTAATAAAAAAATAAAGCTAAATAAAAATAAAAAATAAAATAAACTAAAATAAATAAAACATAAAATAAATAAACTTAAACCTATCATTTTCGTTTTTTAAGTAAAACCTAAATAAACCACACTGACCCACATCCCAACCCTAAACCCTAAACCTTTAAACTAACCCTAAACCCTAAACCCTAAACCTAAAACACTAAAATAACCCTAAACCCTAAACCTTAAATAATAAAAATATAAAAAGAAAAAAATCCTGACAGACCATAAACCCAACCTAGCCATCACTACCATAGCTAAACGTGAACCTAAAAAATAAAATAAAATAAATAAAATCTAAACCAAAACAAAATAAAATAAAATAAAATAAAACATAAACCTAAACATAAACCTAAACGAAAAGAAATAAAATAAACTAAACTAAAATAAAATAAATAACCTAAACTAAACTAAAATAAAAACTTAAATAAAATAAAACTAAAACTAAAATAAAATAAAATAAACCTAAATGAAATAAAATAAACTAAATAAAGCCTAAACTAAAAAAAATAAAAATAAAATTAAAACCTAAACCCTAAACTAAAATACCTTAACCAATAATAAAATAAACCTAACTAAACCTAAACTAAAATAAATATAACATAAACCTAACCTAAAAAACAAAACCTAAAATAAAAACCTAAAAATTGAACCTAGAGAAATATAATAAAAACCTAAACCGAAACCTAAAAATATTAAAATAAAATCTAAAGCTAAAAAACAAAATAAAAATAAAACTAAACTAAAAAATATACCTAAAAAATAAAATAAAATAAAGAACCTATACTAAAATAAATAAAACTAAAATAAATAAACTAAACTAAATAAAAATAAAAAATAAATCTAAATAAAAATCAAAAGTAAAATAAACAAAAATAATTAAAAAATAAACTAATTAAACTTAATAAACCTAAACCTAGTAGTTTACTTAATTTAAAATAAACCATAAACCCTAAATCCTAAAGCTAAAACCCAAACCCTAAACCTTAAACCCTAAACACTAAACTGCTAAACTCTAAACCAAAACTCTAAGCCCAACCCTAAACCCTAAACCCTAAAAGCGTAAACCATAAAAAACCATAAACCCTAAACTCTAAACCTAAACCCTAAACCCTAGCCCCTAAACCTAAACCCTAAACCCCAAACCCTAAAATACCTAAAGTAAAAAGTAAACCCTAAAACCTAAACCTATAAACCTATACTACCTAAACCCTAAGAATGGGTAGAACCTTGACGGTAGGAATATCACCATCAACTAGGCTCAATCTAGATCTATAAGTGGAGGCGAAGGCGGATGTGGCGATTATCACAATGGTGGTGGTGGATCTGGAGGTTCTGGTGGATATGAAGGTGGTGGTCTGAGTAATGGTGGTTATGGAAGCGAGAGGAACGATGAAGGTTACAGTCGTGGTGGTGGCGGAGGGAGAGATTAGGGATATGATGGTGGATTACCTCGAGAGGTGGGTTATTGATGGGAACTGGAGAAATTGAAGAGCGGTTGATCACACTTCTTATGGAACTATGTCTTTACAGAATCGATTCTAGTTTTCTAGGGTTTTTTATTTTCTCTATCAGTGCTCCTTTTTTATCTATGTCATCCCATATGTCTTAGAAAACTTGGTGTGTTACTTGGTTGATCAAATTGAAAAGAAGAAATGTTAAATCTAAATTTGTTCTTTGTTAAAAAGACCAAAAACCTAGAACCCTAAACTAAAACCTGAACCCTAAACCTAAAAGAAAAATGCCAAACCCTAAAACCCCTAAACCCTAAACCCTAAATCGTAAACCTTAAAACCCAAAACCCTAAACCTTAAACCTTAAATCTTAAACCTTAAACCCTAAAGCCAAAACCATAAACCCAAAAAAAAGAAAAAAAAGATAACCCCTAAACCCTAAACCCCAAACCTTAAACCTTGCACTAATCTTAAACCCTAAACCCTAAACCTTAAACCCCAAACCTACTAATCTGGACCCTAAACCCTATATCTAAATTATAAAAAGCAAGACCTAAACTAAATAAAACCTAAAAATAAAATAAATAAAAAACCAAAACCAAATTAAGTTAAAAAATATAATAAAATAAAAGCATAAACTAAAACCTAAACCTAAACCTAAACTTAAAAAGAAATTAAAATAAAAATAAAAACTAAATTAACTTAAAATAAATAAAAACCTAAACTAAACTAAAGAATGAAAAACCTAAATAAAATAGAAACTAAACCTAAAATAAAATTAAAAAAAACCTAAATTAAAACAAAATAATAACTAAATAAAAACCTAAACCTAAAAAATAAACTTAAGAAAAAAACCTAAAAATAAATCCTAAATCCTAAACTAAAATAAAAACTGAACCTAAAATAAAAATAAACCTAAACCTAAACCTAAACTAAAAAAATTAAACCTAAAATAAAAACCTAAACTTAAACCTAAGAATAAAAAATAAAACCTAACCCTAAAAAATAAAATAAAAAAACTAAACTAAAAAAATAAAACTATACTTAAAAAAACTAAAATAAAAAAAACTAAAATAAAATAAATAAACTAAAGTAAATAAAAATGAAAATAAACCTAAATAAATATAAAAAAATAAATTAAAATAAATCGATAAAATAAACTAAATAAATATAAACCTACTAGTTTACTTGGTTTAAAAAAAAACCCCAAACCCCAAATCCTAAAACTAACCCTAAACCCCAAACCATAAACCCTAAACCATAAACCCTAAACCCTAAAACCCAATAGCCTAAACCCTAAACCTTAAACCCTAAAACCCTAAACCATAAACCATAAACCCAAAACCCTAAACCCTAAACCTTAGAACCTACAACCCTAAACCCTAAACCCTAACTCCTAAAAACTTAAAAACCTAAATCTAAACTAAATAAATAATAAAAATAAAATAAATAAAAGAACATAAATCTAAATAAAATAAAATAAAATAAAATAAATAAAATAAAATAAAAACATAAACAAAAACCTAAACCTAAACCTAAACATAAACCTAAAAGAAAAATATAATAAAATAAAAAATCAAAACTAAATTAAAATAAAATAAATAAAAATCTAAACTAAACAAAAAAAAATAAAATAAACTTATAAATAAGAAACCTAAATAAAATAAAACCTAAACGTAAATTAAAAATAAAATAAAATAAACAAAATTAAAAAAAACTAAATAAAAACCTAAACCTAAAAAATAAAACTAAAAATAAAACCTAAAATAAATGAAAATTAAAACCTAATCCCTAAACTAAAAAAAAAAAACCTAAACCTAAAATAAACAAAATAAAATAAACCTATACCTAAACTAAAATAAATGAAACTAAAATAAATAAAACCTAAAATAATAAAATACCTAAATAAAATAATAACTTTATGAAAAATCAAAATAAACTAAACCTAAAATAAAATAAAATAAAAACTAAATAAAATCCTAAACCTAAAAAATAAAACTTAAAGATAAATAAAAAATAAAACATAAACCATAAACTAAAAAAATCCCTAAACCTAAAATAAAAATGAAATAAACAAAATAAAATAAACCTAAACTAAAATAAACTAAAAAAATCTAAACCTAAACTAAATAAAATAAAATATAATAAAAATAAACCTAAATCTAAACAAAAAATAAAAGCTAAAAACAAACCTAAAATAAAAACCTAAAACCTAAACCTAAACTTAAAAATGAAAAATAAAACCTAAACATAAAACGAAATAAAAATGAAACCAACTCAAAAATAAACATAAACCTACACATGAACCTAAAACATAAACTAAAATACAAAACCTAAACTCAAATAAATAAATGAAACTAAATAATAATTAAAACTAAAAATAAAATAGCATAAAATAAATAAAAAATAATTTAAATAAACCTAAACCTACGGGTTTACTTAATTTAAAAAAATCCTAAACCTTAAACCCTAAACTCTAAACCCTAAAAACCCTAGAGCCTAAACACTAAACCCTAAACCCTAAACCCTAACTGACCCTAAAACCCCCAACTACCACAACCCTAAACCCCAAACCCTAAACCATAAACCTAAAAATAAAATATTTAAAAAAAACCTAAACCTAAATAAAATAAAATAAAATAAAATAAAACTTAAACTAAAACCTAAACCTAAAAAATGAAAATAAACTAAAAATAAACATAAACCTAAAAACCTTAAAATAAACTAAAGAAAATCTAAACTAAAATAAATAAACATAAAATAAATAATCTAAACTAAATAAAAATAAAAAATTATCCTAAATATAAATAACACAAAAAATAAACAAAATATACTAAATAAACCTAAACCAACTTGTTTACTTAATTTTAAAAAAACCTTAAACAATAAATCCTAAACCCTAAACCTTAAACCCTAAACACTAAACCCTAAACCTACAACCCTAAACATACAACCCTAAACCCTAAACCCTAACCCTAAGCCCTCAACTCTAAAACTTTAAACCCTAAACACTAAAATAAACCTAAACCATAAAACCTAATAAACATAAACCTAAACATAGACCCTAAGAATGGTCAGAACCTTGATGGAAGGAACATCACCGTCAACCAAGCTCAGTCTAGATTTGGCAGTGGAGGCAAAGAAGGCGGTTATCATAGTGGTGGTAGATCAGCTAGTGGATGTGGAGGTGGTGGTGGGGTGGTGGTCATGGAGGCGAAGGTCGATGGAGGTTATAGCCATGGTGGTGGCGGTCGGATATGATGGTGGATCCTACTACTCGAGATGGGGTGGTTGATGGAGCTAACGAAGAACGATTCGATCTGCTATGGAACTGTGTCTTCCAGTAAAGATAAATCTAATTATCTAGGGTTTTTGATTTGCTCTATGGATGCTCATTTTTGTTCTATGTCATCACTTGTCCCTTAAAAAATTTGGTGTGTTACTTGGTTGATTGAATAAAAAAAAGAAATGTTGAATATGAATTTCTTCTTTATTAAAAAAAAATGAAAACCCTAAATCCGAAATGTAAAACCAAAACCCTAAACCATAAACCCTAAAACCTAAAAACCCTAAACCCTAAACCATAAATCGTAAACACAAACACTAAACCTAAAACCCTAAACCTAAACTAAACTCAAACCTTAAACCCTAAGAATAAAAAACCTAGATAAAATAAAAACTAAATGTAAAATAAAAATTAGATAAACGTAAAATAAACCTAAAATATAATAAAATAAAAAATAAACAAAAACCTAAACTTACAAAATAAACTTAAAAAGAAACACTAAAAAAAATAAAAAATAAAACTTAAATCCTAGACAAAAAAAAACCCTAAACATAAAATAAAAATAAAATAAGCAAAAAAAATAAACTTAAACCTAAACTAAAATAAACTACACTAAAATAAATAAAACCAAAACATAAACCTAAAATAAACTAAACTTAAATTGTAAACTAGATAAAATAAAATAAACTAAAAATAAACCTAAACGTAAACTAAATAAAAATTAAAACTAAAATAAATAAAAAACCTAAACCTAAATAAAATAAAAAAATAAAGTAAAATAAAAACATAAACTACAACCTAAACCTACACCTAAACCCAAAAAAAAATAAAATTAAATAATACAAAATAAAATAAAATAAATAAAACCTAAACTAAAATAAAATCAAAAAAATAAATAAAATAACTAAATCAAAATAAAATGAAAAACCCAAAATAAAATGAAATAAAATTAAATAAAACCTAAAATGAAAATTAAACCTAAAATAAATAAAAATAAAACTTAAAACCCTAAACTAAAGAAAAAGCTAAACCTAAAATGAAATAAAATAAACCTAAACTACTAAAATAAATAAACCTAAACCTAAGGTAAACTTATCTTAAACCTAAACATATACTAAATAAAATAAATAAACAAAAATAAACCTAAGCGTAAACTAAAAATAAAACCTAAAAAAATATACCAATAAAATATAAATAAAAACCTAAACCTAAACATAAAATAAAATATAAAATAAACCTAAAATAAAATAAAATAAAACTAAAGTAAAAAAATAAACCTAAACCTCAAAAATAAACTAAAATAAAAAACCTAAAATAAAAAAAATAAACTTAAATTAAATAAACTAAACTAATTATAAATAAATTAAAAATAAATAAAATAAACTAAATAAACCTAAACCTCTGGGTTTCCTTTTTAAAAAATAAGAAAATTAAAATAATAAAAACCCTACATCAACCCTAAACTAATGAACCTACCTACAAACTATAAATACCTAACCATGGTAATCTTATAACCCTAAAATCTGCACAAACCCTAAACCCTTAATAATCTAAATCCTAAATCCTAAACCCTAAACATAAATAAAAAAAAATAAATAAATAGAAACTCTCAACCACTAAACCCTAAATTCTTAACCTCTGACCCTACCCTTGTACCCTGATCCCTAAACCCTAAATCCTAAACTTTACCCAAAACCCTAAGCCTAAAATAAACCTAAAATAAAACTAACCTCTAGGCTAACCTAACTTAAATAAACTTATAAAAATAATAAATAAATAAAACCTAAACCTAAATAAAATATAAAATTATATTAAAAGAAGAAAACCTAAACTAAAACCTAAACCTAAATGTTAAACTAAACCTAAACCTAAATAAAATAAAATAAAATAAAATAACTAAATTAAAATACATCAATAAAACCTTAACTAAACTAAAAAAAATAAAATAAACCTAAAAATAAAAAACCTAAATATAATAAAATTAAATGTAAGATAAAAAATAAAATAAAATAAAATAAAAACCTAAACATAAAAAATAATCCAAAAAATAAAACCAAAAAATAAATAAAAAAAACCTAAGCCATAGACTAAAATAAATAAATATAAACATATAATAAATAAAATAAAATAAACCTAAACCTAAACTAAAATAAACTAAACAAAAATAAATGAACCATAAACCTAAACTTAATTTAAACTAAACGTAATCCCAAAACTAAATAAAATAAAATAAACTTAAAAAAACCTAAACATAAACTGAAAAAATAAAACCTAAAAATAATCCTAAAATAAAAAACTAAAACCTAAACCTAATAAAAATAAAATAAAACCTAAACCTAAACCTAAAATAAAAAAATAAAATAAACAAAAAAACTAAACTATAAAATAAACATAAACTAAATAAACCTAAAAAAATAAACTAAAATAAAAAAATGTAAATTAAAATAAATTAACTAAAATAAAATAAAATAAACTAAATAAAATAAAAAATTAACCTAAATAAAATAATTCAAAATAAATAAATAAAATAAATAAACTAAACCCGTTTTCTTAATTTAAAAATATAAACCTAAACCTAAACCCTAAACCCCAAATCCCACCCTAAAACTAAACCTTAAATAAATAAAATAAAACCTAACCTCAACCCTATAACAAACCTAAACCCTAAAATATAAATAAAAATAAAAAAACCCTAACCCTCAACCTCAAAACCCTACCCCAAACTCAACCACAAACTCACCAAAACCCTAAACTAACCGACCCTACCCTAAACCTAACCCCTACCCTAAAAGCTAAAAGCTAAACCCTAAACTAAATAAACCTAAAAATAAAATAAATAAAAGACCTAAACAAAATAAAATAAAATAAAAAATAAAATAAAGCTAAACATAAACATAATTTAAACTAAACCCAAAGAAAAAAAAATAAATAAAATAAAATAAATAAACTTAAACTACTAAAAATAAAAATAAATAAAATAAAAAATAAAATAAAATAAAAAAATAAAATAAATTAAATTAAATAAAAAACCTAAAAAAAAAATAAATAAATAGAACCTAAACCAATAAAAGATAAACATGATGAGAATTTAAACTAAACTAAAATAATTAAAACATAAACCCTAAACCTACATCTAAACTAAAATAAATAAATAAAATAAAAAATAAACCTAAAAAATAAAAAAAAAACCTAAAAAAACTTAAAAAAACTTTACTAAAATAAAATAAAAACTAAACCTAAACATAAAAAAAATAAACTAAACCTAAAATAAAATAAAATAAAATAAAAATAAACTAAAAAATAAACTTAAATAGAAAACAACTAAAATAAATAAACCAAAAAATAAAATAAACTAAATTAATAAAATAAAAAATAAAATAAATAAAAAGATAAATAAAATAAACTATAATTTAATAAACCCTAAACCTACTGAGTTTACTTATTTTAAAAAAAACCATAAACCATACCTAAACCCTAAACTAAAATAAACCTAAACCACAAACCATAAAAAGCAAAATCTAAACCTAAATGGATAATACCTAAAATAAAATAAATAAAAGACCTAAATCATAATAAAATAAATAAATAATAAAACCTAAACTAAAACCTAAACCTAAACCATAAAAGAAAAAACTAAACTAAAATTAAATAAATAAACTAAACTAAAAAAATAAAATACCTAAATAAAATAAAAAACTAAACCTAAAGAAAAATAAAATAACTAAAATAAAATAAAATAAAACAAAATAAATAAAAATAAAATTAAAAATAAAAAAAAATTAAAACAAAATAAACTAAAATAAATAAAAAATAAACTAAATAATCCTAAACCTACAAGTTTACATAATTTAAAAAAACCCTAACCCTAAACCCTAAACCCCAAATCCTAAACCTACAACCCTATGTCGTAAACCCTAAATCCTAAAACCCTAAACCATAAACCCTAAACCCTAAAACCTAAACCTAAACCCTAAACCCTAAAAACCTAAAAACTTAAACCTAAACTAAATAAAACCTAAAAAATAAATAAAATAATAAATTGAAACCTAAATAAAATAAAAGAATAAAATAAAATTAAAATTTATACCCAAACCTAAACGTAAACTTAAGCCTAAAAATAAAATAATATTAGAAATTAAAATTAAACAAAAATAATATAAATAAAAATCTAAACTAAACTAATAAAATAAAAAAACCAAAAAATAAAATATCTAAATAAAATAAAAACTAAACATAAAATAAAAATAAAATAAACCTAAAATAAAATAAAATAAAATGCTAAACCAAAAGATAAACCTAAAAATAAAACCTAAAAATAAATAAAAAAACACAAACCACAAACTAAAAAAAAAAACTAAAACTTAAAATATACAAAATAAAATAAACCAAAACCTAAACTAAAATAAACTAAACTAAAATAAATAAAACCTAAACCTAAACCCCAAACTAAATAAAATAAAATAAACTAAAATAAACCTTAACTTAAACTAAAAATAAAACATAAAATAAACCTAAAATAAAATCTAAAACCTAAACCTAAAATAAAATAAAACCTAAACCTAAACATAAAATTTAAAATAAATCTTAAACCTAAAAAAAAATAAAATAAAAAAATAAAACTATAAAAATAAACATATATAAATACTAAAATAAAAAACCTAAAATAAAAAACTAAAATAAAATAAAAAAAAATAAACATAAATAAAAATTAAAAATTAAATGAACTAAAATAAATATAAAATAAACTAAATAAACTTAAACCTACCAGTTTTCTTAAATTAAAAAAAAAAACCCCTAAACCCTATGCCCTCAATCATAAACCCTGAATCCTAAACCTAACCTAAAGTAACTAAATAAATTAAAAAAGAATCCTAAACCCTAAAACCAAATAAACCTAAACCTAAACCTAAACCCTAAGAATGGGCATAACCTTAATGGCAACAAAATCTTCATCCCGGTCTGATCTAGCGGTGGAGGCAAGCTGATTATAATGTCTTGGTGGGCGATCTGGAGGTGTTGGTGGATATGGAGGTGGTGGTTATGGAGGCATGTGGATCGATGGAGGATACAATCGTGGTGGTGGTGGAGGGGAGAGATTGGGGGATAAGATGGTCGATCTAGCTACTCAAGAGACTGGGGGTGGTTTTGATGGGAACTAGATAAACTGAAGAACACCCAATCCGATCTGCTACTTATGGAACTCTGTCTTTATAGTATAGATAAATCTAGTTATTTAGGGTTTTGATTTGCTCTACGTGTGCTCATTTTGGATCTTTGTCATTGCTTGTGTCTTAGAAATTTTTTTGTGTTGGTTGGTGAAATTAGAAAGAAGAAATTTTGAATATGAATTTTAGGTTTAAGGTGTATTTTATTAAAAAAATAAACCCTAGATGTAAAACTTAAACCTAAAACCCTAAACCCTAAACCCTAAACCCTAAAACCCTAAACCCTAATCCCTAAACCCTAAACCTAAAAACCTAAATCCCAAACCCAAAACCTAACCCTAAACCCCAAACAACCCTAAACCCCAAACTTAAAACTAAACCTAAACCCAAAAAAACTAAAACCTAAACACTAAAAATAAACACTAAGCCAAACCCTAAACCTTCCTTAAACCACAGCCCTAAACCACTAAACTAACTAAAAACTAACCAAAACCTAAACCCAAACCCTAATCATAAAATCCTAAACCCAGCTAAACACAAACTAAACCAAATCATTAAACCCTAAACACCTAAACCACAAAACCCTAAAACCATAAACCAAAACCCTAAAATAAATAATAAACTTAAACCTAATAACCTAGAGCTAAACCTAAAATTAAAAACCAAAATAAAAAATAAATAAATAAACCTAAACCTAAAAAATAAATAAAATAAACTAATAAAATAAATTAAATAAATAAAACCTAAACTATGCTACAAAATAAAATAAACTTAAGAATAAAACTAAATGTAAAATAACAAAAAATAAACCTATAATAAACCTAGAAGAAACTAAAATAAAAAATAAAGAAAAATCTAAACCTAAAAAAATAAACCTAAACTAAAACCAAAAAATAAATAAATAATTAAACTTAAACCCTAGACTAAAAAAACATAAACCTAAAATAAAAATAAAATAAATAATATAAAATAAACCTAAACCAAATCTAAAATGAACTAAACTAAAATAAATAAAAAACCTAAACTAAAATAAAACTAAACTAAACCTAAACTAAATAAAAGAAAATAAAACAAAAAATAAACCAAAACCTAAATTAAGAAAAATAAAACCTAAAATAAACATAAAATAAAAACCTAAATCCTAAAATAAATAAAACCTAAAATAAAATAAAAAAAATTTAAACTTAAATAATAAAAAATTAAAATAAAATAAAACATAAACCTAAACCTAAACCTAAACCCAAAACTAAAATAAAATAAAAAATAAAAACTAAAATGAAATAAAATAAATAAAAATTTAAACTAAACAAAAAATAAAAAACCTAAATAAAATAGAAACTAAACCTAAAATAAAAATGAAATAATCCTAAAATAAAATAAAATGAAAACTAAATAAAAACCTAAAATTAAAAAATAAAACCTAAAAATAAATAAAAAATAAAACCTAAACCCTAAACTAAAAAAAACCTAAACCTAAAATAGGAATAAAATAAACTAAAACCTAAACTAAAATAAACTAAACTAAAACAAATAAAACTTATACCTAAACCTAAAATAAAAACTAAACCTAAACCTAAACTAAATAAAATATAATAAAAAAAATAAACCTAAACTAAAATAAACCTAAATAAGATAAACCTAAACTAAATAAAATAAAATAAACCTAAACATAAAATAAAATAAAACCTAAACAAAAATAAAATAAGAAATAAACTAAACCTAAACCTAGAAAATAAACTAAAATATAAAATTAAACTAAACTAAATAAAATAAACTAAAAAATCAAAATAAAAATAAAATAAAACAAGATAAATAAATAATAAACTAAATAATTAAATTCACTAATTTTTAAAGATAAAAAAAAAAAACCTACCCCCTAAACCCTAAAACCCTAAACCTTAAACCATAAACCTACAACTACCCTAAACCATAAACCATGGGTTAAAAATTTAAAAAGACAAAAAGCACTGACCTAAACTGAGCCCTAGGCCTACACCTAAAGTCTAAACCTTAAACCTAAACCCTACCCTAGGCCCTAAACCCAAACCCTAAAGCCCTAAAAAACCAACCTAAACTAAAATCAGAACTAGGCCTAAAACTAAACCTAGCACTAAAATAAACTAACCTAAACTAAAACCTAAAACCTAAACCTAAATAATTAAAACCTAAATAAAATAAATAAATAAACCTAAACCTAAATAAAATAAAATAAAAAACTAAACTAAAACCTAAACATAAACCTAAAAATGAAATATAATAAAAAATAAAAACTAAATTAAAATAAAATTAATAAAAACCTAAATTAAAACAAAATAAAACCTAAAATAAAAAAACTAAAGATAAATTAAAATAAATAAATAAAAAATAAAATAAATAACATAAAACCTAAAAATAAACCTAAAAATAAATAAAAAATAAAATAAAATAAATAAAATAAAATAAATAAAAAAAAACATAAACCTAAATATAATAAAAAATTAAAATAACATAAAACATAAACTACAACCTAAACACTAAACCCAAAGAAAAACAAAAAATAAAAAAACTAAAATAAAATAAATAAAAAACCTAAACTAAACAAAAAAATAAAAAACCTAAATAAAATAAAATTAAACTAAAATAAAATAAAATTAATATAAAATAAAATAAAAATAACTAAAACCTAAACCTAAGTAAAACTTAAAAATAAATAAAAATAAAACCTAAACCCTAAACTAAAAAAAAACCTAAACCAAAATAAAATTAAATAAACAAAATAAAATAAACCAAAAAAAATAAACTAAACCTAAACTAAACCTAATCTAAATAAAATAAAATAAATATAAACCTAAACCTAAAAAAAATAAAACCAAAAAATCAAACTAAAATAAATACTAAAACCTAATCCTAAAAAATAAAATCCTAAACTAAACCTAAAATAAAAATAAAACCTAAACCTAAAAGAAATAACAAAGAATAAACTTAGCTAAAATGTGAACCTAAACCTAAACCTAAAAAATAAACTAAAGTAAAAAGAAAATATTAAGTAAACTAAAATAAATAATAAATAAACTAAATATACCAAATAAACCTAAACCGACTAGTTTACTTAATTAAAAAAACCTTAAATCCTAAAACCCACCCTATAACCAAACCCTAAAACCTAAACCAAACCCTAAACCCTAATCACTAAACCCTAAACTCTAAACCCTAAAAAAAACCTAAACATGAAATCCTAGCCTAAACCCTAAACCCTAAAAGCATAAACCTAAAACCCTAAACCTTAAACTCTAAACCACAACCCTAAACCCTAAACCAACCTAAACCAAACCCCAAACCTTAAACCTAAACCTAAAGTAACTAAATAAATTAAATAAACCCTAAAACTAAATAGAAACCTAAACCCAAACCTTAAGAATGGGTAGAACCTTGATCAGGAACATCCACCTGCAGGGTCTAGATTTGGTGGTGGAGGTGAAGGTGGAGGTATTATTGGTTGTGGGGATGGAGGTGCTAGTGGATATGGAGGTGGTGGTCAGAGCAGTGGTGGTTATGGAGGCAAGAGGATCGATGGAGGTTATAGTCGTGGTGGTGGCAGAGGGAGAGATTAGAGTTATGAAGGTGGATTCCGCTACTTGAGAACCCAAGTTGTTTCTGATGGGAACTGGAGAAATTGAAGAATGTCCGATCTGATCTACTAGTTATGGAACTGTAGCTTTATAGTAAAGAAAGTTCTAGTTATCTAGGGTTTTTGATTTACTCTAAGAATGCTCATTTTTTATTTATGTTGCCATTTGTCCCTTAGAAAACTTTTTGTGTTACTTGGTTGATGAATTAAAAAAAAGAATGTTAAATCTGAATTTATTCTCTCTTAAAGAAAAACTAAATACCCTAAACCCTAAACTAAATCTTAAACCATAAACCTAAAACCTAAACCTGACAATTTACTAGAGCCTTTTGATGTGGTGGTTGAACCTTTATTGATCATTTTGAATGGGACTTTTTGGTTTTTGTTGGTTGGTGGTTGCCTTTGGCCCCCTTTTGTGTGGTTGTTTTATCTTCTGGTGAATTACACTGGTTGTAGCTTATGTTTCCTTCAGTTGATGGTTTCATTTCTGAGCTATTTAGTCATTTGTGGTTGCTCACCCAGGTTTGGCTTGGTGACAGCTTATTTTTGGGACTTTGGCTTGAGGGCTCCTATCTTGGTTTTGTTAGCTATTTCTCAATTAAATGGTATTGGTCTGGTGCTTGTTGATGGCTAGTTTTAGTTTTCCCTAGTTTAAAGTTTGGATGGGTATTTGGTTAATGGCTGTTGTTGGTGTTCTGACTTTGTTCTGGCCTTTCTCTGGGTTTTTGTGATTAGTTTGTTGTGGTTTTCATTTGATGGTTTGGGTGCTAGCTGGTTGCTGGTCGGTTTCTTTTTGTTTAATGGTGATGGATCTAGAACTCTATGGACTACTTGGTTTGGATGTTTACTTGTATCAGGTATGCTGGCTATGATTGCTTTGATATTACTCACATATTCTCTCTCGTTGGTAGTATTACTTATGATTGTAACCCTTCTTTATGAGGTTTGGATGCTCATATGTATTGTTGCCCCTTGAGATGATGTTAACTGAGCTTGAACCTTTTTTCTAAGCTCTCTCCTTTTCCTCTCTTTATCTTTATCATTTTTAGCTATGACTTTTGCCTTTGTAGTGTTTTGCAAATTTTTTTTACAAGTTGGAACTTTATAGAGGGAATGGTCATTGCTAAGTCAACCCAAGTGATGTTGCTATGGATATTGCTTATCCTACTTTTCAAATGAATCATGAAATACTGTTAACTTATCCTTTTACTATTTTTAGGATTTGTTTGTCTTACTCTATGTATTATTCTCTTATGCCTTTTAGGCATTGTATTTGTTCAATTATTTTCTTTTCTTTTTCTAATGTACTTAGATGGGGGTTTATCTCTCTAGATTTCTTGTAGCTCTGAGACCAGTAGAATTTTAGAGCTTTAACCCTTTTAAGGACATTGTATCTTTTCCTTTTATGGTAATAAAATTCTAACTTTCCCAAAAAAAATACACTAAACCCTAAACCCTAAACCCTAAAACCATAAACCCTAAACCCTAAACCCAAACCTTAAACACTAAACCCTAAACACAAAACCCAAAAACCTAGACCCTAAACTCAAAAACACTAAACCTTAAACCTTAAACTAACCAAAAATCAAAAAGACTAAACATTAAACCCTAAATGCTAAACCATAAACCTTAACCCTAAACCCTAATCCCTAAAAGCATAAAACCTAAAATCCTAAACCCTAAACCCTAAACCCTAAACCCTAAACCCCAAACCTTAAACATAAACTTAAAGAAACTAAATGAATTAAAAATAAACTTAAATATTAAAACCTAATAAACCTAAACCAAAACCTAAACTTTAAGAATGGTCAAAACCTTAACGGTAGGAACATCACCATCAACCAGGCTTAGTCTAGATCTCGCGGTGGAGGCGAAGGTGGAGGCTACGATTATAACAGTGGTGGTGGGGATTTGGAGGTGTTGGCAGTTATGGAGGCGGGAAGAGCGATGAAGGTTACAACTATGGTCTTGGTGGAGGGAGAGATCAGGGATATGATGGTGGATCCCGCTACTCAAGAGGTCGGGGTGGTTCTGATGGGAACTAGAGAAATTGAAGAATGACAGATCTGATCTTCTACTTATGGAACTGTGTCTTTATAGTAGAGATGGTTCTAGTTATCTATGGCTTTCGATTTGCTCAATGCGTGCTCATTTTTTATCTATGTCATCGCTTGTGTCTTAGAAAACTTGGTGTGTTACTTGGTTGATGAAATTGAAAAGAAGAAATGTTGAATCAAAATTTGTTCTTTATTAAAAAAACCAAAACCCTAAACTGTAAACTAAAACCTCAACCTTAAACCCTAATCCCTAAACCTATAATCGTAAACCCTAAACCCTAAACCCTTAAACCCTAAACCCTAATCCCTAAAATGCTAAACCCTTAACCCTAAACCTTAAACCCTAATCTCTAAACCCTAAAACCTACAACCCTAAACTCTAAACCCTAAATCTCAACGCCTAAACCCAAAAGCCTAAACCCTAAACCTTAAACCCTAAACCCTAAACCTTAAAAACCTAAAAACCTAAACTTAAACTAAATAAAAACTAAAAATAAAATAAATAAAAAAATCTAAATATAAATAAAATAAAAACCAAAACTGAAACCTAAACCTAAACTTAAACCTAAAAATGAAATAAAATAAAAATGAAAAACTAAATTAAAATAAAATTAATAAAAACCTAAACTAAACTAAATAAAATAAAATAAGTGTAAGAATAAAAAACCTAAATAAAATAAAACTAAACGTAAAATAAAATAATATACTTAAAATAAAATAAAATAAAACCTAAACCTAAGAAATAAACCTTAAAATAAAACTTAAACCCTAAACTAAAAAAAAACCTAAACCAAAAATAAAAATGAAATAAACTTAAACTTAAACTAAAATACACTAAACTAAAATAAATAAAACTTAAACCTAAACTTAAACTAAATAAAATAAATTAAACTAAAAATAAATCTAAACCTAAAGTAAAAAATAAAACCTAAGAATAAACCTAAAATAAAAATAAACCTAAACCTAATAAAAAATAAAAACCTAAACCTAAACCTAAAAATAAAAAATAAAACCCAAACTTAAATAATAAAATAAAAACAAAATTCAACTAAAAAATAAACTTGAAGCTAAACCTAAACATAAAAAATAAATTAAAATAAAAAAATATAAACTAAAATAAAGAAACTAAACTAAATAAAAATAAAAAATAAACCTAAATAAAAAAATACAACTAAAATAAATAAAATATAAACTAAATAAACCTAAACCTACTGGTTTACTTAATTAAATAAAAACCATAAACCCTATATCCTAAATCGTAAACCCTAAACCCTAAACCTACAACCATAAATCCTAAACCCTTAACCCTAAACCCTAAAAGCATAAACCCTAAAACCCTAAACATAAAACCCTAAACCCTAAACCTTAAACCTAAACCCTAATCCTAAACCCTAAACCCTAAACCCTAAATCTAAACCTAAAGTAACTAAATAAATTAAAAATTAAACCCAAACCCTAAACCTAAACCTAAAACCCTATGAATGATATATCCTTTTGATGGAGGTCGAGATTATTTCTTGTTAGTACTATTGAGATTTAGTTGCCCTTTAATTTTGGTGGCTCTCCCCTCTTGTTAGTCTCCTGTTGTGTTGGGTTTAGGATGGCCTGGAGATTGGCAGGCTTCAGAGCTTGCTTGTTTGCCTTTTTCCCTAGCCTCTATTTTTTTCTGTGAGGGTTTATTTTTTGGTGGTTGCTTGATGGCTAGGGTTTTTTCTAGCCTTTTGGTTTTGGTTTTAGCTATCTGGAATCGTGATTGTTGGTTAGGCCTGGCTGTGGGCTTTTTTCCTTCTTGGGTTGAGTTTACACTCTCTGGAGCTGTTACCTGCCATCTAGTTTTTGTTCCCTTTTTTGGTGGTTTTTTTGAAATTTTTTTGTGGTGTTTGCTTGTTGGTTGGATGGCCCATTGGGTTGTCATTTCTTTATTATGGGATGAACGTATGTGGCTTTGGTATTAGCTCTATTTCTATTTAATTCCTATACTATGGTTGGTGGGTGGCCTGATGGGGTTGCATTTGTCTTTGTTGGTTGGTGGATCTGTAGAGTTTTTGGTTCTTTACCTTTGGTCTTTATTTTTTTTGGGTGACTTTGAAGGTGGCTATTTCTTGGCTATTTCCATGTTTGGTTGGTTTCTTTACTCTAGTTTGGCTGGATGTTTTGCTAATTAGTTTCCTATTTAATCCTGATGATAGATACTGGAACTTGGTGAGCTTTTGGCTGTTGACTATTTGGTTTATTTAAGGTAAGTTGGTTATGATGGTTTGGGATGTTTCCCCTATAATGCTTTTGGCTGGTAGCACCATATGTGATTTTAATCCTTCGTACGAAGTTTGGATGCTCACATATCCTGTTTCCCCTTGAGAAGAATGTGATTGAGCCTTATCTAAGATTTTTATCATTTTATTCCTTTTGTGTACTTCGCTTGTCCTTATTTCTAGATGTTTATCCCTATCTTAAATTCTTTGTGGTTTGTGGTAGGTTTTAGGCCTGTAGGTGGTTTGTGCATCTCTTATAAGATTTTGGGATATAAATGGTTTTGGCTGCCCTTCTTGGAATTTGGTGTTGTTTCCTTCTTCATTTTTGTCTTTTCTTTATTTTGCTTTGGTTTTCTTGTAATAGTTAGCAAATTTATTTCTTTAGGCTAATTATAGCTCTTTGAGTAGTAGTTTAGAGATTTATCCCCTTTAAGGACCTTGTATCCTTTTGTTTTTGGCAATAAAATTCTCCCACTTTTGATTTTTTAAAAAAAACCCTAAGAATGGGCAGAACCTTGATGGTAGGAACATCACCATTAACTAGGCTTAGTCTAGATCTAGCACTGGAGGCGAAGGCAGAGGTGGCATGATAGTGGTGGTGGGGGATCTGGAGGTGCTGGTGGATATGGTGGTGGTGGTTATGGAGGTGGGAGGAGCAGTGGAGGTTATAGTCATGGTGGTGGTGGAGGGAGACATTGGGGATATGATGGTGGATCCTGCTACTCGAGAGGTAGAGGTGGTTTTGATGTGAATTGGAGAAACTAAAATAAAGATCCAATCACTGCTTATGGATGTCTTTACAAGAGAGGGTTCTAGTTATCTAGATTTTGATCTCTCACATGTGCTCATTTTTTATCTATGTCATCACTTGTGTCTTAGAAAACATGGTGTGTTACTTGGTTGATGAATTGAAAAAGAAGAAATGTTGAATCTAATTTTATCCTCTGTTAAACAAAATAACCAAAAACCCTAAACCCTAAATTAAAACCTGAACCCTAAACCTAAAACCTAAACTCTAAACACTAAACCATAAACCTTAAAAACCCTAGACCCTAAACCCTAAACCCTGAAACCCTAAACCCTAAACCATAAACCCTAAAACCTAAACCCTAAACCCTAAACCCAAAAAATAAAAAATAAAAAATAAAAACCATAAACCCTAAACCTAAAACACTAAACTAACCCTAAAACCTAAACCCTAAAAAGCTAAAATTCTAAACCTAAACTAAATAAAACCTAAAAATAAAATAAATAAAACAACTAAAAAAAATAGAATAAAAAATAAAATAAAATAAAAACATAAACTAAAACCTAAACTTAAACCTAAAAAAGAAAATAAAAAAATAGAAACTAAACTAAAATAAAATTAATAAAATTCTAAACTAAACTAAAAATAAAAAAGCCTAAATAAAATAAAAAATAACATAAAAAGAAATAAAATAAACCTAAAATATAATAAAATAAAAACTAAATAAAAACCTAGACCTAAAAAATAAACTTAAAATAAATAAAATAAAACCTAAATCCTAAACTAAAATAAACGAACAAAATAAAAATAAAATAAACCTAAACCTAAACTAAAATTAACTAAACTAAAATATATAAAACCTAAACCTAAACCTAAAATAAACTAAACCTACTCCTAAACCTAAACTAAATAAAATAAAATAAACTAAAAATAAACCTAAACTTAAACTAAAAAATTAAACTTAATGATAAACCTAAAATAAAATTCTAAACTTAAAACCTAAAAACTAAAATAAAATAAAGCTAAACCTAAAATAAAAATAAAATCTAAAAAAAAATAAAAAATAAAAAAATAAAACTAAAAAATAAACTGCCTAAATGAAACTGAAAATCACTTAATTTAAATAAAATAAAAATAAAGAATAAAGAAAAACCATAACCCTAAACCCCCAGACCATGGCGTTAAACCCTAAACCCTAAACCATAAACTACCCTAAACCCTCATAAAAATGTTACCATACCAAACCTAAACCCTAAACCACTCCTAAACCTAAACCCTAAACCCTAAACCAAAACCCTACACTACCCAAATCTAAACCTAAACCCAACCCTAAACCCTAAAACCATAGCCTACCCTAAACCTAAACCTAAATAATAAAATAAAATAAAATAAAATAAAACCTAAACTAAACCTAAACCTAAACCTTGGCTAAACCTAAAATTAAAATAAAAGAAAATAAAACAAACTAAAATAAAATGAATAAAAATCTAAACTAAATAAAATAATACTAAATAAAATAAAATAAACCTAAGAAAATAAAATAAAACTAAATAAAAAGCCTAAAAAATAAAACATAAAAAATAAAACCTAAAATAAATAAAAAAAATAACACCTAAAACTAAACTAAAAAAAAACCTAAACCTAAAATAAAAATAAAATATGCAAAATTAAATAAACCTAAACCTAAACTAAAATAAACTAAAAATAAATAAATAAAACCTAAACCTAAACTTAAAATAAACTAAACCTAAACCTAAACTAAATAAAATAAAATAAACTAAAAATAATCCTAAGCCTAAACTAAAAATTAAAACCTAGGAAAAACCTAAAATAACAACCTAAAAGGTAAACCTAAAAAAATAAAATAAAAACCTTAACCTAAACCAAAACCTAAAAAATGATATAAGAATAAAACAAAACCAAAAAAATAAACTTAAACATAAACTTAAACCTAAAAAATATACTAAATTAAAAAAAAACTTAAACTTAAATAAATAAACTATTCTAAATAAAAAAAATAATCTTAAATAAAAATAAAAACTAAAATAAACTAAAATAAATAAATAAAACTAAAATTAAACCTACAGGTTTACTTAATTTTTTATTTAAAAAACCCTAAACCATAAACTAAAAAGTAAAACCCAAAAATAAGCCTAAGAATAAAAAACCAAAATAAAATAAAGGCTAAACATAAAATAAAAATAAAATAAACCTAAAATATAAACTAAATAAACTCCTAAGCTTAAAAAATAAAACCTAAAAATAAGTAAATAAATAACCTAAACCTTATACCTAAAAAAACCTAAACCTAACATAAAAATGAAATAAACAAATTAAAATAAACCTATACATAAACTAAAATAAACTAAACCAAAAGAAATAAAACCTAAACCTAAACCTAAACTTAAACTAAATAAAATAAAATAAACTAAAAATAAACCAAAAAATAAACTAAAAAATAAACCTAAAACATAAACATAAAAAAACAAAATAAAAACCTAAACTTAAACATAAACCTAAAATAAAAATAAAACCTAAATCTAAAAATAAAATAAAATAAAACTCTAAAAAAAAAAACCTGGCTCCAAAACCTATAAAAATAAACTAAAATAAAAAAATGTAAACTAAAATAAATAAACTAAACTAAATAAAATTTAAAATAAACATAAATAAAAAAATAAAATAAACTAAAATAAATAAAAAAAATAAAAAATAAACCTAAACTGTCGGGTTTACTTAATTTAAAAAAAACTCTAAACCACTAAAGCCTAAACAAAGCCTAAACCCTAAACCCAAACCCTAAAACACTAAATCTTAAAGCCTAAACACTAAAACTCTAATCCCTAACAACCTAAATCCACAAAAACTAAACCAAAACCCTAAACCCTAAAATAAAACCTAAAACCTAAAAATAAAACTAAAAATAAAATATAAAAAAACCTAAACCAGAATAAAATAAAAAAATATAAAAAATACATAAACTTAAACTAAAACCTAAACCTAAACCTAAAAATAAAAAAATAAATTAATAAAATTAGGCTAAAATAAAATAAATATAAACCTAAACTAAACTTAAAAATAAAATAAACCTAAGAATAAAAAACAAATAAAATAAAACCCAAATAAACTAAAAATAAAATAAAATAAACTAAATAAAAAAACTAAAACCTAAAAAAATAAAATAAAAAATAAAAAATTAAAAAATAAATAAAAATAAAATAAAACCTAAACTAAAAAAAAATAAAATAAATAAATAAACCTAAACCTAAACTAAAATAAACTAAAAATAAATAAAACCTGCCTTAAATAAAATAAACCTAAACTAAATAAATAAACTAAAATAAATAATAAAACCTAAAACCTAAACCTAAAAAAAATAAAATAAACCAAAAATAAATATACCTAAACCTAAAGATAAACTAAAATGAAAACTTAAATAAAATAAATAAATTGATAAAATAAAATAAAATTAAATAAAATATAAACTAAACTAAATAAATCTAAACTTGGGTTTGATTTTAAAATCATAAATCTACCACACCTAAACCCTAAACCCTTAAACCATAAACCCTAAACTAACTCCTAGGCCCCAAATCTAACCCCTAAACCACTAAATCTACCCTAAACTCTGTCTGACCTGACCCCTTGAACCATCCCACCACCTAACCTTGTAACCTAACTCCTAAACACTAAACCTAAACCTAAACTTTTGCCTAAAATAATCCCCCTACTAACCCAAAACACTAACCTAACCCACTAAACCTAAAACCTAAACTAAACTTAAACCTAAACTCTAAACTAAAACCCACTAAACTAAACCTAAAATTTAAAAAACCCCTAAACCTAAACTTAAAACTAAACCTAAACCTAAACCATAAACCCTAAACCTAAACTTAAATCTAAACCTTAAACATTAAACCCTAGACTTTAAAAACCTAATCCTGGTATCCCTAGTTCTCCCCTACGGTGCTATGTCAATTTCATTTTCCCCTTTGTCAGTGCATCCCCATCTCATGTTTTTAGTGGATCCTTCATCATTCTTGACCATTTTCTGGAGTCTTTTGAATCTCACGGCTCATGATGTGTCTCTTACGAATATGGCTACGGTGAATCAAACCCATGGATTACATCTTCCAATTCGGATGATCCATTTGGGGCATCAATTTTTGATTGCCATTTATGCTATTAAATCCTTTAAGGATGCACAGTAAAAGTTCTACCTCTTCTCGATGAATTTGATTTTGACTTCTTTTTGAGATATGCTTGTGATCATGTATTGATCATGATGTCAAAAAGAAACCTTTCAAATTTACTTTGGTTGGAAAATTTGTGTTGCACCAGCTAAATTTGGAAATGATCTGATCCTTTTTCATAACTTTATAAACTTTCGGGTGCTTTCTCTATTAGCTTGATCGATCTAAGACATATTTTGATTCAACTTATGAATGTTTTTGATTATTCAAGGGTTTTTTCATGTCGAGCTTATTTTGTCTTTAACTATCAAATGCATTTGTTGAAGTGGTATCCCCTTTTGGCTATAAAGGATGAATCACCTATTATTCCCATGTGGTTAGCTTTTTGGTCAGCCACTCCAAATCAATCAGGTGACTACTGTGAGTCCTGTCCCTCTGTTCCTCGTACATTGGTTGAACTTGACATATCTAAAAAAAAATCCTAAGGAGGTCTTGATTGGATCTAAAAAGTTTGGTTATTTATAAAAGGTCAAATTTGAAAATTTTTTAGTCTTATCTTTTGATTACAAGATGCATGGTCATGATAATTTAGAGTGTTTTGTTCTTTAGCCATAAAATAAAATTTTGAATGATCATAATTCAAAATTAGCTTCTAATAAAGTTAATAAAACTATTTTTTGTGCCTAAAAATAACTTTAATGTTGATATTAGTCAAATTTTTTTGGAATCTTAATGTTCCTAAAATTGTTGATTCTACTTCTCATTAGTGACAAAGGTACTAATAATGTTGAAAAGATGGTTTTTCCCAACAACCTTTTTATACATGATAATATGCCTATTATGGCTAATTCCAAATTTAAAGAGGCTAAAAAATGATGATTCATTCTCTAATGAGTCTATTTCTGCTTCTTTGCTCGCATTAATTGATGAGATAAGGATTTAAATGATAACTTGAATGTAGCTAAAATTTATGAGCAAAACATTGATTCTGACATTGGTAATTGTGCTTTAAATGATATAATTTCTTCTCATTCCCTTAATTCCAAGATTGATCTCATTCTAATCCCACTTTTCAACAAAATGCTGATTTGGAAGATGGGGAAGTTATGATTAGAGATGTTCTTGCTGATCCTTATCCTATTAATAATATTTCTAATCAATCTCTATCCAAGGGTGACACTTTGGATAAAAATAAAAAATTCCAAACTATCCTTAAAAAGAATACTAAAAACTCTAAGATGTAACCTCCTACTCTTTCCAGATCTTAGATATCCTATCACATAAATAATGTTGCTTTAATTTTTACTTGAAGATTTTACTAGATCTCTATTCACATAAATAATGTGTTGTTTAATTTTTTACTTAGAAGAAGATTTATTATTCTTTCTCTCTCTCTTTATTATTATAATTTCCTTTTACAATTTTATTTATGTTTAATTCTTTTATTTGAAATGTTAGAGAGTGGTACCCTCATTCATTGTCATAGAAATCTACAAAATTAACAATATCTATTTATTGTTATTGAACCTCTTATACATGATAAAATAATCATGTTGCTAGGATGCTTGGCTTTAGTAATTTTTTCTCTAACATCAATAATAAAATTTGGTACTTTTAGAATAGATTCTTAAATGTTTTAATTTTAGATGATCTACAATAAGTTGTCAATGCTCAAATTTCTTTTGGTGACCGTTGTGGCTGGGTTCTTTTATTTATGCTTCTTGCAATAGAGCTGGTCAAAATGTTCTTTGGGAGAATTTAAGAAATTTTTCTCTTTCTATTAACATACCTTGGTTGGTTGGGGGTGATTTCAACACTATTCTATATTCTTCAGAAAGAAGGAGTGGTTGCTCTCCTAATATTCATTATATGGAAGAATTTTCTAATATGATTCTTGATTGTAATCATTTTTACAAAAAGTTTTAAAGGCTCTAATTATACAATTGGTAACATATAGAAAGAATTCTTTTCAATTCTTATTGGATTAATCAATGGCCTCTTACCTCTGTTGACCATTTTAGTAGACTTTATCTGATCATGCCCCACTTTTGGTTTATGTTAAAGAAGACTCTAAAATATTAAACATCTCTCCCTCTTTCAGATTTCAAAATATGTATATTCAGCATTTAGATTTTCTTAAAGTCGTGGCCATTAATTGGATTGCCCCTTCACACTCTGATAATTCAATTAGGGGTATGAATAGATTATGGTTTAAGCTTAAAAGGCTCAAACAAAGTTTGGTTTGGTGGAACAAACATTATTTTAAAAATCTTTTTGTTAATATAAAGAACATGGAACTTTTGGTTTATGATCTTGAAAATGATGTTTTCACTCACTCTTTTAAGCTTAAGGAATTGAATGAAGATAAAGATAAACTTTTTAATTATTATAATATGGAAGAGACCTATTGGAAAAGAAAAGCTTCTAGTAAACATATTGCTGATGGGGACAGGAATACCATGTATTTTCATGCTTTATTTAATAAAAAGAGAGCTTTAAATTATATCTAAAAAATGAAAAATGATATTGGAGATTGGATCAATGATATTAATGTTATTAAAGATTATGTTATTAACCACTTTAGAAATATGCTTAATAAAAGCCACTCTTATGAAGCTTTTTCTAATTCACATTTAATCCCTCTATTATTACCAATGACAATCATTGGCTTACTAGGTTTTGAAGATGAGATTGGTAAAATTCTCAATAGCATGAACTTTGATTTTATTGCTAGTCTGGAGGGTTATTCGACTCAATTTTTTCAAAATTGTTGGTCTATTATTAAGCATGACTTAATCGATGCTATTGTCAATTTTCTTTATTGGTAATCCTCTCCTTAAATATTTTTTCAAGCACATCCATTATTCTCATACCTAAAAAAGATAATCCAAAATCTTGGAGTAATTTTAGACCTATTAGTCTTTGCACTTTCTTTAAAAAATTGATTTCTAAAATTCTTACTAATAGACTTAGTCCTTTATTTCAAAAAATTATCTCTCTCAACCCGGCTTTGTTAGAGGAGATCTATATGATATCCACTTGCTCAATAACTTATTAATGATTTGGATGTTCCAACTAGAGGTGGTAACATCCATTTTAAATTAGATATTTCTAAAGCCTTTGATAATATCTATTAGGATTACCATTTAAATATCTTGCATTTATTTGGTTTTTTTGATAATTTCATTAACCTTATTAAAACTTTAATAATGCCGTTTTGTATTCTTCATAATGGTGAAGCTTTAGGCATCTTCCTTTTTCATGGATTGAGAAGGAGGTCCTTTGTCCCCTTATTTATTATTACAGTGGAATACTTTCTAGGAGTTTAAATGATTTATTCAATAACAATCTAGCATGTACTTTAGAACTCACGGTGGTATCTATTTCTCATCTTAGCTTTGCTGATGATTTCATTATCTTTTGTAATGCTTCTTTTCATCATATCAAAAGACTTAAGAAATTTTAAATAATTTTGGTAGAAAGTGGTCTTTCTATTAATGAAAGCAAGAGCTACTTTATTACCTCCTCTAAAATGCCTAATAATAAAATCAATCATATCTTGAGAATCACTAACTTTAAACACCAACAACTCCCTATTAAATATATGGGTGCTCCTCTTTTCAAAGGTAAAAAAAGATCCCATGTTTTTGATGAGCTTATCCGAAAAATTTCTAATAAAATTTTGGTGTGGGAACTTCACTTACTTTCATTTGGTGGTAGGCTTACTTTGTTTAGGAGTACTCTTAATTCGATGCCTTTATATCTTATTCAAACCATTATCCCTACTAATTCTATCTTAAATAGAATTAATCATCTCATAATGTTTTTTTTTAGGGCTCAAATAATTTAGTTAAAAGGATGCATTGGACTTCTTGGCATAAATGTTGTGGTCCTCTAGGTGAAGGTGGACTTGGCTGCAAACCTCTTTGTTAATCTATTACTGCCTTCTCCCATAAACTCTGGTGGAATTTTAGAAAAAAAAGATAGGCTCTGGGATAATTTTATGATAGCTAAATACTATGAGGGTAAGCACCCTCTAATCTGTACTTATAAAGTTGATGACTACCCAATTTGGAAAAGGCTTTGCTCCATTAAATGGGAGGTTGAATCTTTGATATCTTGGGGTATAAATTCAGGATCTCCTTTCTTTTGGCAAGGCAACTGGATTGGTGGTTGTTCTATTGATTCTTTTTTATCTACCAATTCTACTACTGCTACTAAAGTTAACTCCTTTTGGTTTAATAACAAGTATAATGATAGTAAACTTAGTGAATTTATTCCTATCTCTCTATTTGATAAATCTAGTGATATTCTATCTTTTCCAACAAGAAACTTGATCAAATTCTTTTTGAGCTATACTATATTGGTGATTTTATTCTTAAAGAGGCTTGGAATTATATTAGAGATGCTCATATTTTGCCTAATGTATTTATTAAACTTTGGAATGATATCATCCCTTTCTCTTATTCTATCCTTGCTTGGAAAATTTTGAAAAAATTCATTCCTGTTGATTCCTTGCTCAGGGATAAAGGATTTCATTTGCCTTCCAAATGTTATTGTTGTTTTCATTTCAAAAATGTTAATCATGCTTTTGTCAATGGTGCTATTGGCTCCAAATTATGGGTTTGGCATGATTTTTTTAATACTAACCATTTCCATGGCTTTCTTTCTTTATATCAACTTTTCCACTTGAAAGGTCATATCAAAATTTTAATTTCCATTACCTTTATTTGGTTCAAATGGATGGATAGAAATGATGTTAATATTATGGTATTCCTATGAATCATAAAAGGATTATTGCTAGAACCACAGAAAAAATTCATGCTTTATTTAATGCTAATTTAATTAGTAACACACATTTTAGAGGTTGCAAATTTGTGGCCAAACAATTGGCTCATTACCTGCATGAGATCACCTTCTTTATAGAAGATAGGATTCTATATTGGATAAAACCTCATAATAATATTAGTAAAATTAATACTGATGGCTCTATCTCTTAGAAAACATTTGGTAATGCACATTTTGGAGGTTGCAAATTTGTGGCCAAAGAATTGGCTCTTTACCTGCATGAGATCACCTTTTGTAAAGAAGATAGGATTATATATTTGATAAACCTCATAATAATATTATTAATTGATGGCTCTTTCTTAGAAAACATTTGGTTGTGGTGGTATTTTAGGATTTTGAAGGTAATGTCATTTATGCTTTTGCTTATCCTTTTAAAGCTTGTTCTACTATCTATGCTAAATTAATGGTTCTAAACAAAGCTATTGACATTTGTTTGCAAAAAGGTTTCTTCAATATTTGGATTGAAGTTGATGCTCTTTTACTCATTGACATGCTGACTTCCACGAGGATGAGAATTGAAGATTTATTCTATCTTCTTAATCATATTAGAACACTCCTCTCTCAAGTATGCTTTAAAATTTCTCACATTTGGCATGAAGGAAATGTCTTTGTATATTTTTAGCTAATCTAGGTGCTAAATTAAATGATCTCACTCTTTATGATCATCTTAATTTACCTAAACAATTATGAGGCTTGGTTAATTTGGATAACACCGGATTACCTTATCTCAAATTAATTTTCTTTGTGTTTTTTGGTTTTCTATATTTTTATTTGTGTCCATTTTCATTTCTTTGTACTCCTCTGGTTGCTCTCTTGTCGGTTTGTCTTTGTAATATTTAGGAGATCTCTTTGAGGTGGTGGCTAGCTGTTCAACCTCTGTTGTTGGAGAGGTGTTTTCATTGGCTAACTATTTTATTTAGGGATCTGAATGTTAGCAGTTTCTTCAAGTGCTTCCATGAACTTGTGGTGGCCTGCTTTTAGGTTATGCCTCTACCTAGTTTTGGCTTTTCCCTTTTCTTAATTGGTATTGAATTTGCCTCTAGTTTTTACTGGCTATTTCCATACTTATGAAGTTTTTTTTGCTACTATTTTGGGCTGGTGGTGTCTTTTGCTACCCTCTACCTAGGCGGCTTGGGTGGCTATTATTTGATGGCTACTCTTGATCTTTTCACTCTTGAGTTTATCTCTTTTTTTGGCTTGGTGGCTTTTTTTTTGGTTTCTCCCTTTACCTTGTTGAAAGGGTGCTAATTGGTGGTTGCTAGTAACTATTTTCTCTTTGGTACTAGTTTTTTTGATCCCTGGAGCCTAGAAGGGGCCTTGGTCTATTTTCCTTACCACTCTGGTTAGTTGTTGGTGGTTGGGTGGCCCTCCGAGGCTGCAAATCTTTGTCTGGCTGGGTGATTACCATTTATTTCTTCATTGTTTTTGGTGACTTCCTATTGCTCTGTCACTATGCCTATCTTTCTCTGTGTTGGGATTGCATCCCCTTTGGACTGGCTGCTTCTTTATTGGAGTTGGCTCATCTGCTACTTTGTTAATTAGCTGGGTGGCTTTGTGGGCTGGCTGGTTTGGTTGGTTTTCATTTTGAACTATTATTAGCTGGCAAGGTTTCCTTTTGGTGATTTTTCTTTGTTTTAGTTTTGGCCTTATGGTGGTTGTTTGTTGGTTGTTGATTCTGGTTGTTTGCTCACTTGGGTGGCTACTATTTTTTCCTTGAGTGTGTTGGCTTGGTCTATTATTTTGGCTGAGGATTTGGATTGCTTTTGGTTTATTTGGCTCCATTTGTTTCTTGTGTCTTGTCTCTTGGTTTGTAGGGTGGGCTTGGCTATTTTCCCTGCTGCTCTTGGTGGTGATTTTTTGGTGTTTTTTGGATGCCCATTGGTCTCCTCATGGGTTATTATTCCTATCTCTGGTGTTGCTATTTTCCTGTGGCTATCTTTCTATCTCTGAAGGAGGTATTGTGACTGCCTTTTTATTTCTTGCCTCTAGGTTAGGGTGGTTCTATTAGTGTTGGCCTTGTTCTCTAATCTGGTTTGGAATTGCTGATTTCTTTGTGCTAGTTATAGGTTGATGTTTTGGTTTTGGGTTGTTGCTTATGGTTGTTTGGTGACACTAGTGGATTTGGTTCCATTATGTGGTGGCTTTGCTTTCTCAGTGAAATCTTAGCAGCTGCTCTTTCATTTCTATTATGGTGGTTTTGTTGATGCAACTTTCTTTTAGGTTTGGTGACCTTTAGTCAGCTGGGTGATTTATGGGCCAGCTGTTTCTGTACCTTGGGTAGCAGGTACTAGAGAATTGTTGACTTTCACTCTTTGGTTGATTGCCTTTGTTGAGGTAAGTGGGTGATGCTGGTTGGGATGATTTCCCTATTATCCTCTGGCTGGTAGCAGCATATGTGACTATAACCCTTCTTTTGAAGTTTGGATGCTCACATTTGTGGTTGCCCCTTAAGATGAAGGTGACTGAGCCCGATCCTTATTTGAAATTTTCTCTTATATTTCTCTATATTATGTGCTTAAGCTTGATTTTCTATAGCTGTGCTAATTACATCTTCTATTTGCTTGCAAGATTCTTTGCAGGTTTAAGATCCTAGATGTGGATTATGCAACTCTCAAAAGACTTATGATTCTAGTAGTGGGCTTTAGCTGATCCTCCTATTTACTATGTTGTTGCCTAATTATTTTTGGGTCTTTTATTTCTATTGCTTAGGTTTTTATTTCCTTGCTTTTCTTGTATTAGATAGGGAACTTTTCTCTCTTGAATGTAGCACTTTGGTAATTAAGAAAATTTTCCCTCTTAAGGAACTTGTACTCCTTTATTTGTGGCAATAAAATTCTCCCCTCTATGGGTTTTCTTAAAAAAAAAACCCTAAACCCTAAACCCTAAAAACCTAGAAACCTAAACCTAAACTAAATAAAACCTAAAAATAAAATAAATAAAAAACCAAAACTTAAATAAAATAAAAAATAAAATATAATAAAAATATAAACTAAAACCTAAACCTTAAAATAAAATTAAAAAAAAACAAAAATAAATAAAAATAAAATAAATAAAATCCTAAACTAAACTAAAAAATAAAATAAACCTAAGAATAAAAAACCTAAATAAAATAAAAACTAAACCTAAAATATAAATAAAATAAACTTAAAATAAAATAAAATAAAAACTAAATAAAAACCTAAACCTAAAAAATAACCCTAAAAATAAAACCTAAAAATAAATAAAAAATAAAACCTAAACCCTAAACTAAAATAAAATCTAAACCTAAAATAAAAGTAAAATAAACAAAATAAAATACACCTAAACCTAAACTAAAATAAATAAAACCTGAACCTAGACTTAAACCAAATCTAAATAAAATAAAATAAACTAAAAATAAACCTAAACCTAAACTAAAAAATAAAACCAAAAAATAAACCTAAAATAAAATCCTAAAACCTAAACCTAAAAAAATAAAATAAAAGTAGAACTCAACTAAAAAATAAATCTAAACCTAAACAAAAAAAACTAAAATAAAAAACCTAAATTAAAAAAAAACTAAACTAAATAAAAATAAAAAATAAAACTAAATAAAAATAAAAAATAAAGTAAACTAAATTAAATAATTAATAAACTAAATATACTAAGTAAACCTAAACCTATCGGTTTACTAAATTTTTTTAAAAAATCTTAAACTTTAAATCCTACAACTAAACCCTAAACCTACTAAACCACTAAACAAACCCATAACCCTAAACCCTAAACCCTAAACCCTAAAGCAGAATCCTAAATGGTAAACCCAAACATAAACCTTAACCCACTCAAACCCTAACCCCAAAGCCTAAACCTAAACCTAAAGTAACTAAATAAATTATAAAATAAACCTAAAACCTAAAACCTAATAAACCAAAACCTAAACTTAAACCTTGGGGCTAACCTGAAGGATCATCGTGGACCAAGCTCTCAATTTGGCGGTGGAGTGAAGGTGGAGGCGGCGATATCTCGGTGGTGGGGGATTTGGAGGTCTTTGGTGGATATTGAGGTGGTGGTGGAGTAGTGGTGGTTATGGAGAAGCCAAACAGAGGTTTGGTGGTGGCAGAGAGATCGAGATGGTGGAACCTTCGTGAGAGGCGTGGTTGAATAGAAAGAAGAATAGTCAATCCAATCTACTATTATGAAACTATGTCTTTCTAGTAGAGGTGGTTCTAGTTATCTCGAGTTTTTGATTTGATATATGTGTGCTCATTTTTTATCTATGTCGCCACTTGTGTCTTAGAAAACTTAGTGTGTTACTTGGTTGATAAAATTGAAAAGATGAAATGTTGAATCTAAATTTATTCTCTATTAAAGAAAATAAATAACAAAAACCCTAAACCCTAAACTAAAACTTGAACCCTAAAACTAAAACCTAAACCCAAAAATTTTCTAAAGCCTTTTGTTGTGTTGGTTGAACCTTTGTTGATCCTTTTGGATTGGACTTTTTGGTTTCTGGTGGTTGGTGGCTGCCTTTGGCCCCCTTTTGTGTGGTTATTTTGTCTTCTGGTGTTTTGCATTAGCTGCAGCTTATTTTTTCTTTTATTTTTTCCTTCAATTGAGGGTTTCATTTCTGAGCTATTTACACATTTATGGTTGCTCGCCCTGGTTTGGCTTGGTGACGGCTTATTGTTGGGACTTTGGATTGAGGGCTGCTATCATGGTTTTGTTGGTTGTTTCTCTATTAATTAGCATTGGTGTGCTGTCGATTCTTTGGTTCTGGTTTTCCCTAGTTTAGAGCTTGGATGGGTATTTGGTTAATGGTTGTTGTTTGTGTTCTGACTTTGTTCTAGCCTCTCTCTAGGTTATTGTGATTAGTTTATTGTGGTTTATGTTTGGTGGTTTGGCTGCTAGCTAGTTGCTGCTCATTTACTTTTTGTTTAATGGTGCTAGATCTGGAACTTTATTGACTGTTGGCCTTAGATGTTTGCTTGTATCAGGTATGTTGGTTATGATGGCTTTGATGTTACTCACCTCTTCTCTCTAGTTAGTAGCATTACATATGATGGTAACACTTCTTTATGAAGTTTGGATGCTCATATTTATTGTTCCCCCTTGAGATGATCCTAACTGAGCCTGAGCCTTCTCTTTCTAAGCTCTCTCCTTTTCCTCTCTTTATCCTTATATTTTTTAGCTATGACTTTTGCCTTTGTAGTGTTTTGCAAATTTCTTTTACAGGTTAGAACTTTAAAGAGGGAATGGTAATTGCTCAGTCAACCCAAGTGATGTTGTTGTGGATCTTGCTTATCTAGCTTTCTCAAAGGAATCATGAACTGCTGCTAACTCATCCTTTTACTATTTTCAGAATTTGTTTTAATCTTACTCTGTGTATTTTTCTCATATGCTTTTTGGGCATTGTATTTGCTACTTTATCCTTATCTTTTTTTATTGTACATAGAAGGAGGTTTAGCTCACTAGGTTTCTTATAACTATGAGAGCAGTAGAATTTTAGAGCTTTACCCCTTTTAAGGATATTGTAAATATTCCTTTTATGGTAATAAAATTCCAACTTTCCCCAAAATAAAAACCTTAAACCCTAAACAACTCTAAACCCCAAAACCCTAAAACCTAAACCCAAACCCTAAACCCTAAATAATAAACCCTAAACCGTAAACCCTAAACCCTAAACTCTCAAACCATTAACCATAAACCATAAACTAACCCTAAACCCTAAAGCCTAAAGATAGAACCCTAAACCTTAAGCCCTAAACCCTAAACCCTAACCCTAAATTCTAAACCCTAAAAGCATAAAACCTAATATTCTAAACCCTAAACCCTAAACCCTAAACCTTAAACTAAATTTAAAGTAACTAAATAAATTAAAAAAATAAACCTAAACTGTAAAACCTAATAAACCTAAACCTAAACCTTTAGAATGGGCAGTACCTTGATGGTAGGAACATCACTGTTAACCAGGCTCAGTCTAGATCTGGTGGTGGAGGCAAGGTAGAGGTAGCGGTTATCACAGTGGTGGTGGGGGATCTGGAGGTGCTAGTGGATATGGAGGTGGTCATTGGAGTAGTGGTGGTTATGGAGGTAGAAGGACCGACAGATGTTACAATCATGGTGGTGGTGGAGGGAGAGATCAAGGATGTGATGGTCGATCTGCTACTCTAGAGGATGACATGGTCTTGATGGGAACTGGAGAAATTGAAGAAAGGTCGATCCAATCTGCTGCTTATGAACTGTGTTTTTAAAGTAGGGACAATTCTAGTTATCTAGTGTTTTTGATTTGTTCTATGTGTGCCCATTTTTTATCTATGTCATCACCTGTCTCTTAGAAAACTTGGTGTGTTACTTGTTTGATGAAATCAAAAAGAAGAAATATTGAATCTAAATTTATTCTCTATTAAAAATAAATCAAAAATCCTAAACCCTAAACCTACATCCGTAAACCCTAAACCCTAAAACCCTAAACCCTAAACCTTTAACCTAAACCCTAAACCCTAAAACCCTAAACATTAAACCCTAATCCCTAAACCTTAAAATCTACAACCCTGAACCCTAAACCTTAATCCCCAAACCCTAAACCCTAAACCTAAATAAAATGAAAACCTAAACTAAAACCTAAACCTAAACATAAACCTAAAAATAAAATAAAATAAAAAATAAAAACTAAAAAAAATATAAAAAATAAAAACATCAACTAAAGTAAAAAAATAAAATAAACCTATGAATAAACAACCTAAATAAAATAAAATCTAAATGTAAAATAAAAATAAAATAAACATAAAATAAAATAAAATAAAAACCAAAACCTTAAAATAAAACCTAAACCCAAAACTAAAATAAAAACCTAAACCAAAAATAAAAATAAAATAAAGAAAATAAAATAAACCTAAAACTGAACTAAAATAAACTAAACTAAAATAAATAAAACCTAAACCTAAACCTAAACTAAATAAGATAAAATAAACTAAAAATAAACCTAAACAGAAGCTAAAAAATAAAACCTAAAAATAAACCTAAAATAAAAACCTAAAACTTAAACCTAAAAAAATAAAATAAAAACCTAAACCTAAACCTTGAAAAAAAACTCTAAACCTAAACTTAAACTTAAAAAATAAAATAAAATAAAAAACATAAACTAAAATAAATAAACTAAACTAAATAAAAAAATAAACCTAAATAAAAATAAAAAATTAAATAAACTAAAATAAAAAAAACTAAATAAACCTAAACTTACCAGTTTACTTAATTAAAAAAAACCCATAAATCCTAAATCCTAAACCCTAAACCCTAAGCCCTAAACCCTAAAAACCCATATACCCTAAACCCTAAACCATCAACCTTAAAAACATAAACCATAAAACCCTAAACAATAAACCCTTAAAGTGTAAACCCTAAAACCCTAAACAATAAACCTTAAACCCTAAACCCTAAACACTAAACCCTAACCCTAAACCCTAAACCCTAAACTCCAAACCCTAAACCTAGACCTAAAGTAACTAAATAAATTAAAAAATAAACTTAAACCCAAAAACCTAATAAACATAAACCTAAACTTAAACCCTAATAATGGTTTCTCCTTCAGATGGAGGTCAGAATTATTTCTAGTTGGTGTTGCTGAGCTTTGGTTGCCCTCTAGTTTTGGTGTCTCTCTCATCTTGTTGATCTCTTGTTGTGTTGGTTTTACGATGACCTAGTGATTAGCAAGCTTTGGAGCTTGCTTGTTTGCCATTATTCATAGCATCTTTTTTTCGATGAGGGTTTATTGGCTGGTGGTTGCTTGATGGCTATGATTTTTCCAGCTTTTTGCTTTTGGTTTTGGATATATGGCATCGTGATTATTGGTTGAGCCTGGCCATGGGATTTATTCCTTCCTAGGCTGAGTTACTCTCTCTGGAGCTATTACCTGCCATCTAGTTTTTATTCCCCATTTTTGGTGATTTCTTGATGTTTTTTTGTGGTGTTTGCCTGTTGGCTGGATGGCCTAATGGCTTGTCATTTATTTTTAATGTGGGATGAACCTGTATGTGGCTTTAGTTGTTCTTGGATCTGTTGCTATTTTTATTGATTCTTGCTACTATATCATTGTCCTTGATGGTCTAGTGCTGTTGTTGGTGGTTCTGCAGAATTTTTGGTTCTTTACCATTTGTTTTTCTTTTGTTTTGTGTGGCTTTATGGTGGTTGTTTCATGGTTGTTGTCTTGATATGTTGGTTTCTTTGCTCTAGTTTGGTTGGATGTTTTTCTGGTTAGTTACATATTTAATCCTGATGATAGATACTAGAACTTAGCTAGCTCTTGGTTGTTGACTATTATAGCTGGGTTGTTTCCCCTATTATCCTTTTAGCTGGTAGCACCATATGTGATTATAACCCTTCTACTTAAGTTTGGATGCTTACATATCCTGTTGCCCCTTGAGATGAATGTGACTGAGCCTGAGCCTTATCTAAAATTTTTATCATTTCATTTCTTTTGTTTACTTAGCTTGTCCTTATTTCTAGATGCTTTTCTCTATGTTAAGTTCTTTGGAGGTTTGTGGAAGGTTTGGGGCTGTATGTGGTTTATGCATCTCTTAGAAGATTTTGGGATATATATGGCTTTGGCTACCCTTCTTGGAATTTTGTGCTATTTCTTTCTTAGTTTTTGTCTTTTATTTCTTTGGCTTTGGTTTTCTTGTAATAGGTAGGGGATTTATCTCTTTAGGCTAATTGTAGCTCTTTCAGCAATAGTTTAGAGATTTATCCCCTTTAAGGACCTTGTATCCCTTTCTTTTTAGCAATAAAATTCTCCCACATTTTAATTTAAAAAAAACATAGGAATTGGCCGAACCTTGACGGTAGGAACATCACCGTCAACTAGGCTCAGTCTAGATCTTGTAGTGAAGGCAAAGGCGGAGCACGATTATCTGAGTGGTGGGGATCCGGAGGTCGGATATGGAGGTGGTGGTGAGCGTGGTTGTTACAGGGAGAAGCGGCAAGGTTACAACAATGGTGGTGGCGGAGGGAGATATCAGGAATTTGATGGTGGACCCCGCTACTCGAGAGGCCTAGGTGGTTTTGATGGGAACTGGAGAAACTGAAAGATAGCTGATCCGATCTATTGCTTATGGAGTTGTCTTTACAGTAGAGATAGCTCTAATTATCTAAGGTTTTTGATTTGCTCTATGCATGCTATTTTTTTATCAATGTCATTGCTTGTGTCTTAGAAAACTTGGTGTGTTACTTGGTTGATGAATTGGAAAAGAAGAAATGTTGAATCTGAATTTGTTCACTTATAAAAAAATAACAAAAACCCAAAGCCCTAAACTAAAATGTGAACCTACCCTAAACCTTAAACCCTAAACCTAAACACTAAATCCTAAAACCCTAAACCCTAAACCATAAACCCTAAAACCTAAATTGTAAACCCTAAACCCTAAACCCAAAAAAAAAACCCAAAATCTTACACCCTAAACACTAAACTAACTTTAAACCGTAAGCCCTAAAAAGCTAAAAACCTAAACCTAAACTAAATAAAACCTAAAAATAATATAAAAAAATAACCTAAACCAATATAAAAAAATAAAAGAAAATAAAATAAAAATAAAAACTAAAACCTAAACCTAAACCTAAAAAGAAAAAAAAAAAAACTAAACTAAAATAAAGAAATAAAAACCTAAACTAAACAAAAAAAATAAAAAACCTAAATAAAATAAAAACTAAACTTAAAATAGAAATAAAATGAAATTAAAACTAAATAAAAACCTAAACCTAAAAAATAAACCTATAAATAAAACCTAAAAATAAATAAAAAGTAATACCTAAATCCTAAAACAAAAATAAAACATAAACCTCAAATAAAAATAAAATAAACATAAGCCTAAACTAAAATAAACTAAACTAAAATAAATAAAACCTAAATATAAACCTAAAATAAACTAAACCTACACTTTAACCTAAATTAAATAAAATGAAAATACTAAAAATGACACTAAACCTAAGCTAAAAAAATAACACTTAAAAAATAAACTTAAAATAAAAACCTAAAACTTAAACCTAAAAAGATAAAGTAAAAACCTAAACCTAAACCTGAAAATAAATAATAAAACCTAAACCTAAAAAATTTAAAAAATAAACTAAACTAAAAAAAATAAACTAAACCTAAATAAAAAAAACTAAAATAAAAAACCTAAACTAAAATAAATAAAGTAAACTAAATAAAAATAAAAATAAAAGTAAATAAAAATAAACAAATAAAATAAACTAAAATAAATATAAAATAAACTAAATAATCCTAAACCTACCATTTTACTTTATTAAAAAAAAACCATAACGCTAAAGCCTAAAGCCTAAACCCCAAACCTAAAACCCTAAACCTAGAACCCTAAACCCTAAAACCCTAAACCCTAAACCCTTAACCCTAAACCCTAAAAACAAACCCTAAAACCCTAACCCTAAACACTAAACTTAAAATCAGAACTCTAGTTAAGAAAATAAAAAACCTTAAACCCTAAACTAAAACCTAAACCCTAAACATAAAACCTAAACCTTAAACCTTGAACCCTAAAAACCCTAAACTCAAAACATTAAACCCAAACCCCAAAATACTAAACCCTAAAACCCTAAACCATAATCTCTAAACTCTAAACCCTAAAACATAAACCTAAATAAGAAAATAAAATAAAATAAAATAAAACCCTAAACTAAAACCTAAACCTAAACCAAAAATAAAATAAAATAGATAATAAAACTAAACAAAAAAATAAATAAAAATCTAAACTAAACAAAAAAATTAAATAAAACTAAAAATAGAAAACCTAAATAAAATAAAAACTAAACTTAAAATAAAAATAAAATAAATTTAAAATCAAACAAAATAAAAACTAAATAAAAACCTAAACCTAAAAAATAAACCTAAAAATAAATACAAAATAACACCTAAACCCTAAACTAAAAAAAACCTAAACATAAAATAAAAATAAAATATACAAAATAAAATAAACCTAAACATAAACTAAAATAAACTAAACTAAAATAAATAAAATCTAAACCTAAACATAAAATAAACTAAGCCTAAACCTAAACATAAACTAAATAAAATAAAATAAACTAAAAATAAATCTTAGCCTAAACTAAAAATTAAAAATAAAAACCCAATCTTAAACCTAAACCTAAAAAATAAAATAAAAATAAAACTAAACTAAAAAATAAACCCAAACTTAAACTTAAACTTAAATAATAAACTAAACTAAAAAAACTTAAACTTAAATAAACATAAAAATAAAAATAATCTTAAATAAAAATAAAAAATAAGAGAAACTAAAATAAATAAAAAATAAACTACATAAACCAAAACCTACCAGTTTACTTAATTTTTAAATAAAAAAATCCTAGACCATAAACTAAAAAATAAAACCCTAAAATAAACCTAAAATAAAAATCTAAAACCTAAACCTAAAAATATAAAATAAAAACCTAAACCTAAAATAAAAAATAAAAATAAAACCTAAACCTAAAAAATAAAATAAAAATAAAACTAAACTTAAAAATAAACCTAAACCTAAACCTAAACCTAAATAAAAACTAAAATAAAAACCTAAACTAAAATAAATAAACTAAACTAAAAAAATAACAAAAACCTAAATAAAAATAAAAAATATAATAAAGTAAAATAAATAAAAAATAAACTCAATAAACCTAAACCTGAAAGTTTACTTAATTTAAAATAATTAAAAAATTAAAAAATTTAAAAAATTTAAAAAAAAACCCTAATATTAATCCTTAAACCCTAAAGCTAACCCTAAACCCTAAAACCCTAAATCCTAAACTCTAAAGCTTAAACCCTAAAACCCTAAACCTCAAACCTTAATCCCTAAACCCTAATCACTCAACTCTGTTAAAAAAAATACCTTAAACCCGAAAAAAACCTTCCCATCTCGGCTGCGCTCCCTCTCTGTCGATTTTGCGTTCCCCTCGGTGGATTTGCCATTCTCGTTCTCTCTGCGGCTTCTCCCTGTATCCCAGAGATGTGACGCCCTTGGATTAGAGCGTCTGAGGCCCCACCGCTCTCGACGCCGACCGTTTGGCTCTCGACTCTGTGTTTTCTGATTCATTGCAATGCACTTGTTAAATCATTCAAAGAGGCTTTATCCGGTAAGATCCCTAGCTAATGCTTTCTTAATCTCATTTTGACATCTTATCGCGGATTGTTCGATCAGATGTTGAGAAACTTGCTAAGCCCTTTGAGTTCACTTTAGTGGGTAAATTCTCCCTTAGTCGCCCGACTCTTGATAATATTCGCTCTTTCTTTCATAGTTTAAAATTATCGGGTACTTTCTCTATATCGATCCGTCACATTCTTATTCAACTCAAATGATTTAGATTATATGCGGTTTTCACTGTCGTTTACTTTGTGCATAATTGTCATATGCGCTATTGAAATGGTCCCTCTTTGATGTCAAAGAGGAATCTCCCATTGTCCCTCTTTGGCTTGCTTTTCCTAACATGTACATTATGTCACTCATCAAGTTTTGTTTCTTTGCCTTTTGGTAGACCTCTCCAAATAGACCAAGCAACGCCACTAGATCTAGCCGTTGGTCGATTCTCGTTGAGATAGACATCACAAAAAATATCCCAAAGAGGTTTGGATTGGCTCAAAAATTTGGATATAGTCAAAAAGTCAATTCAAAATTTTCTTATCTTTTGCACTCACCGCAAGATTCACGCACCATCGTAATGCTTTGTACTTCATCCTAATCTTAGAAAAATTTACCATAATATGAACACCATTAATGGAACTGGGAAAACCAATACTCTAGCATATGTGCCTAAAATACTCAAAAGAGCCTCTCCTCCCTACTCCTCCACTCTATCATCTATTGGAAAACACTCGACTTTGGTACTAAAATAGGCATTGAGGGGTGTGATGCTACCAATGGAAATATACCTAACCTCTTAATAATTTGGTTTCCCATGATAGCTCTTTGCTTAAACTGCTAAAATCTGAATGGTAGCCTTATATTGGACACCCAATTAAACAATTTGAATGGGAATCATATAATGGACCAAAACAATGATGACCTTATTGAACATATTGAGAAAGATATTTGTATTACAAATGGTGCCGAACTTCCCCATCTATTTCCTTGAGTGATAATCAATTACAACCAATTTCTCACACTCTATCTCGAAAGAAGGTGAAATCCCTCTTCTAAAACATTGATATATTCTTCTATTATTCGAACCCAAAATCAATCCCTTTCGATGGAGATATTTTGGATTGATAGACCCTTTCAAATTGTTAAAACAAAAAACCCTACAAAGCAAAATTTTCTAATAATAACTTCTAGAACCACTCGCTCTTCTTCCACCCTCACAAGTAATGTGTCATCATTTCTCTCCTCTCTTTCCTTTCTTTTTTCCTTTTCCCTTTTGGTTGTCTCCTTATGATTAATTTTTTTATTTGGAATATCCGGGGTTGTGGGTCTCTTCCTATCCGCAATCGTGTTAGGAGTCTTTGTCGTGCTCATAATATCAAGTTACTTGTTCTTATTGAACCTTTCATTAATTCTTCCAAGATTTCTTTTGTCGCTAGATCCCTTGGTTTTCATAATTTTTTCTTCAATCTTAATAATAAAATTTGGTGCTTTTAGCACAACTCCATCACCATTTCTATCATTGATGATCTTGACCAATTGGTTAATGACAAAATCTTCTTAGGTGACTTATCGGCTTTTGGCTCCTTTATCTATGCTTCTTGTAATAGAGCTGGTAGGAACATCCTTTGGAATCACTTACACACCTTTGCTTCCTCGGCTAACCTTCCCTAGTTGGTTGGAGGTGATTTCAACACTATCATAGCTAGTTCGGAAAGAAGGGGAGGATGTACTCCTAACCTTCATTCCATGGAGGACTTCTCAAATATGATCCTTGATTGCAACCTGATCGACATTGGTTTCACTGGGTCTAACTTCACGTGGCACAACTCTAGACTTTGGCAGCATCTTGACAGGACCCTCTCTAATTCTCTATGGATCAATCAGTGGCCTACTACCAATGTTGAGCATTTGAGCAGAACTTTGTTTGACCATGCTCCTCTCTTGATTTCCTTCAAAATCCCCAACCCATCTACTCCCTCTCCTTGATTTCAAAATATGTGGACCCAACAAAGTGACTTCACCAATGTCGCTCACTAATTGGATGGCTCTATTTTACCAGATAATTTTAAAGGTATGACTCATCTTTGGCTTAAGCTCAAAAGACTTAAACAAAATCTCAATTGGTGGAACAAACATTTTAAAACCTTTTCACAAATCTTAAAGCTATGGAACAAGAGGTTTGTTCTCTTGAAGAGGCTATCTCAACGATCCCGATACTTGAGGAGTTGAACATTGCCAAGAATAACATGGTTAATTATCAAAACATGGAAGAAACCTATTAGCCAAAAGCCGCAAGAAAACATATTGATGGTGACGTAAACAATTTGCCATTTGTAAACGGAAAGCCTTAAACTCGATTAAGAAAATTAAGAACTCTAATGGTGAATGGATAACCGATAACAATGATATTAAGGATTACATTCATCATTTTCAAACTTTATTAAATTCTAATCTGGGAACTTTATCAACACCCATCTTATCCCTTATTTGATTAACAATGAGGATAATCATTTACTCACTATTGTAAAGAGACATGAACACCGAACATGAACATCAGTCCCCCGACGGCTATATGACCCACTTCTTTCGATTGTTGGCCATTTATTAAAACTGACTTAGTTGATGCTGTTATTGATTTCTTTGATGGCAATCCTATTCCCAAATACTTTTCAAGCACTTCTATTGTCCTTATTTCCAAAACTAACAATCCTGAATCTTGGGGCGATTTTAGACCGATTAGTCTTTGCACCTTTTTTCAAAAACTCATTGCTAAATTAATAAATAATAGGCTTAGCCCTTTGCTTCCTAAAATCATCTCCCCAAATCAAACTGGTTTTGTTAAACATAGAGCAATATCGGATAATATTCTTCTTGCTCAAGAGCTGGTTCATGACCTTGATGTCCCTACTAGAGGAGGCAACATCTTATTCAAACTGGACATCGCTAAAGCCTTTGACAAACTCTCATGGGATTTTCTCTTTCAAATCCTAAATTTGTTTGGTTTTTCTGATAGTTTTATCCGGATTATAAAAAGGTGTATCACGAATGTCTGGTTTTCGGTTATCATGAATGGCGAGTCCATAGGTTTCTTTCCTTCTAGCCATGGTTTGAGGCAAGGTGACCCATTATCACCTTCTCTTTTTATCATCGCTATTGAATACCTATCTAGGAGCCTTAACGATCTTTTCACTAATAATCCTAATATGTCTTTTAAAACTCATGGAGGTTTCCCTATTTCTCATCTTAGCTTTGTAGATGATTTCATTATCTTCTGAATGCTCCCTTCAACATGTTAAAACCATTAAGAACCTTCTAAATGATTTTGGTAAAGTTAGTGGTCTTTTCTTAATGAAGGAAAATATTTATTCCTTCGCCTAAGATTCCTCCTAATAGACTTAACCAAATATCCGTAATTACTAATTTTAAGCAAAATCAACTCCCTCTTAATTACCTAGGGCTCCTTTTTTAAAGGCCAAAAAAGATCACACCTTTTGATGATCTAAGAAAATTTCTAACAAAATTTTAAAGAATGCAGCGGTCATCTTGGTCTAAAAGTTGTGGTACTCTTGAAGGGAGATGCGGGATGTAAATCCATCAAAGAAGTTATCAATGCCTTCTCCTACAAACTTTGGTGGAATTTTAGGAGCAAAAATAGTCTTTAATTTCATGACTTCTAAATATTGCCGAGTAAACATCCTCTCATTTGTCCCTTTAAATCGGGGATTCTCACGTGTGGAAGACTTTGTTACTCAAATGGGATCTTGAATCCTTAATTTTTTGGGGCATAAACTCCAGCAATTCCTCCTTTTGGCAAGACAACTTGAGTGGTGGTGGATCCTTTGATGACTTACTCTACACTCACTCCACTTTCGCTATCAGAGTTAATTCATTCTAGCAAAACCACAAGTGGAACACTAGTAAGATTACTGATTCTATTCCTTCCACTTTCTTAAATAAGATTACTAATATTCTATCACTCTAACAATCATGATCAGTTATCTTTAAGCTATCTCATAATGGGGATTTCAACCTTAAAAATGTGTGGCTTCACACTAAAGACACTCAGGATTCTTCTATTGTGTTCTCCAAAATTTGGAATAACAATATCCCCTCTTCTTACTCTGTTCTCACTTGGCGTATCCTAAAGAACTTTATTCCTGTTGACTCTTTGTTGTGGGGTAAAGGGTTTTATTTACCCTCTAAATGTCAATGTTGTTCCCATATTGAGAATGTTAACCATGTTTTTGTTAATGGGGCTATTGCATCTAACATTTGGATTTGGTATGACGATCTATTCAACATTGTCAATTTTAATTGTACTTTTACTATATATCAACTTCTTGAAGTTTACTTTGACAATGCCATTAAAGGTCATATTAAAATCATAATCGCCATTACTCTTATTTGGTTCATATGGATGGACGAAATGAAACTAAACATCGTGGGATTAGTATGAATCACATGAGGATTATTACTAGAACTAAAAACAAAATTTGTAACTTGTTTAAAGCCAATTTAATTCATCACAAACATTTTAAAGGTTGTAAATCTGTTGCCAATAAACTTGGACTCAATCTTCTAGACCAGTCTTACTATCGAAATGATAGAATGGTTTTGGAAAAACCTCTTGATCATATTATTAAAATTATCTTGATGGCTCTCTCATAATGGCTCTCGGTTATGGAGGCATTTTCGAGATTCTAAGGGTATAGTCCTATGTGCATTTGCTTATCCCCTTATTTCCAGCACTGTCCCTTATACTGAGCTTATGGCAGTTCACAAAGCTCTTGAAATTTGTCTTCAAAATGGCTGGCTCAATATTTGGATAGAGGCAGACACTCTTCTACTGATTGACCTTTTGATTTCTACCAATATGAGCAACGCTTGTTTGTACTACCTCCTCAAGCAAACTAGGGCTCTTCTCTCTCAATTGAATTTTACCATCACTCATGTTTGGCGTGAATTTATCTTGATTACCTTACTAATCAGGTGCGAGATTACAGTATCATCCTCTTTGATCAATTTACAATACCCAAATACTTGCGTGGTCTGGTTAACTTGGACAATTCCGGGCTTCCTTACCTCAGAATCTAATTCTCCTCTTCATTTTCCTTTTTTTTTGGTTTTCTATTTCCTTGTGTTCTTTATGAATACTCCTCATAGATATCATTGCTGTCTTGTGCTCTTTACCATGACTTGCTGCCTTTACCCCTTCTCCTTTAGTTGGAAGATCTTTTTTGGCATTTATAATATTATGGGCGAGATGTTGAACTATATGCATCAATCTCTTGAATTGGAAATTGAGCTTTGTGTTAACTATTGGTTTTATAACTGCAATCCCACTTGGGATCTTGATGATTTACTATTAGGTTATTGGATCCTAACTGATAATGACTGCTGGCTGGTTTTTGATATGTTGATTGTCTCCCATATTCTCTTTGATTCTAGCTTGGAGCTGACGGTTTTCTTTTACTTCTGGGAATTATATTTTAATTTATTTCTGTGCATGAAGAGGCTATTTGGCCTTTTTGCTGATACTTATCATCTTGGTATTGTTTATCTAACTGGACCCCTTGTAAGCTCTTTGGAATCCATTTTGTTTTCAGGTCTCTTTGGTGGGATCTTCTGTGGGGTCTTTCTTCTTTTCTTCCACTATGGATGTTCTTTTGAGCTTTTCATAGGTTCTGCGGACCTCCTTATAATGGAATTATCATTGTGCAAAACTTTGATAGTACTTCTTGGTTAACCTTTTATGTAACTCTTATTTATACTATTTATTTTCTATCCTGGATGGAGTTTCTTCAGATTGTTACTGGTTGTTATATTCAAGAGAACCTTTTTGTGCAAAAAGCTTCTGAGATTAGGGCTTTGGTCTTATCTTGCTCCCAGCAGGAATGGGCTTTCATGTAGGCCTTTCTTTTTGGTTTTTTATGTGTTTACCCTTTTTTCTTTGTTTCTCTTTTTGTCCCTGCTTCTTTGGGTTCTTTGTTAGTCTTCCCTACAGCTCTTATCCTTGGCAGATCTGGATTAATGTGACTAATCATCCTGCGAATGCTTTGAATGTCCTTTATTGGATTGGCTTGTGGTGGTGAGTTTTCTTCCCCACCCTATCTTTATATATGCTTTTAGGGTGCCTTGGTTGTTGGACCTGGATTAATACTCTAATTTTATTTAGGGTTTTGGTTTTATTTTGTTAATATGTTGATGATTGCTTGATTGGTTTTGTTTTGAACCCGTTAAACTTGTATCAATTGCATTTATCCCGGATGGGTGGTTTTATGTAGCTGGTTTTTTTGTTGTCTTGATTGTCTAAGGTTTTTTGGTGTTTCTTGTCTCTTCTCAAGATACTTATTCCTATGTTATATCTTCTTGGCTATTAACTCGCATTGTCTACTCGATTGAGAGGCTTGGATGGTTTTGCCCTATTTGTTCTTGTCTGGTGGTTTTGCCTTGGTTTTATATTGTTTTGCGATTCTAATGATATATTTCACTTGAATACAATTTTGATCCTTTATTTTGGTGGGTTCTAACTGTATTAACTTCTGTTGGGATTGGCTCTCGATTACTGTCTTTGTTGCTCAACACAGTAGTTTTTCACGTGTTCGGTTTCTCGGATATGATTAAGGGTTTCAAGTTGTATGCTTGTCCAGTTATCTTGTCTATTTATTTTGGTCATTGGTGTATAGTGTAGCTTTCCGAATTATGGTACTATGTTATCCTTGCTCTTTTCTTTCTTGCCTTGGCTATTTTTTTGTCTTGGTTATTCTTTGTCTTATTTTTTGGATTCTAATGTGGATCCTAATTTGTATTTCTTTACAAGCTATTCTTGTTGGGGCTCTCGTGCCCTTGTTATTTCTATCTAGGGTATTGCTCATTATCGATAACTGATCTACATTACCCTTGTTGTTTCTATTCCCAACTGGGACTGAATGGCTTGTGCTTTTCGTCTTTTTTTGTCTTGGGGATCTGTCCTGGAATGCAATCTTTATGCGGCCCTTTCAGGTCTTGGCTTTGGCTGTCTTGGCTGCTACTATCTAGGCTGCCTTTTACTCTTGGTTATCTGTTGTCTTGTTTTTCTGGATTCTCATATGGAAATTATTTGGACTCCCAGTTTTTCTAATCTGGGATCGGTCAGGTTAGTGCTTACTCCTTGGAATATAATCTCTATTATTAAGGGGTGGTATTATGAACTATTTGTCTTTTCCTTTATGGTTTAGTTCTAGCTTTCTTTGCCATGCTTGGATGTTGCCATCTTAATGTGCTGTTTTGGATTTTAATGTTGAGACTCATTTCAATTCACTTGTTGATTTTTTTTATGGCGGGTTCCAATGTTGTATTATTTGTTTGGCATTGGGATTGGCTTTCGATTGCGTCAATTTATCTCCTATTTTTCGATGCATCATCTGCTACCTCATTTTGGTGGTTGTGCGGATGGCTTTTATTTTGAAAGAATGGTATTATGGCGGTTTAGTCCCTTCCTATCTTGGATGTTGTTGCCTTTTACTGTCTTGTTCTCTGGATTGATTGTTGATCTAGATTATCTAAATGGAGGCCCTAAATCTTTGCTATATTGCGCTCTAACTATTTTTTCGGGTGCTAATTTTGGTTGGTTGCGGTTCATTCCTATGTTGAGCTATCTTTGTCTTCCTTTACTATTGCTTTCTCGGGACATTAATAAGGGATTGTTTCTGGGTTGTTTTACTTGAAAGATTCATTTACATATCATGTGATTGGGATGGTGTTAATTATTGGCTCATTGACTTATTTAAGGTTTTAAAAGTTGTCTCCTCTGTAATTTTCTTATGGAGGGATTATATGATGAACTAATTTCTTTCTGAATATGGCTATTCATGAGATTCTGGCTAAGATGGCTCACTCACTTATGTTTATGTATTCTCATGTCAAGATGGCTATATTGATGATATTTTTCTTTAATGAGACTCCTTATCCTTCAGCTCTTAGCAATTACCTACATATTTTAGATATGATTTTGCTTAGGTTTACAGGTAATAAAGCTCACAAGAATATCAACAACTAGGTGCTTCCTTCTCATAAGTTTATTGGCTATGATGGCTGTGATGTTCTCACTCCTTTTTGGTTCGGTAGTAGCTCATGTGATGTAACCCTTCTGCAGAAGTTTGGATGCTCATACTTGCATCGCAACATGGTGTGATTGAGCTGAGCCTTCTATCACATTTCCTTATTATCATACTCATATTATATTGTTTCCTTCTACCTTTTTTGTCGTATTACCTTAAGCTCTAATCTCTCTCTCATTATAACTTTCCAGTGTTTCTCTCTTTATCTTGTAGGTTTGCTCCATATTACCAAGCACTCTTACAACCATCAGAGCATTGGCCTTAACCTCCCTTTAGCCTATTATGTTAATCATATTGTATCTTTTGATTGCTTTAATGTTTTCTTTTGCTCTTGGATATACTTAGATGGGGATTTACTCCTTAGGCTGATTGTAGCTCTTTGAGCAGTAGTTTCAGAGTTTATCCCCTTTAAGGACCTTGTAACCCTTTTTTTTGTGGCAATAAAATACCCCCGCATCATGGGGTTTCCCTAGAAAAAAAAAATACCTTAAACCCTAAGCCTTAAACATAAACCTTAAATCCTCAACTAAAACCAAAACCCTAAACCTAAAACCTAAACCCTAAACCACAACCTAAAACCATAAACCTAAACCCTAAAAACCCTAAAACCCTAAACCATAAACCTTAAAGCCTAAACCTTAAAACCTAAACCTAAATAAAAAATTAAAATAAAATAAACTCAAAACCTAAACCTAAACTTAAACGTAAACCTAAACCTAAAACTAAAAATAGAATAATATAAAAAATGAAAATTAAAATAAAATAAAATAAATAAAAACCTAAACTAAACAAAAAAGATAAAATAAACCTAAATAAAATAAAAACTAAACCTAAAATATAAATAACATAAACTTAAGATAAAATAAAATAAAAACTAAATAAAAACCTAAACCGAAAAAAAACCTATAATTTAATAAAAAACACCTAAGTACTAAACTAAAAAAAACCTAAACCTAAAATAAATAATAAAATAAATAAACTAAAATAAACCTAAACTTAAAATAAAATAAACTAAATTAAAAAAATTAAAACTTAAACCTAAAATAAACTAAACCTAAACCTGAACCTAAACCTAAACTTAAGCTAAATAAAATTAAATAAACTAAAATTAAACCTAAGCCTAAACTATAAAATAAAATCTAAAAATAAACCTAAAATAACAACCTAAAACCTAAACCTAAAAAATAAAATAAAAACCTAAACAAAAACCTAATAATAAAATTAAAACCTAAACCTAAAAAATAAATAAAAATAAAACTCAGCTAAAAAATAAACTTAAACTTAAAAAATAAACAAAAATAAAAAACCTAAACTAAAATAAATAAACTTAATTTAAATAAACTATCCTAAATAAAATGAAAAAATAAAATAAACAAAAATAAATAAAAAATAAACCAAATAAACTAAATAAACCTAAACCAATTGGTTTACTTCATTTTTTTTAAAAAAAAACCCTAAATGCTAAACTTTAAACCCTAAACCCTAAACCTACATTGCTAAACACTAAACCCTAAACCCTAAACCCTAAACCTGCAACCCTAAATCCTAAACCTTAAAACCTAAACCTAAATAAAAAAATAAAATAAAATAAACTCAAAACCTAAACCTAAACTTAAACGTAAACCTAAACCTAAAACTAAAATGAAAAATAAAAATGAAAATTAATAAAATAAAATAAATAAAACCTAAAGTAAACAAAAAAGATAAAATAAACCTAAATAAAATAAAAACTAAACCTAAAATATAAATAACATAAACTTAAGATAAAATAAAATAAAAACTAAAAAAAACCTAAATCGAAAAAAAAACCTATAATTTAATAAAATAACACCTAAAATCTAAACTAAAAAACTAAACCTAAATAAAATAATAAATAAACAAACTAAAATAAACCTAAACCTAAAATAAAATAAACTAAATTAAAAAATTAAAACTTAAAAAATAAACTAAACCTAAACCTAAACTAAACTAAACCAAAATAAATAAATTAAATAAACTAAAATTAAACCTAAGCCTAAACTATAAAATAAAATCTAAAATAAACCTAAAATAACAATAAAACCTAAACCTAAAAAAAATAAAATAAAACCTAAACCAAAACCTAATAATAAAATTAAACCTGACTAAAAAATAAATAAAATAAACTCAACTAAAAAATAAACTTAAACTTAAAAATAAAAAAAAATTAAAAATCCTAAACTAAAATAAATAAACTTAATTTAAATAAACTATCCTAAATAAAATGAAAAAATAAAATAAACTAAAATAAATATAAAAAAACCAAATAAACTAAATAAACCTAAACCAATTGGTTTACTTAATTTTTTTTAAAAATCCTAAATGCTAAACTAAACTAAAACTACAACTAAACACTAAACCCTAAAACCCTAAACCTAAACCAGCCCTAAATCTTAAACCATAAACCCTAAACCCTAAAAAAATCATAAACTTTAAACCCTAAACCCTAAACCCTAAACCTTAACCCTAAACCCTAAACCTTAAAAAACCCTAAAACCATAAACCTAACAAACCCTAACCTAAACTAAAAGAAGCGAATTAAATAGAATTAATAAGAGAAACTAAAACTTAACCTGGCTGAAAATAGGCACAAACTGAGCAAAATAAAGATAATAACTTTGATATGAACATCACCATCAAAACTAGGTCTAGATCTATTAAGGTGAGGCATGCGATTAATGGTGGTGGGTGATAGGATCTTCTGGATATGGGAGGTGGTGGTAATAAAGTGTGTGTTATTAAAGTAAAATAAAAGGTGGGCGGAATCAGGGGATATGATGGTGGATCCCTTCTACGGGTTGGGGTGGTTCTTATGATGAGAGTGAAGAATGGCCGTCGATCTAACAACTGTAAATATCATTACATAGAGGCAGTTAGTTATCTTGGCTCATTTTTTATCTATGTTGTCGCTTGTGTCTTAGAAAACTTGGTGTGTTACTTGGTTGATGAAATCAAAAAGAAGAAATATTGAAAATGAATTTGTTTTCTTTTAAACAAAAGTAAAATAAAATAAACAACCAAAAACCCTAAACCCTAAACAAGAAGCTAAACCTTAAACATAAACCTAAACCCTAAACCCTAAACCCTAACCCTTAAACCCTCCCTAAACCCTCCCTAAACTAACCCTAAACCCTAATCCGTAAACTAACCCTAAACCCTAAATCCTAAAAAGTAAAAACCTAAACATAAACCAAATAAAACCTTAAAATAAAATAAATAAATAAACCAAAATAAAGAAAATAAAAACTTAAACTAAAACTAAACCTAAGCGTTAAAGAATATAAATAAAAATAAAATAAACTAAAATAAATAAATACTATGCTTAAAGACTAAAGAAAAACCTAAATAAAATAAAATACTCTAAATAAAAAATAAATAAACCTAAAAATAAAATAAATAAAGCAAGAAAAAACCCAAAAAAAAAACTGAAAAATAACCTAAAATTAATAAAACTAATAAAAACATAAACCTAAAATAAAAATAAATAAACCTAAACCTAAACTAAAAATAAATTAAACTAAAATAAATAAAAACTAAAATAAACTAAACCTAAACCTAAACTATAAAATAAAATAAACTAAAATAAACCAAAATCTAAATTAAAAAGACCTAAAATAAAAAAAAATAAAAACCTACTTAAGAATAAAATTAAAGCCTAAACTAAACCTAAACCTAAAAAAAAAACTTAAATCTAAAACTAAAATAAAATAAAACTAAACTAAAAATAAACCTAAACTAAACCTAAACTAAACTTAAAAATAAACTAAATAAAACCTAAACTAAAGAAAATAAACCTAAAATAAATAACATAACAACAACAACAACAACAACAAGCCTTAATCCCACTTGGGTGGGATTAGCTACATGAATCCGTCTCCATTTGTGTCTATTGTGTCAAATTCTTTAATTCGGTATCGAGATCATTTTTTTTATAAAGTCTTTTTAGGTCTACCTCTACCTTTCTTAACATAAGGAAAATCAAATGTATCTACTCTCTAAGCATTAGGACTGGCTTTATGTGGCCAAACCATCTAGACTCTCCTAATCATCTATCTGGAGCTACTCAACTTTTCCCCGAACATACTCATTTTGCATTCTATCTCTAAGGGTAAACCACTCATCCCACGAGCATCCTCATCTCGTAACACTTAACCTCTTATGTTTCTCTTTTATTGGCCAACATTACGCCATAAGTCATTTGGGTCTTACCACCATCTTATAAAATTTTCCCTTAAGTTTAATGGAACTTTTCTATCACATAATAGGCGGATGCATTCCTCCACTTCAATCATCCAACATGAATTCTACTAATAATATCTCCATCTATTTCACCATCATTTTGAATAATTGAGCCTAAATATCGAATACTCACTCTTATTAATGACTTGATCACTAAAGTCACAACCCACTAAAATTTCTACAACTAAAATTACACTCCATATATTTAGATCCTTAGCGAAAACCTTTAGACTCTAAAGTTGACCTCCATAATTCAAGTTTGTTGGACTCCTCTAGTCTTATCAATAAGAAGAATGTCATCAACAAAAAGCATACACCAAGGTACATCTTCTTGTAAATTCCTCGTAAGAACATCCATAACTAAAGTAAAAAGATAAGGGCTTAATGTTGATCCTTGATGTAATCCAACTGAAATAGGAAAATATTTTGTCAATCCTCCTTGTGTTTGGACACAAGTGATAGCTCTAGTATACATATCCTTAATGACTTGAATATAACCAATATTAACTTCTTTCTGTTCTAGAACTCTCCAAAGAACATCTCTTGAGACTTTATCATAAGCTTTTCTAAATCAATAAATATCATATGTAGATCCTTTTATTTTCTCTATGCTTCTCCATCAAACCTCTTAACAAATGTATAGCATCCATAGTAGATCTACCTGCATGAAACCAAACCGACAGTGAGAAACTTCAGTCACATCGTAATCTATGCTCAATTACTTTCTCCCATAATTTTAATGTATGGCACATTAACTTAATTCCTCTATAATTTGCACAATCTTGTGCATCACCTTATTCTTAAATATAGAACCAACAAACTCTTTCTCCACTCATCTGACATCTTTTTAGTCTTTAAAATAACATTAAAAAGATTTGTAAGCCAAGAAATTCCTTGATCTCCTAAACATTTCCACACTTCTATTGGAATATTATCCGTCCTACTGCTTTTCCACATTTCATTTTCTTTAAAGCTTCACTAACTTTATTTACTAATACGATATAAAATGAAATTCTCTATTTTTGTTTAGGGTATTAAGGTTGCTAAAATCAATCGTACTTTCAGATCCTTCATTGAAAAGTTTATTAAAATACCTCATCCACCTATTTTCAATATCTTTTTCTAAGAAAAGCACTTTATTATTTTCATCCTTAATACTCCTCACTTGAACTATGTCTTTACTTCTCCTATCTCTTTGGTTGGCTAACATATACTAAATAAAAATAAAATTGAACCTAAATTAAAATTAAAATATAAAATAATATAAATAAGCTAAATAAACCTAAACACACCAATTAATTTAATTTAAATAAATAAATAAAAAAACTCTAAACCCTAAACCTGAAATCTTAAACCCTAAACCCTAAACCCTAAACCCGAAAATCAAATGTGAAACCATAAACCCTAAACCCTAAACCCTAAACCCTAAAACACAAAACCCTAAATCTTAAACCCTAAACTAACCCTAAACCCTAAGCTAGCCCTAAACCTTAATAACCCTAAACACTAAAGCCTAAATAATAAACTGTAAACCCTAAACCCTAATCCCTAAACCCTAAACCCAAACCCTCAAACCTAAACCCTAAAACCCTAAACCCTAAACTCTGAACCTTAATCCTTAATACCTAACCCTAAATCCAAAACCCTAAACCCTAAACCCTAAATGCTAAACCTAAACCTAAAGAAACTATATAAATAGAAAAATGAACATAAACCCTCAAACCTAATAAACCTAAACTGAATCCTAAACCTAAACCCTAATAATGGGCAAAACCTTGACGGGAACATCAACATTAACTTGGCTTAGTCTAGATCTATCGGTGGAGGAAAAAGTGGAGGTGTCAGATATTGCTGTGGTGGTGAGTGATTCAGAGGTGCTAATGGATATGGAGGTGGTGGCCGAGCAAAGGGTGGTTATGGAGGCGAGGAGCTACAAGGTTAACCGGTGGTCAGAGGGATAGATTGGGGATATGATGGCAGATCGCATTGCTCAAGAGGTGGTGGTGGTTCTGATAGGAATTACAGAAATTGAAGAATGACCAATCCAATCTGCTACATATGGAACAATGTCTTTATAGTAGAGACAGTTCTAGCTATCTAGGGTTTTGCTTTATGCATGATCATTTTTATCTATGTCATCGCTTGCGTCTTAGAAAACTTGGTCCGCTACTTGGTTGGTGAAATCGAAAAGAAGTAATGTTGAATATGAATTTGTTCTCTGTTAAAAAAAACCTTAAACCCTAAACCCTAAACTAAAACTAAACTAAACCCTAAACTAAACCCTAAAACTATAATCCCTAAACTAAACTACACTAACCTAAACTAAACTAAAACCCTAAACCTAAATAAACCTAAACTAAACTATAAAACCTACAAATTTAAACTAAACTAAACACTAAACCTAAACCCTAAAACTATAACTCTAAAACCTCAACCAAACTAAACTAAACTAAACCTAAACCTAAACCCTAAAACCTAACTTAAACTCTAAACCTAAACCTAAACTCTAAACCTAAACCTAAAACCTAAACTAAACCTAAACCAACCTAACTTAAATCCCTAAATCAAATCTAACTTAAATCCTTAAACCTAAACTTAAACAACCTAAACCCTAAAATAAAACTAAACCTAAAACTCTAAACTCTAAATAATAACTAAAATAAACTTAAAAATCTAACCTAAAATAAACTTAAACCCTATAAACCTAAACTAACTTAAACTTAAACTAAATAAAATCTAATCTAAATACTAAATCTTAATCTAAACTTAAACTTAACCTAAACCTAAAATAAAACCTAAACTTAAACTTAAACAACTTAAACTACTAACTTAATAACTTAAACTTAAACTTAAATAAATCTAAACCTAAACTTAAATCTTAATTTTAAATTTAAATAAAAGTTAAACTAAACTTAAACTCCTAAACTTAAACCTAAACTAAACCTAAATTAAACTTAAACACTAAGCTCTAAACCTAAACTAAAATTAAATCCTAAACTTAAACTCTAAACTTAAATCCTAACCTAAACTCTAAAAAATGCAAAACCCAAAACCCTAAAACATAAACCCTAAACCTAAACCCTAAACATTAAACCCTAAACCCTAAGCCCTAATCACTAAATCCTAAAACCTATAACCCTAAACCCTGAACCCTAAGCCTTGAACCCTAAACCCTAAACCCTAAACCCTAAACCCTAAAATACCAAACCCTAAACCCTAAATCCTAAACCCTAAACCCTGGAAACCTAAAAGCCTAAACCTAAACTAAATAAAACCTAAAAATAAAAGAAAAAAGAAAACCTAAACCTAAATATAATAAAATAATAAAATAAAATAAAATCAACAGTCCTAATCTAATCACGCTTAGAACCTTTTATTAATCCTTTGAAACTGTGAGTTTAATCATGGTCATCCGATCTTAGATCAGACAATCCATGGAGTTACCGCGAGCACTGCCATCTAAGTCATCACTTGGATGTGACAAGTTAAATAGAAAATCCCATCGTGCCACATGGAAAGTGCATCGTGTTAGCATGCCATGTCAGCCTCCATGTGTCCCGATGGGATTAAGGCTCTAATTAGGGCTAATTAACTAGTTTTTAATCCTAAAACTTCCTAAATGTATAACTTATTCTAGAAAAATACATAAAAAAATATAAACTTATGTTCATTTTAAAGATAATTTAAAGTAAAATCCAGAAAAATTATTATTAATTAATTTTGAGCAGTGGATTTAGCTTAATTGGAAATGTAATTAGGTTAATTACTCTCTAATTAACGATCCAATTAATCTCAAACCTTTTTTGCATGTTAAGGGGGATGACCTCTGCCACCCCTATTTTTTTGGGATTTTATTGGCTACTTAATTAGGGAAACCAATAGGTTAAGGCTTAATAAGTTTCTTAATATAATTAGTGATAATTAAACAAATGAATATTAAATTAATCAATCAATTAAGCTTATTAACCTCTATTAATGATGACGAAGTCTAGAAAAATGGATTGGGTTCCTATCTTTTCTTTAAGTCTTCTCTAATCCCTCTTAAATTATTAATTAATTAACACCCCTTACTTAATTAATTAACAAGATTAATCAAAAATCCAAATGATACCTGAACTTTAGTTAACAAATTATAAGGATTTAAGGATTGAGACTTAGTCTCCCTTCTCTGTCTCTTTCTCTAAGCCCATCTCATTTTTATTAGTTAAGGTTGATTAGGGTTTAATTAGTTAATTAATGAATTTAATTAATTTAATTGAATCTATTTCTAAAATTTAATCTTGGGTAGCTCTTTGGGTGTTCAATAATCCCATTTCATTTCTTAGGAGCATTGAAAATTTACTTTCCATGTGGTTGCATATCATATTAGCTCATCATTAATTAGTTAATTAACTTTAGGTGATGTAGGTAAGGGTTAATTAATTGGCTTAATTCATACCCTAACCTAATTAAACCATAAAATCAACTTAAATACTTCTTCATTAATTCAAATTAACTCACACATGAGGAATGGGATTAGGATCAACAAATGTCCTTCATTTCCTAAATGAAATCAAACTCAAAATTAAGAAATCTCATTAAAGGACCTTAGTTTATTTTAAGTGGCTTTATTTAGTATGATTGTCCTTTGGAATTAATTGGAATGAATGAGATAATGTGCTTATGTTCCTTTATTTCTTTCCAATCATGTTAAATGTTACTTTCCGTGTAATCATGCATTCATTTTTTTAAAAAATTAACTAAATGAAATGGTTTCTTTTATGTCAAATTGCATGTGTTGATTTAAATTAAAAATAGTGTGGCTATTATCACTATTAAATCAAAAGTAATTTTCAAAAGCTCATAAATCAATTATAATAAATGAAGTGATGTTAATTACAAATATCTATAGGTTTACATGTGTTGATAATATAAGATATGAAATTTGAAGCTCTATCTTTATCTTACATGGATTCACATAGGAATTACAAATGTATAGTTCATTTGAGAAGCACACAACATTTGTCTAAATCAATTCCTACACATTTTCATGCTAAGACTTAGGAAGAATTTCATACCATATATGTAAATCATATAATCAAATCAAATATGACTTCTTGCATGACTTCTTCTTCTTGTAGTTCCTTTCATACATTCACTTGTATCCTAGTGGTATATTACCTAGACACCCTGGGTTGTAAGGCTTCTAAGTAGGCCTTATACCTTATGCCCTTGGCATAGAACAATGGTGTCGTACCCACTTAAAACTCTTGTAAATGTGTATGTGTGATGTGGCCAATAAATAAGAATCATAAGTCATATAAATCAAATACAATTTTTCCATGGGTTTTTCCAATCCTTGTAGTTACTTATACATCTATATGTATCTAAAAAAAGTGGTATATTAGTCTAGATATACTAGGGTTGTGAGGCTTTAAGTAGCCCTAAGTAGGTCATGTACCTTACGCCCTGGTGCAGAATAATGGTTATGTACTCAAAACTTTTATACATATGAATGTGTATCTACATAATGGATGAAAAATCCCTTCTTCTATTAAAAAGGCATGCATTCATAATTCAATCAAATGAAATAATTAAATTTCAAACACACTTCTTTGCATTCATCATTCAAGTATGCTAAAATATAAATTGTATGTATAGGTATGGTTTGGATTTAATCATATGCATGATATGCATGATGGAAAGAAATGAATAAACATGTATTATGTGATAGTAATTCATTCTAATTAATCTTAAGATGCATTTCTTATTGAATAAGGTTTTTTAGAGTGAACCTAAACTTAGGACTAATTAAAACATATAATATGCTATTCATTAAAGGAAATTGATTCATTAACTTACTTTAGAAGTGACTTAAGGTAGGGATGAAATAGAGGGTCTCTCTCTTTCTTCTCTTTATAACACTTATTTGTTAAGTGTAGACCATATGAAACAAAACAAAACACTAAGTAAAATCTTTAAATCAATCAAATCAATTAAAGAAAAATCAACCTCTTTATAAGTTAAATCCCTCACACTTAGCAAATTATAACTCTAAAGCCTAGTTAGGACATACCACACAAGCTTTAATTCACGCACATTAGACTGCATCACCATTTATAGCTTTATGTTTGGGAGTTGTAAGGTTTGATGTATGCTTGTTTTGTTATGTATTATTGTAGATTGGATATTTTGGTGTATGTGCGTAGTCTGGATGTTAGGCCGATATTAGCCTAATCATACTTTCTGCAGGGGGTTGTGCTTAAGGGGCTACTAAATAAAAATAAAAATGTTTTTTTCCTATGCAAGTTGCTTAGCCCCAAAGACTAACCCTAGTTAAATAGGTGCGCTTGGTTACCCATGTGTGGGGTGCTAGGTCAAAATTATTCATATAATTGCTTAGGTTGTATGGTGAGTTTAGCTAACATTTATTTTGCAGGTGTAGCTAGATTTTTCCTTCTTTTAATGTAATTTTTCATTAGGATTAGGATGAGTATTATGGGGGTATAGGATGAGCATTGGTTATAAGACCAAGTCTTATGTACCATGTGATACCTTTGGAGCAAGCATATCCAAATAAATCCAAAAAGAAGAAAGAAATAGATCAAATCAAATGAAGAAATGGAAGATGGAGAACTGAAGAAGGAAGAATGAAGAATGAAGACCCCTATAACTTTCATCATTTGTAATTGTAATTATTCTCGTGTAATCCAAGTTGTATAAGAGTAGAACTCGACTACCCACATTTCTTTTTGGGATGTATGGCGGAACCCGACCACATTGGCTTTTTATTTTTTTGCGATGACTTTATAAAAATTGTTTGATGTTTTATTTAGCTTGTGCATTAAAAAAGCATTCCTCTTCATAGTTTGTTTATGATTGGTGATTGTTGTATGACTTGAATGCAACTAGGCTCTTAGGATAAAAAAAAATTTCTATCCCATTAACAACTCATAACTAAATTTTCAAAATAACTCATAATTTTATATAAATACCTAGGCATTAAATCAAAATAATAAAATATTTAGCAACCCCTTAGCTAGATGTTATCTGTTTAATATCATCCATAATCATCTTATTTCACTCTTGTTGAGAGAGGGTTTCCATCTTTTCTAGATAGAATGGGCTTAACCTTTGAGAACCTAAGATGGAAGAACACCTCTTTCTCTTTTGATTTGGCCCATAATCAACTTCGCATGCATTTAGGCATACAAAATCCTATAGCCTGTGTCAAAATAAAGAGTCCTAAATTAAATAAATTTTGATAAGAATTTGCATTAGATTTAAGTCATTATTCATACCCTCATGCTCTAGTCTCTTAGGAAGTGGGTTTAAGAATCTTAGTCTCTTTTCTAAATAATAATATACCCACTTTCACACCCATTTAGAATTTTGATTTGGCCTCGCCTGAAAGTTTTCTAGATTTAGGATCTGAGGTTTCTACTTCTCTTTATGGGCTACAAGCATAAATTCTCACCTTGATATTTCCACTATCTTATATTGTGGAATAATAAGTCCTAGATTTCTAATAAAATTTCAAGTCAAATAAATAAATCTCCTCAATTTTAAATATATAAAGCCCAACCATAGGATAGATTGGGCTGCACACTAGGTTTCCTAGTATCATGAGTACTCCCTACTCATCTCCTTTGGTTTCGATAATAACTCTTCCGTTTTGATCCATCCCTTGATCTTCTAAAATACAACCAATTTATTGATACTATCTTTGAATTCTTTGGAGACAATAATGCTACTTTAATTGAGAGTATTCTTGAGGGATTCATTTTTCTTAAGATGTAATTAAGTATGGGGGCTTGCCTCTATAGAGAACTTAATGAACCTAGTTTAAAAAAACCCTGCTTTACTTTTCCAAGTAAAGCATGGAAAAAATCTCCAGTATATTCGAAGACCCATCATGCCTTAGAGTCCTTATTGTGGGTGATTAGGCCATGTGGTAGTGATTTCTATCTTTGAGATAGTGCACTATTCTCTTGATGTCATAGCAGATCACCTTAATAAGTACATCAGATCTGCATGGTGTCCCTCACATATGCACACAAATGATCTAAAATAAACACCCACACTAAACCTAAACAGACCATAAACTCTAAACCCTAAAATAAACCTAAACCCCCTAAACCCTGAAACCTCACAGCCAAACCCTGAGCCCAAACCCTAAACTCTAAATTCTAAAATGGTAAACCTTAAATCCTAAACCCCCCTTGACCATACCACTGAGCTCCCTGTCTCTTGCAGGCCTGGGCTCACCTAAAACCCTAGGCTAGCAGGCTGAGCCCTGAGCCCAAGGCTGGCCACTGGCCTGGGCTAGGCTGGGCTGAGCCCTGGGCCTCATGGAGCCCTGGGCTAAGGCCCCCTCTTGAGCCACTGAGCCTGGACCAGGCTGAGCGCCTGGGCTAAGGCCCTGGCTAAGCCTGGGCCTAGAGACAGGCCTGAGGCCCTAGGCCTGAGCCTAGGCCCTGAGCAGGCTGGCTGAAGGCAGAGCTAGGCCCAGGCCCAGGCTGGCCCAGGCTAGCCAGGCTGGGCTGGGCCCTGGGCTAGGCTGAGCCCTGAGCTGGGGGAGGCAGGCCCTGATCTTAGGCCATGGGCTGAGCCTGGGCCCTAGGCTGAGCCTGGGCCTGAGCCAGGGGCCTAGGCATGGGCTGGCCAGGGCCCAGGCTGGACCAGGCCAGGCCCAGGCTGATCCAGGGAGCCAGGCTGGGCCCTGAGCAGGCACTGGAGGCCAGGCCTGAGCCTGGACCTGGGCCCTAGGCCCTGGGCCCTGGCCCAGGCCCTAGGCCTGGGCTGGGCCCTGGGCTGGGCCTGGGCCACTGGGCCTGAGCCATGAGGCTGCCCTGGGCTGGCCCAGGCTGACATGAGCAGATGGGCCCTGAAACCCAGGCCCAGGCCTGGGCTGGGCTGGGCCCTGGGCCCTGGGCCCTAGGCCCTGGGCCCTGGGCCCTGGGCCAGCCAGCTCCCAGGCTGGGCCTGGGCTAGATGGAAGCTGGGCCTGAGCCATGGCCTACTAGGCAAGGCCCTAGGCCCTAAATCTGCCAAAGCCTGAGCCTAAACCTGACCCTAGGCCAAGCCTAGGCCTAGGCCCTAACCCACCTAGGCCCTAAGCTAGGCCTGAAAAAGGCAAGCCAAACCAGAGCCAAGCTGGCCTCAGGTGCTCTGATTTCCTTTCCCCCTAATTTTTAGTTTTTTGCTTGCCAGCTATTTTGCATAATTCTCATTGGATTCCTTCTTGAATAGATGGTCAGCTATTTTCATGTTTTTATTTGAGTAATGTAGCTTGGCTTCACCCAATGGGGAAGCGATCCTATGGATCTTGCTATGGCATCAACTATCTTGGCTTTAAATACTTTGAAATCATTTAAAGACATTCCCATTTGGATTTCTCTCCCCAATATGAAAAATTCATTTCATTAACCATCAATTTCTTTGAATTGTGGGTGCTTTATTTGGTCAGCCATTGTAAATTGACCATACAATGTCTATAAAATCTTATCCTTAGCTAGAATCCTTGTATTATTATTAAGAAACACCCCAAAGAAATCTAGTTGGTATATGAAAATTAAAGTTATATGCAAAGAATTGAATATGAAAATTTTCTTGTCATTTGTTCTCACTATAAAATCCATGGGTACGATAATTTTAAATGCTTCATTCTTCATCCTCACCTATAGAATCCCTGTTAAGGAAACTTCCATTCCTAACCCTAGGTCAATCACTATTAAATATCAAAAAGCAACATTAGAAAAAAAAAGGAATTTTTGAATGTTCTTTATAAGGATATTTTACCTCTTACTTCTTCTCTGCAATTGAAGGCTTCTAATGTGAGCAATAATAGTTTTTCTAAACTTTTGGATGATGATTCTATTTCCTCTAATTCAATCCATGCATTCTTGCTGACTTTGATTGATGAAATTGAAGCTTTGATTAAGAATATAAATGAAGATATTAATGTTATGCATCATTCAAAATCAATGGATAATATGGCTTTAATACCTCATGATAATTAGGTTGAAAAAATTGATTCCATTTTCTAGATTCAGAATGATTTAAATTCTCAAAAAGGTTTGGCTTTGTCTAATAATTTGGGTAATGAAAAGAAAGGGCTTGGTGTTCACACTTTCCTTTTAATAAATCTATTTTTGCTCTCTCTCTTGCTACTCTCAATGCTTATTTAGCTTTAATAAATTCTAATGTCTTGGAAGAAGGAGAACTCATTTTTAATCTTAAGGTTTCTTTTAAATCTAGGACTAATGTTGCTAAATCCTTCTCAAATGATGATTATATGGGAAAAGAAAATGGTTTCCAAACTTATCATGCTAAAAAGAGAAAAAAAATGTTAAACAGTTCCCTCGCAAATTGCCAAGAAACACTAGATCTAGCTACTAATCCTCCCTCCTCCTCTCATAATTAACCTTTTCTAACCCCTTATTTCTTTATGTTTAATTTTATTGTTTGAGAACTGTACCCTCTCTATTCATAACCGATAGAAATCTCATACATACATATTTCTTTATTTATTTTTTTCTAGAGCCTCTTATTCATGCTAACAAAATTAACCATGTTAGAATGACTCAGCCAATAAATTTTCTCTAATGAATAAGATTTAGTGTTTGGAATAACTTTGTAGAGAGGTTTCTATTCTTGATGATTTGATGATTTCAAGTTGTTAAATGCTCAAATCCCTTATGGTGATTATTGTGTTTTGGGCTGCATCAGAAATCTTTGGGATAATTTGAGGAATTCCTACCTCTATCAATAAACCTTGGTTTGTCGGTGGTGATTTCAACACTATTTTATTCACTTATGAATGAAGTGGTGGTTGCTCTCCCAATATTCATTCCATGGAAGAATTTTCTAATATGATCCTTGATTATAATTTAGCATTGTATAATTATAATTATACTTGGTAAAACTCTGTAGACAAGTGCTGATCGATTCTTTTAATACTCATTAGATTACTCAATGGCATATTACTTGTCAATCATTTAAGCAAAACCTTATCCGATCATGCTCTTTTGGTTTCTAGTAAAATAATTATAATTAAAAAATTTCTCTCCTTTAGATTTTAGAACATGTGGATTCAGTGTATTAATTTTTTTAATGTTGTGGCTAATAATTGGAAAGCTCCTTTACATCTTGATAATTCGATTATGGGGATGAATAGACTTTAGTTTTAGCTTAAATGACTTAAGCAAAATGGTGGAACAAGCATTGTTATAATAACCTTTTACTAATATCAAAGATATGGAAAAATTGGTTTGTGATCTTGAGGTCTCTATTATGTTTGATCCTTCTAAGATTAAGGACTTGACTGAGGTGAAAGATAAACTTGTTAATTTTCAAAATATGGAGGAGGCTTATTGGCTTCAAATAGCTACTAGTAAACATATTACTTGACAGAATACTAGGTAGAGAGCTTCAAATAATATTAATAAAAATTAAAAAAGAATGGATTATGGAGAATGGATGATATTCAAGAATTAATTAGAAAATATGCTTAATAAGAGATAATGAAGCTATTTCTAAATCACACTTGATTCCTTCTATTATTAACAATGATGATAATGATTTGCTTACTATTGTGCCTAATGAAGATGAAATTTTTAAAGTTCTTAATAACATGAACATGGATTCTATTGCTAGTCCGGAGGGTTTCACTACTTAATTTTTTCAAAACTATTGGTTTATTATTAAAAATGATTTGATTGACATTGCGGTTGATTATTTTTAATGGTAATCCTTTCATAGATATTTTTCTAGAATTTGTATTGTTCTCATACCCATGAAAGATAAACCAGACTATTGGAGCAGTCTTAGACCTATTAGTCTTTGCACCTTCTTCAATAAGCTGATTTCCAAAATTCTTGCCATCACGCTTAGTCTTTTACTTCATAAGATTATCTCTCTCAACCAAACTTGTTTTGTTAGAAGTAGATCTATTTCTGACAACATTTTATGTCCCGAAGAATTAATTCATGACTTAGATGCTAAGACTAGAGGTTGAAATGTGTTTTCCAAATTAGATATTACCAAAGCTTTTGATAATATCTCTTAGGATTTCCTTTTCCATATTATGAATTTATTTGGGTTTTTTGATAAATTTTTTTTTTATTAAAACTTGTATTAATAATGCCTAGTTTTCTATTTTGCTTAATGGGAAAGCTTTGGGCTTCTTAACTTCTTCCCATGGCTTAAGATAAGGGGATCCTTTATCTCCCACTTTATTTATTATTGTTGAGTACTTATCTAGAGCATCAATGAGTTATTTTAAAGAATCCTAGTATGTACTCGGTGGTCTTCTTATTTCCCACTTAAGCTTTGAAGATGTTTTCATTACTTTTGCAATGCTTCTATTCAACATATTAAGAATCTTAATATTTTAAAATAAATTTGGAGAAAGTGGTCATCAATGATAACAAAAGTTATTTTATTATTTCTTCAAGTATCTCTAATAATAAAATCGATCAAATCTACCATATCACTAATTTTAAACATCAACACTTTCCTCTTAAGTACTAGTTCCTCTATTTTAAGGTCCAAAATGATCCCATATTTATTATGAGTTAATTCAAAAAAAATTTAAATAAAATTTTTGTTTGGGAATTCCATTTACTTTCCTTTGGTGGTAGGCTCACTATTCTTAAAAGAACTCTCAATTCTATGCCTCTTTATTTGATTCAAACTATTATTCCCACTAATTCTACTTTTATCATAATTGATCGCTTACTTAATAAATTTTTTTGGGATCCAATAATTCTATTAAAAGAATGCATTGGACAACCTGGCATAAATGTTGTGGTCCTTTGGGTGAAGGTGGTCTTGGTTGCAAACTTATTCGTGAAGCTATGACTTCCTTCTCTCATATTCTTTGGTGGAATTTTAAAAAGAATAATAGCCTTTGGGCTAATTTTATGATGGAAAAATTTTGTTAAGGTAAACACCCTCCTATCTATGCTTATAAAGTTGGTGACTCTCCAGGTTGGAAAAGGCTTTTCTCCATTAAATGGGTTGTTGAATCATTAATATCTGGGGTATTCATTCGCTCTTCTTCTTTCTTTTGGCAAGACAATTGATTGGAAATGGATCTTTGACTCCCTTTGATCTACACACACACCGCTATCAAAGTTAACTCTTTTGGCTTAATAACAATTGGAATGAAAACAAACATGAGAACTACATTCCTATTTCTATTTTTGACAAGTTTTGCAACATCATTATCTTTCTAATAAACCTATCAAATTCTTTTCAAGCTCTCTACAATGGTGATTTTGTTCTTAAAGAGGTTTGGAAATTTATTAGAAATAAACAAAACACCTCTAATGTTTTCATTAAACTTTGAAACAATATCATTTCCATTTCTTATTCTATTTTAGCTTGGAGGATTTTGAATGACTTCATTCTTATAGATTCTTTGCTCTGGCTTAAAGGGTTTTTTTACCTCTAAGTGCTATTATTGCTATCATATTGAAAATGTTACTCATGTTTTTGTCAATGGTGCTATTACTTCCAAACTTTGGATATGGTATGATGATTTATTTAACACTAACTATTTTCATGGCTCTCTTTCATTATATCAACTTCTTGAAGTTTATTTCCATAAAACTTTGAAAGGACATATGAAAGTTTTAATTTCTATTACCCTTATTTGGTTCATTTGGATGGATATAAATGATGCTAAATATTGAGGCATTCCTATGAACCATAAAAGGATCCTTGCTAGAACTAAAGAAAAAATTCTTGCTTTGTTTAATGCAAATTTAATTAGTAATCTTCAATTTAGAGATAAATTTGGTCGAGAAATTGGGTATCACTTTGCATGATGACCCTTCCTACAAGAGTATTAGGATTATACATTGGATTAAGCCTTTATTAAGATCAATACTAATACTAATGCTTTCCCTAATAAATGTGGCTGTGGTGGAATTCTTAGGGATTATAAAGGTACTATCTTTTGTGCTTTTGCCTACCCCTCAAAGCTTGTTCTGTTATTTATGCTGAGCTCATGGTTGTTAATAAAGCTAATGATATTTGTTTAAGAGAAAACATCTTTAATATGAGGATTGAAGTTGATGCTCATCTTTTACTTGATATACTCAATACTAATAAAATGGGGAATGCTAACTTATTTTATCTTCTTAATCACACTAATAGGGTTCTTTCTCAAGTTTGACACAAAATTTCTCACATTCTTTGTGTAGGTAATGCTTGTGCATTTCCGCTAATTTGGGAGCTGAATTAAAATGAGCTTACTTTATTTGATAACCATAGCTTACTTAAGCATCCGCATGGTCCGTCAACTGATAACACTAGACTGCCTTTACCTTAGATTTTAACTTTAGTTATTTTGTTGATCATATTACTATGGTGGTTTTATTCTATTTTTGGTTGGTTTTTTTTTGCTTCCCTTAGCAAGAATTGGTTTTGCAATTTTCTTTAGGTCCCAATCTCAATTTTATATGAAAGTTTCCTTATTGGTTTTAGTTTATTTCAAAACTTAAACCCACTTCCTCTTTACCCCATTGTATACTTGACGACCCTTATTTGGGTCATAGGTGCTATTTTTAATTAGTTTTCCTATCCTCTAAGATTGGTGGTTTTCTATGGCTTACTTATGCTTCACACAACTAGTGATGTTTTGGGGTCTCCTATTGAGTTATGTTCCCTCCTACCCATTATACAATTGATGTTGGTTTGCCTGTGTTTTGGCTATTACCTTATTTGAATGATTTTGGTCGCTATGGTTGGTTCTACTGATGTCAGAATTTGCTTCTTCCATCTACTGACTATTTTGGGGTCATTTTTCATGGCTATTATCTCTTGGTCTTAGTTTTGGGAGTTTTTGGTTTCTATTCTCCTTTCTCGGTCTCTGGTTGGTTTTTCCTCCTTGTGGATTAGAGGTAGCTTTTTCTAGTTGTTGCCCTCCTATTTTCTCTTTTGGTGATTATTTGCTTTAGGGTTTGAAGGGGCTTGTCCTCTGCCTTGTTCCTTTCCTGATTTGTCGCTTGTGGTTGGTGGTTCTCTTTGGCATTTTATAATGTGGTTTTTTGTCCAATGACTACCAATTTTATTTCTCTTTGAGATCTCTTGGTATGCTGTTGTTCTTTCCATCTATTTTGTGCTTTGTATTAACATCTTATTTTAGCTAGTCGCCCCTTTACTGAATTGTAACTTCACGGTTTGGTTGGGTCGCTATTGGTCTCTGAATTTGCTTAGTTTGGTTTTTTTTTTTTTTTGGTTGTTTTCCTGGTTTGGTGTTTTCTTTTGTTGGTTATTTTTTGTTGATTGGCATGCTTGTGGTTTTTTTTTCTTCCAGGCCTAGGTTTCTATTTACAAGAGGAGATGGTTATGGCTATTTTTTGTCTATGCCAACTAGTTTAGGTTCTGACCTTCCTGTTTTATTGTCCTGCTCTCCTGGGTTTGGTGTCGTTTGATGTTGTCTTTCCATGGATGCTTGTGCCTTGGCTTGGTATCTTGGGATTTAGATTGGCTATTAGTATTGAATCCTTCCGATTTTTTTCCTCCTTGTTTCCATATTTGTGTCTTTGTGGTGCCGGATTTGCTATTTTTCCCGCTCGTGGTGGTGGTTTTGATGGTAATTTTTTGGATGCCCTCTTGGTCTCTATAGCTTTCCTCTCTGGTGCTACTTATCTTCTACTATTTTGCTTTTGGGTGGAGGTTTTGCCCTTAGATTTGGATTATTATTGCTGAGATAGTCATGGGTTATGTATGCCTTTGGGGCTATTTTGTTTGTGTTGTTACCCCAAATCATGTCGACCGCCTCCTTTTGTGTTTCTCTTGGTGGTGGTGGAATTACTCCTTGGTTTTTAGCTTGACCACCATCCTACTATAACTTCTAGGGTGCTAGCTTTATGTGATTATCCGCTGTTTGGGTGGGTTGGTCAGACCGCTTTCTATTTGTTTGGTAGACCGTCACTATGGGCTATTTTCCTTGATGGTTTTTGCTATGCTACTATGATGGCATTGATGTTTCTTCATATCTCTCTCTGATTGGTATTATATATGACTTCTAAGAAGTTTGATGCTCATATGTATTGTTGGCACTTGAGATGATCTTAGCCCAAGCCTTCTCTTTCTCGCCTCTCTAAATTGTTTACTTTATCCTTTTCCCTTGAGCTATGATTATTGCCTTTGTAGTGTTTTGCAAAATTCTTTTGGTTGAACTTTACATGGAATGAGCTATACTCACCAACTCAACTGTTGTGGATCTTGTTTATCTTGCTTTCAAAGGGATCAAGAGCTTTCCTGACTCCTTTACTACTTTCATTAGTTGTAATAGTCTGTGTCTTTTCTCATATGCTTTTAGCTATTGTATTTGTTTTATTTTCTTTTGTTTTCCTTTCTATTTTACTGATGGGGTTTGCCTTTAGGTCTTTGTAGCTGAGAGTAGTAGAACTTGAGCTTACCCTAATGGACATTGTATCTTTTCCTTTTATGGTAATAAAATTCAAACTTTTCCCAACAAAAAATATCCCCAAAACCCTAAACCCTAAACCCTGAAACCTATAAGCCTAAACCCTAAAACCTAAACTCAAAAACCAAAAACCCTAAACCCTAAACCCCAAACCCTAAATCCTAAACTCTAGACCATAAACCATAAACACTACATCGTAAACCCTAAAAACCTAAAATCCTAAACCTAAACTTAATAAAACCTAAAAATAAAATAAATAAATAAACCTAAACCAAAACAAAATAAAAAATAAAATATAATCAAAACCTAAACTAAAGCCTAAACCTAAACCAAAACCAAAAAATAAAACAAAATAAAAAATTAAAAACTAAACTAAAAGAAAGTAAACAAAAACCTAAACTAAACTAAAAAACAAAATAAAGTTAAAAATTAAAAATATTAATAAAATAAAAACTAAACCTAAAATAAAAATAAAATAAACCTAATATAAAATAAAATAAAAACTAAATAATAACCTAGGCCTAAAAAATAAAAGTAAAAATAAAAACTAAAAATAAATAAATAATAAAGCCTAAACCCTAAACTTAAAATAAAAATAAAATTAACAAAATAAAATAAACCTAAACTAAAATAAACTAAACTAAAATAAAAAAAACCTAAACCTAAACCTAAAATAAACTAAACCTAAACCTAGACCTAAACTAAATAAAATAAAATAAACTAAAATAAAAACCTAAACTAAAATGAAACCTAAAAATGAACCAAAATAAAAAACCTAAAACTAAACTAAAATAAAATAAAAAACCTAAACCTAAACCTAAAATAAAAATAAAATTAAACCTAAAATAAAAAAATAAATAAACTAAAAAAATAATCCAAAAAAAAAAGAAACTAAAATAAACCTAAACTAAAATAAATAAACCTAAAAATAAATAAACCTAAATAAAAAATAAAATAAACCAAAATAAAAGTAAAATAAACCAAAATAATAATAAATAAATAAAATAAAATAAAATAAATAATAAAATAAATTAAATAAACTAAAACCTAAACCTAAATAAAAAAAAAAAATAAACTAAACTCTAAACCTAAAATAAATAAAAAATAAATAAATAATAAACCCTAATAAACAATAAAACCCTAAATCCAAAAAAATAAACAATAAATCCTAAAACTAAACCCTAAATAACTATAAACCCTAAAACTAAACCCTAAACCTAAATCCTAAACCTAAACACTAAACCCTAATCCTAAACCCTAAACCCAAACCCCAAAACACAAACCCTAAACCTTAAACCCTAAAACCTTAAACCCTAAACCCTAAAACCCTAAACCCTAAACCTTAAAACCTAAACCTAAACTTAAAAATAAAAAGTAAAACCTAAACCTAAAAAATAAAATTAAAATAAAACTAAACAAAGAATAAACTTAAACCTAAACATAAACAAAAATAAAAGAAACTAAAATAAACTAAACGAAAATAAATAAAATAAACTAAATAAAATAAAATAAACCTAAATTAAACCCTAAACCCTAAACTAAATAAAATAAAATAAATACCTAAACCTAAAACCCCTAAACCTAAACCTAAACTAAACCCTAAACCCTAAAACCCTAAACCTAAACACCCTAAACCCTCTAAACCCTAAACCGTAATCCCTAAACACTAAACCCTAAATAAACCCAAAACCCTAACCCTAAAACCTTAAACCCTAAACCCTAAAACCCTAAACCCTAAACCTAAAACCTAAACTTAAAAATAAAAAGTAAAACCTAAACCTAAAAAATAAATTTAAAATAAAACTAAACAAAGAATAAACTTAAACCTAAACATAAACAAAAAAAAGAAACTAAAATAAAAAACTTAAACGAAAATAAATAAAATAAACTAAATAAAATAAAAATAAACCTAAAATAAATAAAAAAATCAAATAAACTAAAATAAATAAAAAATAAACTAAATAAACTTAAACTTAATTTACTTTAAATAAAATAAAAATAAATAAATAATTAAATTAAAAAACCTTAAACCCTAAACCCTAAATCCTAAACCCTAAACACCTTAAACCCTAAATCCTAAACCCTAATCTGTAACCTTAAACCCTCAACCCTAAACACCCTAAACCCTAAATCCTAAACACCCTAAACCCTAAGTCTTAAACCCTAATCCCTAAACACCCTAAACCCTAAATCCTAAACCCTAAACCTTAAACTCTAACCCTAACCGAAACCTTAACCTAAAACCCTAAAAACTAAACCCTAAGCCTTAAACCCTAAACCCTAAACCTAAAACCTAAAACACTAAACCCTAAACCTTAAAACCCTAAACTCTAAAGAAAACACTAAACTTAAACTCTAAGCTCTAAATCTAAACCTTACACTAAACACTACTAACCCTAAACTATAAACTAACTAAACTTAAAACTAAACCTAAAGTCCAAACACTCCTAAACTAAAACCTAAACCTTAAACCCTAAACCCTAAACCCTAAACCTTATACCCTAAAAAACCCTAAACCCAAAACAATAAACCCTAAACCCTAATCTAACCCTAATCCCTAAACCCTAAACCCTAAACCCTAAACCTAAAACCATAAATAAAACCTAAACCCTAAAACCTCAAACCCTAAACACTAAACACTAAACCATAAACCCTAAAAACCTAAAAACCTATGCCTAAACAAAATAAAACCTAAAAAAAAATAAGTAAAACTAAACCTAATTAAAATAAAAAAATTAAATTAAATAAAAACCTAAACTAAATCCTAAACCAAAATCTAAATCGAAAAATAAAATAAAAAAATAAAAAACTAGATAAAATAAAATAAATTAAAACCTAAACTAAATAAAAAAATAAAATAAACCTAAAAATAAAAAATAATTAAATAAAATAAAAACAAAATCTAAAACAAACATTAATTAAACCAAAAATAAAATAAAATAAAAATTGAATAAAAACCTAAACCTAAAAAATAAACTAAAAAATAAATAAAAAATACAACTTAAACCTCAAACTAAAAAAAATCAAACTTAAAATAAAAATAAAATAAATAAACTAAACTAAAATAGACCAAACCTAAACCTAAATCTAAAATAAACTAAACCTAAACCAAAACCAAAACTAAATAAAGTAAACTAAACTAAAATTAAACTTAAACCTAAACTAAAAAGTAAAACCTAAAATTAAACCTAACATTAAAATCTAAAGCCTAAACCAAAAAAAATAAATTAAAAAATAAAACCTAATCCTTAAAATAAAAAATAAACCTAAACATAGAAAATAAAATAAAAATAAAACTAAACTAAAAAAAAATAAACCAAAACATAAACCTAAAACTTAAAAATAAACTAAAATAAATTAACCTAAAAAAATAAACTAAACAATAAAATAAAATGAAAAATAAAAAATAAAAATAAAATAAACTAAAATAAATAAAAATAAACTAAATAAATAAACCTCCCATTACTAATTTAAAGTTTAAACCCTAAACCTAAACTTAAACCCTAACCCTAAACCTAATCCCTAAACTTAAACCTTGAACCTAAACCTAAACCCTAAATCTAAACCCAAAATAATAAACCTAAACCCCTAAACCTAAACCCTAAACCCTAAACTAAATCCTTAAACCATATAAACCCTAAACCTAAACTTAAAACCTAAACCTAAACCTAAACCTAAACCAAAACCTAAACCCTAAACCTAAACCTTAAACCTAAACTTAAACCTAAACCTTAAACCTTAAACCTAAACCTACAAGACTAAACCCTAAACCCTAAACCTAGAACCCTAAACCCTAAACCCTAAATCCCTAAACCATAAACCCTAAACCCTAAAACATAAACCCTAAAACCCGATACCCTAAACCTTAAACCCTAAACCCTAAACCCTAAACTCTAATCCCTAAAAACCTAAAAAATAAATCTAAAAGAAATAAAACCTAAAAATAAAATTAATATAAAAACCTAAACATGAATAAAATAAAAACTAAAATAAAATAAAACCTAAATTAAAACCTAAACCTAAACCTAAAACTAAACTTAAACCTAAAAATAAAATAAAATAAAAAAGATGAACTAAACTAAAATAAAGTTAATAAAAACCTAAACTAAACTAAAAAATAAAATAAATCTAAAAATAAAAAGACCAAATAAAATAAAAATTGAACCTAAAATAAACATTAACTAAACCTATAATAAAATAAAATAAAATTGAATAAAACCTAAACCTAAAAATTAATCCTAAAAATAAATAAAAGGAAAACCTAAACCATAAACTAAAAAAAAAATCCTAAACTTAAAAAAAAGCAAAATAAAATAAACCAAAACTAAAACAAACTATACTATACTAAATAAAAGCTAAACCTAAACCTAAAATAAACTAAACCTAAACCTAAACCTAAACTAAATAAAATATAACATAATAAAAAATAAACCTAACCTAAAAAAAAAATAAAACCTAAAATTAAACCTAAAATAAAAACCTCAAACATAAACCTAAAAAAATAAATTAGAAACCTAAACTTAAACATAAAAATAAAAAATAAAACCTAAATATAAAAAATAAAATAAAAATAAAATTAAACTAAAAATAAAACTAAACATAATAAAAAAAATAAAACCGTAAAATAAACCTAAAATAAAAACCTAAAACCTAAACCTAAAAAAATAAAATAAAAACTAAACCTAAACCTAAAAATAAAAAATAAAACCTAAACCTAAAAATAAAATAAAAATAAAACTAAACTAAAAGATTAACCTAAACCTAAACCTAATCCTTAAAAATAAATTAAAATAAAAAACCTAAACTAAAATAAATAAACCTAAAATAAATAAACTAAACTAAATAAAAATAAAAATGAACCTAAATAAAAATAAATAATAAAATAAACTACAATAAATACAAAATAAACTGAATAAACTAAATAAACCTAAACCTACTAATTTACCTAATTTTAAAAAATAAATAAATAAAAAAACCCTAAAAACTAAACCCTAGACCCTAAACACTAAAAACTTTATACCCTAAATCCTACACTCTATACCCTACACCCTAAACCCTAAACTTTAAACCCTAAATAATCCTAAACCCTAAATACCTAAACCCTAAACCCTAAACTAAATCCTTAAACCCTAAACCCAAACCCTAAACCCTAAATCATAAAGCCTAAATCCTAAACCATAAACCCTAAACACTAAACCTTAAACCTGAAAATCCTAAGCTCTAAACTAACCCTAAACATTAAGCTGTCCCTAAACCCTAAACCCTAAACGTTAACCATAAACCCTAAACCCTAACCGTGCTGGAGGTGGATATGATGGTGATTATGGAAGAAAAATTTGGAGGTGGGGGATCTAGAGGAGTTGATGGATCTAGAGGTGCTCGTGGATATGGAGGTGGTGGTTATGGAGGCAGGAGGAGTGATGGAGGTTACAACCATGGTGTGGATGGATCAGATATGACATTCAACTACTTTGGAGATGAGGTGGGGGAGAAATTAAAGAAAATCAAGAATCTTTTATGGAAAAGTGTCTTTACAATAGATGGATCTAGTTATCTAGGGTTTTTATTTGTTTATGCTGCTCATTTTTTATCTATATCATCACCTGAATCTTAGAAAACTTGGTCTCTTACATGGTAGATGAAATCAAAAAGAAGAAATGTTGAATATGAATTTGTTCTCTATTAAAAAAAACCCTTAACCCTAAACCTTAAACCTTAAAAACCCTAAAAACCCTCAAACCATAAACCCTAAACCATAATCCCTAAACCCTAAACCCTAAACCCTAAACAAACATAAACCCTAAACCTAAATCCTAAACTATAAACCCTAAACTAACCTAAACCCTAAATCCTAAACAGTAAACCCTAAACCCAAAATTAAAAAACTCTAGACCTTAAAATAAAACCCAAATAAAAAATAAGAATAAAAACCCTAAATTAAAAAAAATAAAAACTAAATAAAAACCTAAACCTAAAAAATAAATCTAAAAGTAAAACCTAAAAATAAAACCTAAACCCTAAACCTAAATTAAATAAAATAAAATAAACTTAAACCTAAATTAAAATAAACTAAATAAAAATAAATAAACCTAAACCTAAACCCTAATCCCTAATGCCTAAACCTTAAACCCTAAAACCCTAAACCATAAACCCTAAACCCTAAACCCTAAACCCTAAAACCCCAAACCCTAAACCTTAAACCCTAAACTCTAAACCCTAAACTCTAAACCCTAAAAATCAAAAAAATAAACCTAAATGAAATAAAACCTAAAAATAAAATAAATATAAAAACTTAAAACTAAATAAAATAAAAAATAAATAAAATAAAAACATAAACTAAAACCTAAACCTAAACCTAAAACTAAACTTAAACCTAAAATAAAATAAAATAAAAAAGTTAAATTAAACTAAAATAAAGTAAAAAAAACCCTAAACTAAACTAAAAAATAAAATAAACCTAAAAATAAAAAAACTAAATAAAATAAAAATTGAACCTAAAATAAACATTAATTAAACCTATAATAAAATAAAATAAAATTGAATAAAAACTAAACCTAAAAGTTAATCCTAAAAATAAAAAATAAGAAAACCTAAACCATAAACTAAATGAAAACCTAAACCTAAAAGAAAAATAAAATAAATAAAATAAAATAAACAAAATAAAATAAACCAAAACTAAAATAAATTATACTATACTAAATAAAAGCTAAACCTAAACCTAAACATAAACATAAACTAGATAAAATATAATAAACTTAAAATAAACCTAACCTAAATAAAAAAAATAAAACCTATATATAAACCTAAAATTAAAACCTAAAACCTAAACCTAAAAAAATAAATTATAAACCCAAACCTAAACATAAAAATAAAAAATAAAACCTAAACATAAAAAAAAAAAATAAAAATAAAATTAAACTAAAAATAAACCTAAACGTAGTCTAAAAAAAATAAAACCTAAAAATAAACCTAAAATAAAAACCTAAAACCTAAACCTAAAAAAATAAAATAAAAACTAAACCTAAACCTAAAAATAAAAAAAATAAAACCTAAACCTAAAAATGAAATAAAATAAAACTAAACTAAAAAATTAACCTAAACCTAAACCTAAACCAAAAAAATAAAGTAAAATAAAAACCTAAACTAAAATAAATAAACCTAAAATAAATAAACTAAACTAAATAAAAATAAAATGAACCTAAATAATAAAAAATAAACTAAACTAATAACTAAACCTACTAATTTAGTAAAATTTAAAAATAAATAAATAAATAAACCTAAAACCAAAACCTAATTCTAAACCCTAAAACCCTAAACCCTAAATCCTACACTCTATACCCTAAACCCTAAACCTAAACCTTAACCCTAAACCCTAAACAACCCCAAACCCTAAAACCCTAAACTCTAAACCTAAACCCTAAACCCAAACCTAAACCCTAAATCATAAAGCCTAAATCCTAAACCATAAACCCCAACACTAAACCTAAAACCCTAAAACTGTAAACCCTAAACCCTAAACCCTAAACTAACCATAAACATTAAGCTATACCTAAACCCTAAACCCTAAACCCTAAAGCCTAAAAATATAACCCTAAACCCTAAACCATAAACCTTAATAATATTCCCTAAACCCTAACCCTACTAGAGGTGATGGTGGATATGATGGTGGTTACGAAGGTGGTGGTTATGGTGGAAAAACTGAGGTGGGGATCTAGAGGTGCCGATGGATATGGAGGGTGGAGGTGGTGGTTATGGAGGGAGGAGGATGAGGTTACAACCATGGTGGTGTGGATGATCGTGGACATGATTTCCACTCTAAAGATGAGGGAGGTTCATGGGAATTGAGAAACCAAGAACATCTAATTTATTGCTTATGGAAATGTGTCTTTATAGTAGAGACAGATCTAGTTATCTAGCATTTTTTATTTGCTCTATCCGTGCTCATTTTTTATCTATATCATCACCTGTATCTTAGAAAACTTGGTCTCTTACATGGTTGAAAAATCTAAAAGAAGAAATGTTGAATTTGAATTTGTTCTCTATTAAAAAAAACCCTAAACCCTAAACCCCAAAACCTTAAATCCTAAAAACCATAAAAATCCTCAAACCATAAACCCTAAACCCTAATCCCTAAACCCTAAACCCTAAACCCTAAACTAACCTAAACCCTAAAACCTAAACATTAAATCCAAAATAGTAAACCCTAAACCCTAAAATAAAACCCAAACATAAAATAAGAATAAAAACCCTAAAATAAAATAAAATAAAAACTAAATAAAAACCTAAACCAAAAAAATAAATCTAAAAATAAAACCTAAACTAAATATAAACCTAAATAGAAAATAAACAAAATAAAATAAACCTAAACCTAAACTAAAATAAACTAAGCTAAAATAAATAAAACCTAAACCTAAACCTAAAATAAACTAAACCTAAACCCCAAATTAAATAAAATAAAATAAATTAAAAATAAACATAAACCTAAACTGAAAAATAAAACCTAAAAATAAACCTAAACTAAATACCAAACCTAAATCTAAACTAAAAATAAAAAATAAAACTTAAACCTAAAAAATAAAATTAGAATAAAACTAAACAAAAAAATAAACCTAAACTTAATCCTAAACCGAAAAAATAAACTGAAATAAATAACATAAACAAAAAATAAATAAACCTAACATAAATAAACTAAATTAAATAAAAATAAACTGAATAAAATAAAATAAATAAAATAAAATAAAATAAATAAAAAATAAACCTAAACTTAATAGTTTACTTAAATTAAAAAAATGAATAAATTAATAAATTCCTAACCCTCAACCCTAACACTATAACTAACCCAAAAACCTAAATCGTAAACCCTAAACATACAACCCTAACCCATAAACCCTAAACCCTAAAATCCTAAACCATAAAACCTTAACCCTAAAGCAAAACCCTTAAACCTAAAACCTTAAACCCTAAAAGCTACATCCTTAAACACTAAACACTAAACCCAAACCCTAAACCCTAAATCCTAAAGTCTAAACCTCAAACCCTAAAAACCTTAAAACTTAAAAACCTAAACCTAAATTAATAAAACCTAAAAATAAAATAAATAAAAACCTAAACCTAAATAAAATAAAAACCTAAACTAAAACCTAAACCTAAACCTAAATATAAAATAGAAACAAAATGAAAAAAATAAATAAAAACCTAAAAAAAGATAAAAATTAAAATAAACCTAAAATAAAAAAACCAAAATATAATAAAAACTAAACATAAAATAAAAATAAAATAAACCTAAAATAAAATAAAATAAAAACTAAATAAAAACCTAAACCTAAAACTAATAATAAAAATAAATAAAACCTAAACCTAAACCAAACATAAACCATAATAAGCAAAATAAAATAAACATAAACCTAAACTAAAATAAACTTTAAAATAAATAAACCTTAAGCCCTAAACCTTAAACCATAAAACCCTAAACCCTAAAATTAAACATAAACCCTAAACCTACAACCCTAAACCCTAAACCTAAACCTAAACCCTAAAACTAAACCTAAACCTAAAACTTAAACCCTAAACTCTAAACCCTAAACCATAAACCCTAAACCATAAACCCTAACCTTAACCCTAAACCTAAACCCTAAACCTTAAACTAACCCTAAACCCAAAACCTTAAACCTAAACCCTAAAAACCCTAAACTCTAAAGCCTAAACCCTAAAACCTAAACCCTAATCTAATCCTAAACTCTAAGCTAACCCTAAACTATAAAAATCCTAAACCCTAAAGCCTAAACACTAAACCCTAAACCATAAACCCTATACCCTAACTCTAAACCCTAAAGCTTAAACCACTAAACCATAAAACCCTGAACCCTAAACCTTAAACTTTAAAAACCTAAAAACATAAACCTAAATTAAGTAAAACTTAAAAATAAAATAAATAAAAAGACCTAAACCTAAATAAAATAAAATAAAAATAATAAGCTAGACTAAATTAAAATAAATAAAAAACATAAACTAACAAATAAATTAAAATAAAAAATAGGAAAATAAAACAAAATATTTAAAAACCTAAACTAAATTAAAAAGAAAAATGAACCTAAGAATAAAAAACCTAAAGAAAATAAAGTAAACCTAAAATAAAATAAAATAAAAACTAAATTATAAACATAAACCTGAAAATAAATAAAAAATAAAACCAAATCCCTAAATGAAAAAAACCTAAACCTAAAATAAAATTAAAATAAACCTAAACCTAAATTAAAATAAACTAAATTAAAATAAATAAAACCTCATCTAAAACCTTAAATAAACTAAACCTAACCCCTAAAACAAAACTAAATATAATAAAATAAACTAAAAATAAACCTAAACCTAAACTAAAAAAATAAAACCTAAAAATAAAGCTCAAATAAAAACCTAAAACCAAATAATTAAAAAAAACAAAATAAATACCTAAACCTAAACCTAAAAATAAAAAATAAAACATTCACCAATAAATTAAAATAAAAATAAAACTCAACTAAAAAATAAACCTAAACCTCAACCGAAACATAAAAATATACTAAAATAAAAAACTTAAACTAAAATAAATAAACCTAAAATAAATAAAAATAAGAAATAAAACTAAATAAAATAAAAAAATAAAGTAAACTAAAATAAATAATATAATATACTAAATATACTAAATAAACCTAAACCTAATGGTTTACTTAATTTAAAGATTAAAAAACCCTTAAACCCTAAATCCGAAACCCTGAACCTACAACCCTAAACCCTAAACCCTAAACTAACCATAAACCTTAAACCCTAAATAAGAAAAAATAAAAAATGAAAAAACCCTAACCCTAAACCATAAACCTAACCCTAAACTGTTAACTTACCATCCTAAACACTAAAGCCCTAAACCCTAAATCCTAAACCTTAAACCCTAAAACCTACAACCCTAAAACCTACCACCCTAAACCCTAAATCCTAAACCCTAAAAGCTAAACATAAACCTAAACCTAAACCTAAACCTAAAAAATAAACTAAAATAAATAAGAAATAAACAAAATAAACATAAACCTACCAGTTTACTTAATTTTTAAAAAAAACATTAAACCTTAAACCTTAAACCCTAAACCCTAAACCTACAACTTTAAACCTACAATCCTATACCCTAAACCTTAAATCCTAAACAATAAAAAACCCTAAACCCTAAACCAAATCCTTAAACCCTAAAAGCATAAACCTTAAAACCCTAAATTGTAAACCCTAAACCCTAAACCTAAACCTAAAGTAACTAAATAAATTGAAAAATAAACCTAAACCTAAACCCTAAACCCTAAACCCTCAAAAGCTAAAAACCTAAACCTAAACTAAATAAAACCTAAAAAATAAATAAATTAATAAAACTTAAACCAAAATAAAAAAAAATAATATAATATAAAAACATAAACTAAATCCTAAATATAAAAAGAAAAAAATTTAAAATTAAAAATTAAACTAAAATAAAATAAATAAAAACCTACACTAAACTAAAAAAATTGAAATAAAATAAAAACTAAACCTAAATGAAAAATAAAATAAACCTAAACTAAACTAAAATAAAAACAAAATAAAAACCTCAATAAAAATGAAAATAAAAATAAAGCTAAATAAAAAAAAATTTAAACTAAAATAAATGAAAAGGAAATGAAATAAACCTAAACCTACTTGGTTACTTAATTTTTACAAAAAAATAAAGAAAATAAAATACTAAAAAATCCTAACCCTAAACCGTAAAACCCTATACCCTAAATCCTAAAACCTAAACAACCCTAAACCCTAAACCCTAAAACCTACAACCCTAAACTCTAAACCCTAAACTTTAAACCCTAAACCCTAAACCCAAAAAACCTAAAAAACTAAACCTAATCTAAATAAAACCTAAAAACAAAATAAATAAATAAATAAACCTAAACATAAGTAAAATAAAAAAATAAAATAAAATAAAAACATAAACTAAAACCTTAACCTAAAAATAAAATAATATAAAAAAAACTAAACCAAAAAAAATGTAAACCATAACTAAGCTAGGAAAATAAAATAAACCTAAAAGAACCTAAATAAAATAAAAACTAAATGTAAAATAAAAATAAAATAAAATAAATAAAATAAAATAAAATAAAACTAAATAAAACCTAAACCTAAAATAAACAAAATAAAATAAACCTAAACTTAAACTAAATTAAACTAAACTAAAATAAATAAAACCTAAACCTAAAATAAATGAAACCTAAACCCTAAAAAAAATAAAATAAAATAAACTAAAAATAAACCTAAACCTAAACTAAAAAATCAAACCTAAAAATAAACCTAAAATAAAAACCTAAAATGTAAGCCTAAAAAAATAAAATAAAAATGTAAACCTAAACCTTGAAATAAAAATGAAACCTAAACCTATAAAATAAAATAAAAATAAAACTAAACTAATAAATAAACATAAACCTAAACCTAAACTTAAAAAATAAAGTAAAATAAAAAACTTAAACTAAAATAAATAAATCTAAAATAAATAAACTAAACTAAATAAAATAAAAATTAAACTTAAATATAAATAAATATAAAATAAATAAAAATTAATAAAAAATAAATTAAAGAAACTAAATAAACCTAAACCAACTAGTTTTTTTAATTGAAAATAACCGCTAAACCCTAAACCCTAAACCCTAAATCAAAAACCCTAAACCCTAAAACTAATCAGAACCCTAAACTACAATGCTAAACTAAACCCTAAACTCTAAACTACCTAAACCCTAAACCATAAACCCTAAATAAAATAAATAAATAAATCATAAATAAATAACATTAGTTTTGAACCCTTAACCAACTAACCCTAAACCCTTAACCTACAACCCTAAACCCTAAAACCCTAAAACCTAAACCCTAAACACTAAAATCCTAAACCCTAAACCCTAAACCCTAAACCCTAAAATCTACAACCCTAAATCATAAACCTTAAACCAAAAACCCTAAACCCTAAACCCTAAACCCTAAACCCAAAACCATAAAAACTTAAAAACCTAAACCTAAACTAAATAAAACTTAAAAATAAAATAAATAAATAAAACCTAAACTAAAAAATATTGAAAATAAAATAAAATAAAAACCTAAACTAAAGCCTAAACCTAAACCTAAAATTAAAAATAAAATAAAATAAAAAGTAAAAACTAAACTAAAATAAAATAAATAAAAACCTAAACTATACTAAATAAAATAAAATAAACCTAAAAATAAAAATTAAAAAAATAAAAACTAAACCTAAATAAAAATAAACAATAAAATAAACTAAAATAAATAAAAAATGAACTAAATAAACCTAAACTTACTAGTTTTCTTAATTCAAAAAAAAATCCCTAAACCCTAAACCCTAAACCCTAAATCCTAAACCTTAAGCCTAAACCTAACCTAAAGTAACTAAATAAACTAAAAATAATAAACCCTAAACCTAATAAATAAACCTAATCCTAAAACCTAAGAATAAATAACCTAAAAAGAACATCACCTAACTAGGCTCACCCAAAAAGGTAAAGGTGGTTATCGCAATAAAGGTAATGAGGCCTAAACCTATGGTGGCTAAAAATGGAGGTAACCATATAGGGAGAGATCAGGGACTAAATAAATAAAAAATAAATAAAAAATAAAATCTCAACCCTAAACTAAAAAAAATCTAAACCTAAAATAAAAATAATATAAATAAAATAGAATAAACCATAACATAAACTAAAATACACTAAACCAAAATAAATAAAACTTCGACCAAAACCTAAAATAAACTAAAGCTAAACCCTAAACTAAATAAAATAAAATAAAATAAAAATAAAACTAAACCTAAACCTAAGTAAAATAAAAAAATATAACAAAATAAAATCATAAACTACAACCTTAACCTAAACTAAAACCCAAAAATAAAATAAAATAACAAATAAAAACTAAACTAAAATAAAATAAATAAAAATGTAAACTAAATTAAAAAAATAAAAAACTTAAATAAATTAGAAACTAAACCTAAAGTAAAAATGAAATAAACCTAAAATAAAACAAAATAAAAACAAAATAAAAACCTAAACCTAAAAAATCAAACCTAAAAATAAATAAAAAAGAAAACCTAAACCCTAAACTAAAAAAAAAACCTAAACCTAAAATAGAAATAAAATAAACTTAAACCAAAACTAAAATAAACTAAACTAAAATAAGTAAACCTAAACATAAACCTAAAATAAACTAAACCTAAACCTAAACCTAAACTAAATAAAATAAAATAAACCAAAAATAAACCTAAACCTAAACAAAAATATAAAACCTAAAAATAAACCTAAACATAAAAAAATAAAATAAAAACCTAAATCTAAACCTAAAAATAAAAAATAAAACCCAAACCTAAAAAAAATAATAATAAAACTAAAGTTAAAAATAAACATAAACTTAACTCTAAACCTAAAAAATAAACTAAAATAAAAAGCCTCAAATATAATAAATAAAATTAATTTTAATAAAGTAGACTAAAATAAAATAAATATAAAGCAAAATCAAAATTTAAAATATAGTAAAAAAAAACTAAATAAATCTAAACCTACAAGTTTACTTAATTTATAAAAATAAAAATAATAAAAATAATAAAAAATCCCTAACCTTAAACTTGAAACCCTAAAACTAACCCTAAACCTAAAACCCTAAATCCTAAAGCCTAAACCCTAAAACTAACCCTAAAGCTACAACTGCTATGACACTAAACCTAAACCTAAACCCTTAATATATAAATAAAACCTAACCTAAACCTAAACCCTAAACAAACCCTAAACCTAACAAATCTAAAACCCTAAAACTAAACCCTAAACCCTAAACCCTAAAACCTTCAACCCTAAACCATAAACCCTAAACCCCAAACCCTAAACCCTAAACCCAAAACCCTAAACCCTAAAAACCTAAAACTTATACCAAAACTAAATCAAACCTAAAAAATAAATTAAAAAAAACAAAATCTAAATAAAATAAAATAAAAACATAAACTAAAACCTAAACCCAAACCTAAACCTAAACTTAAACCTAAACCTAAACTTAAATCAAATAAAATAAAATAAAATAAAAATAAAACTAAAAAAATAAATAAAAACATAAACTAAACTAAAAAATAAAAGAAACCTAAATAAAATAAAAACTAAACGTAAGATAAAAAAATAAACCTAAAAAAAATAAAATAAAAACTAAATAAAAACTTAAACCTTAAAAATAAACCTAAAAACAAAAACTCAAAAAAATATAAAAATTAAAACCTAAACCATGAACTAAAAAAAACCTAAGCCTCAAATAAATAAAATAAAATAAACCTAGACCTAAATTAAAGTAAACTAAACAAAAATAAATAAAACCTAAACCTAAACCTAAACCTTAAACTAAATAAAATAAAATAAACAAAAAATAAATCTAAACCTAAAGTAAAAAAATAAAACCTAAAATGAACCTAAAAAAAAAAACCAAAACCTAAACCTAAAAAAATTAAAATAAAAAAACCTAAACTAAAAATAAATAATAAACCCGAACCTAAAATAAATAAAAATAAAACCAAACTAAAAAATAAACAAAAACTTAAACATAAACCTAAACCTAAAAAATAAACTAAAATAAAAAATGTAAACTAAAATAAATAAACCTAAATTAAATAAATTAAATGAAAATAAATAAAAAATAAACTAATTAAACCTAAATCTATCGGTTTGCTAAATTTTAAAAGAACCATAAATTCTAAACCCTAACCTTAAAACCTAAATCCTAAACCCTAAACCCTAAACCATAAACCCTAAAACTAACCCAAAACCTACAACCCTAAACCCTAAATTAACTCTAAACGCCAACCCTAAATAAAAAATTTTAAAAAAATACTCTAACCCTAAACCCTAAACCCAAAACCATAAACCCTAAAACCCTAAACACTAAACCCTAAAACCTTTACCCTATACCTTAAAAGCTACAACCTTAAACCCTAAACCCTAAACCCTAAACCCTAAATTGAAAACCCAAAACCCAAAAACCTAAACCCTAAAACCCTAAATCCTAAACCATAAACCCTAATCCCAAACCCTAAACTGCAAACCCTAAACCCTAAACTAACCCTAAACCATAAACCTTAAACCTTAAACCTTAGAAAGCTTAAAACCTAAACCTAAACTAAATAAAACAAAAAAAAAAATAAATAGAAAAACCTAAACAAAAATAAAATCAAAAAATAAAATAAAATAAAAACATAAATTTAAACATAAACCTAAACATAAAAATAAAAAAAACTAAACTAAAATAAAATAAATAAAAACCTAAACTAAACAAAATAAAATAAATAACCTAAATAAAATAAAAAATAAACCTAAATTAAAAATCAAATAAGCCTAAAATAAAATAAAATAAAAACTAAAACCTAAAATAAATAAAATAAACCTAAACACTATAAATAAAAACAACAACAACAACCTTAATCCCACTAAATCTACATGAATCCTTCCTCACCTTAGTCAAATTCTCATTTAAATCAAATAGTAAGATCATTTTTATACATATTAACCAAGTCTAAAACCTACCTCTTAACATAAGGCAAATCTAATGCATCTACTCTCCCTAATCTAAGTCATCGACGTACGCTTTATGTGGCCAAACCATCTAACGACTCTCCTAATCTTATCTACCACCTAAACTCCAACTTTTCTAATGCACTCATTTTGCATTCTATCTAAGAGTAAAGCCACTCATCCACCTAAGCATCCTCATTCGTACACTTAACTTAGTCTTATGCATCTCTTTATTGGCCAACATTTTGCACCATAAGTCATCAGTCTTACCACCATCTTATATTTTCCTTAAGTTTAAGTGGAACTTATCACATAATAGGCCAATATTCCTCCACTTCAACCATCCAACTTGAATTCTACTAATAACATCTCCATCTATTTCACCATCATTTTGAACAATAGAGCCTAAATATAAAACGCTAACTTATATTAATGACTTGTTCACCTAATGTTACAACACTATCACTAAACTTCTACAACTAAAATTACACTCCATATATTCAGTTTTAGATCTACTTAAATAAAACCTTTAGACTCTAGAGTTGACCTCCATAATTCAAGTTTTTGTTGGACTCCCTCTCTAGTCTTATCAACAATAAGAATGTCATCAGCAAGAAGCATTAAAAACCTAAACACTAATAAAAAAAACTAAACCTAAATTAAAAATAAAATAAACCTAAGCCTAAACTAAAATAAATAAATTCTAAACCTAAACCTAAAATAAACTAAACCTAAACCAAAAGCCAAACTAAATAAAAAAAATAAACTAAAAATGAACCTAAACCAAAACTAAAAAATAAAACCTAAAAATAAACCTAAAATAAAAACCTAAAACCTAAACCTAAAAAAATAAAATAAAAACCAAAACCTAAACCTAAAATAAAAAGATGAAATGGAAACCTAAAAAACAAAATAAAAATAAAAATAAATAAAAAAATAAACCTTAACCTAAACCTAAACCTTAGAAAAAAATAACAATAATAAAGCTAAACTAAAATAAATAAACTAAATTGAATAAGAATAAAAAATAAACCTAAATAAAGATAAAAAATATAATAAACTAAAATAAATGAAAAATAAACTAAATAAACTAAAAGAAGAACGGTGGTGATGGCAGAGGGAGAGATCGGGGATATGATGGTGGATCCCTACTGAGAGGTCGGGTGGTTCGATGGGAACTCAAGAAATCGAGGAACTCAACCGACCCGCTAATGGAACTGTGTCTTTATAGTAGAGACGGTTCTAGTTATCTAGGGTTTTTCATTTGCCCTATTCGTGCTCATTTCTTATCTACGTCATCGCTTGTGTCTTAGAAAACTTGGTGTGTTAGTTGGTTGATGAAATCGAAAAGAAGAAATGTTGAATCTAAATTTGTTCTTTGCTAAAAAAAACCAAAAACCCTAAACCCTAAACCATAAACCGTAAACCCTAATCCCATAAACCCAAAACCCCAAACACTAAACCCGAAACCCTAAACCCTAAAGCCTAAAGCCTAAACTTTAATCACTAAACCCTAAAACCTACAACCCTAAGCCCTAAACCCTAAACCCTAAACCCCAAACCCTAAACCCTAAACCCTAAACCCTAAACCCTAAACACTAAAAACCTAAAAACCTAAACCTAAACTAAATAAGACCTAAAAATAAAATAAATAAATAAACCTAAACCTAAATAAAATTAAAAAAAATAAAATAAAATAAAAACCTAAACTAGAACCTAAACCTAAACTTAAAAATAAAATAAATTAAATAAAATCCTAAAATAAACTAAAATATAAAATAAACCTAAGAATAAAAAACCAAAATAAAATAAAAATTAAACGTAAAATAAAAATAAAATAAACCTAAATTTAAATAAGATAAAAACCTGAACCTAAAAAAATAAACCTCAAAATAAAACCTAAACCCAAAACTAAAAAAAAAACCTAAACCAAAAATAAAAATAAAATAAATAAAACCTAAACCTAATCCTAAACTAAATAAAATAAAATAAACTAAAAATAAACCTAAACCCTAAACCCTAAAGACTAAAACCTTAAACCCTAAAACCTTAAACCCAAAAACCCTAAACCCAAAACATTAAACCCTAAACCCTAAACCCTTATCCCTAATCCCTGAACCCTAAACTTTACACCTTAAACATAAACCGAAAGTAACAAAAAAATAAAGCTAAACCCTAAAAGCTAATAAACCTAAACCCTAAGAATGGGAAAAACCTTGACGGCATGAACATCATTATCAACCAAGTCAATCTAGATCTGGTCGTGGAGGCTAAGGAAGAGGCAACGGTTATTGCAGTGGTGTTGGGAATCTGGAGGTTCTGGTGGATATGGAGGTGGCAGTTATGGAGGCACGACGAGCAATGGAGGTTATAGCCATGGTGGTGGATGCGGGAGAGATCAAGGATATGATGGTGGATCCCACTACTAGATAGGCGGGGGTAGTTCTGATGTGAACTAGAGAATCTAAAGAACAGACGATCCGATCCACTACTCACAAAACTGTTTATTTATAGTGGGGATGATTCTAGTTATCTAGGGTTTTTCATTTGCTCTATGCTTGCTCATTTTTTATCTATATTATCGCTTGTCTTTTACAAAACTTAGTGTGCTACTTGCTTGATGAAACCAAAAAGAAGAAATGTTGAATCTAAATTTTTTCTCTGTTAAATAAAACCATAAACCATAAACTAAAACATAAACCCTAAACCCTAAACCCTATACTAAAAAAAACCCTAAACCCTAAACCTGAAACCCTGAACCCTAAAACCCTAAACCTTAAACCATAAACCCTAAATCCAAAAACCTATAACCCTAAACCCTAAACCATTAACCCTAAACCCTAAACTCTAAACCCTAATCCCAAAAAACCTAAAAACCTAAACCTAAACAAAATAAAACATAAAAATAAAATAAACCCTAAACACTAAACCTAAATAAAATAAAGAAAAGTAAAATAAAATGATAACCTTAATTAAAACCTAAACCTAAACCTAAAAATAAAATAAGATAAACTAATAAAAATAAACTAAAATAAAATAAATAAAAACTTAAACTAAACTAAAAAATAAAATAAACCTAAGAATAAAAAACCTAAATAAAATAAAAACTAAACATAAAATGAAAATAAAATAAACCTAAAATTAAATAAAATAAAAACTAAATAAAAACCTAAACTTAAAAAATAAATGTTAATCTAAAACCTAAAAATAAATAAAAAATAAAACCTAAACCCTAAATTAAAAAAAGGCTTGAACCTAAAATAAATTAAACCTAAACATAAACCTAAACTAAATAAAATAAATTAAACTATAAATAAACTAAACCTAAATTTATAACTAAACTAAAAAATAAAACTTAAAAATAAACCTAAAATAAAAAACTAAAACCTAAACAAAAAAAGTAAAATGAAAACTAAAACCCTAAACCCTAAACCCTAAATCTCAAAACTTATAATCCTAAACCCTAAACCCTGAACCCCAAACCCTAAACCATAAATGATAAACCCTAAACTAACCCTAAACCCTAAAAGCTTAAAAACCTTAACCTAAACTAAATAAAACATAAAAATAAAATAAACCCTAAACCCTAAACCTAAATAAAATATAAAAACAAAATAAAATAAAATCCTAAACTAAAAATTAAACCTAAACATAAAAATAAAATAAGATAAAATAATAAAAATAAACTAAAATAAAACAAATAAAAACCTAAACTATACTAAAAAATAAAATAATCCTAAGATTAAAAATTTAAAATAAAATAAAACTAAACATATAATAAAAATAAAAAAACCTAAAATAAAAAGAAATAAAAACTAAATATAAAACTAAACATTAAAAATAAACCTTTAAATAAAACCTAAAAATAAATAAATAATAAAACCTAAACCCTAAAATAAAAAAAAAAGCATAAACCTAAAATAAAAATAAAATAAAGTTAAACCTAAACTAAAATAAATAAAACCTAAATCTAACATAAACTAAACCTAAACTCAATAAAATAAAATAAAATAAAAATAAACCTAAACCAAAAGTAAAAAATAAAAACTAGAAATAAACCTAAAATAAAAATCGAAAACCTCAACATAAAAAATAAAATAAAAACTTAAACCTAATCCTAAAAATAAAAAATAAATCCTAAACCTAAAAAAGAAAATAAAAATATAACTAAACTATGAAAAAAACCTAAATCTAAACCTAAAAAGTAAACTAAATAAAAAATCTAAACTAAAATAAAAAGTCCTAAAATAAATAACTAAACTAAATAAAAATAAAATTTAACCTAAATATAAATAAAAAATAAAATAAACTAAAATAAATAAAAAATAAACTTAATAAACTAAATAAACCTAAACCTACTAGTTTACTTAATTTAAATATATATATAAATAAATAAATAAAAATCCTAAACTAAAAACCCTATGTTCTAAACCCTAAACCCTAAAACCCAAACCCTAAACCCTAAACCCTAACCTAGAAACCCTAAACAATAAAGCCTAAACACTAAACCCTAAACCATAAACCCTAAACCCTAAGCCTTAAACCCTAACACTAAACCCTAAGAGCTAAAACCCTAAACCCTAAACCCTAAACCCCAAGCCCTAAACCCTAGCATCAAACCTTAAATCCTAAACCCTAAACCTAAACCTAAGGAAACTAAATAAATATAAAAACAAACCTAAACCTTAAAACCTAATAAACCTAAACCTAAACCCTAATAATGGGAAGAACCTTGACGACAGGAACATCAACATGAACTATGCTCAATCTAGATCTAGCGATGGAGGCAAAGCCGGAGGCGCTGATTTTTGCAGTGGTGGTGGGGGATCTGGAGATGCTAGTGGATATAGAGGTGGTGGTAGGAGCAGTGGTGGTTATGGAGGCAGGAGGAGCGATGGAGGTCACAGCATGCTGGTCACGGAGGGATAGATCTGGGATATGATGGCAAATTCTGCTACTCGAGAGGTTGTGGTGGTTCTGATGGGAACTGTAGAAATTTATGATCGGTCGATCCGATCTATTGCTTATGGAACTGTATCTTTACAATAGAAATAGTTCTAGTTATCTATGGGTTTTTGATTTGGTCTATGCATGCTCTTTTTTATGTATATCATCGCTTCTATCTAAAAAATCTTGATGCGCTACTTGGTTGGTTAAATCGAATAGAAGAAATGTTGATTATGAATTTGTTCTCTATTAAAAAGATAACCTTAAACCCTAAACCTAAAACCTAAACCCAAAGCTCTAAACCTGACAAACCATAAATCCTAAACACTAAACCTTAAATCCTAAACCCTAAACCCTAAAACTCTAAACCATAAACCTTAAACCCTAAACACTAAACCCTAAAACCAAAACCCTAAACTCTAAACCCTAAAACCTACAACCCAAAACACAAAACCCTAAACCCTAAACCCTAAACCCTAAACCCTAAACCCTAAAATCCCTAAACTCTAAATTCTAAACCGTAAACCCTAAACCATAAACCTTAAAACATAATTCTTAAACCATAAACCTTAAATCCTAAACCCTAAGCCTACAACCCTAAAGACTAAACCTTAAAACCTAAACCCTAAAACACTAAACCCTTAACCCTAAACCTAAACCTAAACCTAACCTAAACCCTAAACCTAAATCTAAACCCCAAACCATAAATCCTAATCCAAAACCTAAACCTAAACCTAATGTTAAACCTAAACCTAAAACCTAAACCTAAGCCTAAACTATATCCTAAACCTAAAATACAAACCTAAACCTAGTCCTAAAAAAATAAAATAAAAACCTAAACTGAAACATAAAAATAAAAAATAAAGCCTAAACCTAAAAAATAAAATAAAAATAAAACTAAACTAATAAATAAACCTAAATCTAAACCAAAACCTTAAAAATAAACTAAAAGAGAAAACTTGATCTAAAATAACTAAACTTAAAATAAATAAACTAAATTAGATAAAAATAAAAATGAACCTACATAAAAATAAAATAATAAAATAAACTAAAATTAATAAAAAATAAACTATATAGACAAAAGAAACCTAAACCTACTCATTTACTTAATTTTAAAAAAGAATTAATAAAAGTAATAAAAAACCCTAAACCCTAAATACTAAACCCTAAACTCTAAAAATCCTAAATCCTAAATCCTATACCCTAAACCCTAAGCCCTAAATCTTAAACCGCAAACCCTAAACCCTAAGAAAACCCAAGCCAAAACCCTAAACCCTAAACCCTAAATCAAATCCCTAAACCCTAAACCCTAAACATTAAACCCTAAACCCTAAATCTTAAAACCCTAAACCCTAAAACCCTAAACCCTAAACCCTAAACCCTAAAACCTAAACTAACCTTAAATCATAAGCTATCCCTAAACTGCAAACCCTAAACCCTAAAGTCCAAATACTAAACCCCGAACCCTAAAGCCTAAACCCTAAACCCTATCCTTAAATCTTAAACCCAAACCTTACTGGAGGTGTTGGTGGATATGGAGGTTACTAAGGAGAAGCGTTAAACCATGGTGATGGTCGAGGGATAGATCTTGGATATGATGGCAGATCCTGCTACTCGAGAGGAAAGGGAGGTTCTGATGGGAACTAGAGAAACTAAAGAATGGCTGATCTAATATGCTGCTTAGGGAACATTGTCTTTATAGTAGAGATGATTCTAGTTATCTAAGGTTTTTTGATTTCCTCTATGTATGCACATTTTTTATCTATGTCATTGCTTTATCTTATTCTACTTGATGAAATAAAAAAAGAAGAAATATTGAATTTGAATTTGTTCACTATTAAAAAAAAACCTTAAACATTATACCCTAAATCACAAACTAAAACCTAAACCCTAAACCTTAAACCCTAAAAACCTTAAAAACTCTAAACCTGAAACACTAATCCCTAAACCCTAAACCCTAAACTAACCTAAACCTTAAACCATAAACCCTAAACAAACCTAAACCAATATCCTAAACTATAAACTTAAAACCCTAAACCTAAAACCTTAAACAAAACCCTAAACTCTAAACTAAACCTAAACTAAAAAAATCATAAACCATAAACTCTACAACAAAACCTAAACACTAAACTAAACCTAAACTTAAACTTAAACCTAAACCTAAACTATAAAACCTAAACTATAAACCTTAAACCTAAACCTACAACCCTAAATTTAAACATTGAACCTAAACCCTACTTAAACTCCTAAACTTACAACCTATACTATCACTAATAAACTCAACTCCTAAACTCTAAACTAAATTAAAACTATAAATCTTAAATCAACACTAAACCCTAAATGCTAAACTAAACAACCTAAACACTAAACTCTAAATATTAAACCTAAACTAAACAAACTAAACTATAAATGCTAAACCTTAAACTAAACTAACTAAAATTTAAACACTAAACCCTAAACTAAACCTAAACTTAAACCCTAAACTAAACCTATATATAAACCTAAAACTAAACCTAAACTTAAACCTAAACCCTAAACCTAAACTAAACCTAAACTAATGGTAACTAAATATAACTCTAATCCCTAAACCAAAAACCTTAAACCTTAAACCCTAAACCATAAATAACTTTAAACCCTAAAATCCTAAAACCCTAAAGCCTAAAGACTAAACCCAAGCCCTAAACCCTAAGCCCTAAACCCTGAATTCTAAAAACCTAAATCTTAAACCTTAAACCCTAAACTAACCGTAAACACTAAGCCAACCCCAAACCCTAAAGCCTAAACACTAAACCTTAAACCCTAAAACCTAAACCCTAATCACCAAAACAATAAACCCTGAAACCTTAAACCCTAAAACCCTAAACCCTAATCCCTAAACCCTAATCCCTAAACCCTAAACCCTAAATCTTAAACTTTAACCTAAAGTAACTAAAAAAATAAAGCTAAATCCTAAATGAAAATAAACCTAAACCTAAATTTAAACCCCAAGAATGGTAACCTTGACACAGCATCATCGCCCTAAGATAGATCCACCATGGAGGCTAACACAGAGGCGGTGATTATCACAGTGGTGGTGGGGGATCTGGAGGTTCTGGCGGATATAGAGGTGACGGTTATGGAGGTAGGATGAGAAATGGAGGTTATAACAGTGGTGGTGGCAGAGGGTATATGATGGCGGATCTCGTTACTTGAGTGGCGGGGTTAGTTCTAATGGGAACTGGAGAATCTAAAGAATGGATGATCTGATCTACTACTTATAGAACTGTGTCTTTACAGTGGGGATGGTTCTAGTTATCTAGGCTTTTTCATTTGCTCTATGCATGCTCATTTTTTATCTATGTCATCGCTTGTGTCTTACAAAACTTGGTGTGCTACTTGCTTGATGAAATTAAAAAGATGAAATATTTAATTTGATTTTGTTCCCTATTAAAAAAGCCATAAACCCTAAACCCAAAACCCTAATGCACAACTAAAACATAAACCCTAAACCTAAAACCTAAAACCTAAACCCTAAACCCTAAACACTATACTTATAAAAACAAAAAAACCCAAAACCCAAAACCCTAAACCGTAAACCCTAAACCGTAAAACCCTAAACCCTAAACCCTAAATCATAAAAGCTACAACCCTAAATCCTAAACCCAAAACCCTAAACCCTAAATCGTAAAACCTAAACCCTAAACAAACCCTAAACACTAAACCCTAAATCCTAAAAACCTAAACCTAAACAAAATAAAACCTAAAAATAAAATAAACCATAAACACTAAACCTAAATAAAATAAAAAAGTAAAGTAAAATGAAAACCTTAACTAAAAGCTAAACCTAAACCTAAATATAAAATAAAAAACACTAATAAAAATAAAATAAAATAAAATAAATAAAAAATTAAACTAAACTAAAAAATCAAATACACCTAAGAACAAAAAACCTAAATAAAATAAAAACTAAACATAAAAAGTAAATAAAATAAACCTAAAGTAAACCAAAATAAAAACTAAATAAAAACCTAAAACTAAAAACTAAATGTTAATCTAAAACCTAAATATAAATAAAAAATAAAACCTAAACCCAAATTTAAAAAAAATGACTTAAACCTATAATTAAATTAAATAAACCTAAACCTAAACTAAAATAAATGAAACCTAAACCTAAAATAAACTAAACCTAAACTAAACCTAAACCTAAACCTAAACCTAAACCTAAACCCTAAACCTAAACCTAAACCCTAAACCTAACCCAAAACCCTAAACTAAACCTAAGTCTAAAACTAAACCCTAAACTAACCTAAACCCTAAACCCTAAACCCTAAATCCTAAACCCTAAACTAAAAATCCCTAAACCCTAAAACTTAAACAGTAAACCCTAAACCCTAAACCCTAAACTAAACCTAAACCCTAAATAATAAACCCTAAACCCTAAAACACTAAACCATGAACCATAAACCCTAAAACCCTAAATTCTAAACCCTGAAAACTAAACCCTACAACCTTAAATCATAAACCCTAAACCCTAAAATAACCCTAAACCCTTTAGCCTAAATCGTAAACCCTAAACCCTAAATCCTTAAAACTTAAAAACATAGACCTAAACTAAATAAAACATAAAATTAAAATAATAAATAAACCTAAACCGAAATAAAAAAATAAAATAAAATAAAAACCTAAACTTAGTCCAAAACCTAAAAATAAACTAAACTAAAAAAGCAAAATAAACCTAAAAATAAAAAAATAAATAAAATAAAAACTAAACCTAAAATAAAAATAAAATAAACCTAAAATAAAATCAAATAAAAACTAAATAAAAACTTAAACCTAAATAATAAACCAAAAAATAAATAAGAAATAAAACCTAAACCATAAACTAAAAAAAACCTAAACCTACAATAAAAATAAAATAAACCAAATAAACTAAATCAAAAATAAAAATAAACTAAACTAAAATAAATAAAACTTAAACCTAAACCTAAAATAAACTAAACCTAAACCTGAACCTAAACTAAATAAAATAATATAAACTAAAAATAAATTAACCTAAGCCTAAACCTAAACTAAAAATATAATATTTAAAAATAAATCTAAATTAAAAACCTAAAACCTATAGCAACAACAACAACAACAAGCCTTAATCCCACTAGGTGGAGTCAGCTACATGAATCCTTCATCTCCATTGTGTCCTATTATGTGTAAAATTCTCATTTAAATCAAGTATACTAAGATCATTTTCTATACATCTTAACTAAGTCTTTTTAGGTCTACCTCTACCTTTCTTAACATAAGGCAAATCTAATGCATCTACTCTCCTAATCGGGTCATCGGACGGTCGATGCTTTTTGTGGACAAACCATCTAAGGTGACTCTCCCTAATCTTATCTACCACTGGTGCTTCTCCACCTTTTTCTCGAATATACTCATTTTGCATTCTATCTCTAAGAGTAAAGCCACTCATCCACCTAAGCATCCTCATCTCTATAACACTTAACTTAGTCTTATGCTTCTCTTTTATTGGCCAACATTTTGCACCATAGGTCATTGCAGGTCTTACCACCATCTTATAAAATTTTTCCTTAAGTTTAAGTGGAACTTTTCTATCACATAATAGGCCAGATGCATTCCTCCACTTCAACCATCCAACTTGAATTCTATTAATAACATTTCCATCTATTTCACCATCATTTTGAATAATAGAGCCTAAATATCTGAAATGCTCACTCTTATTAATGACTTGATCACCTAATGTCACAACACTACCGCTAGAACTTCTACAAAATTAAAACCATATATTCGTTTTAGATCTATTTAAACGAAAACCTTTAGACTCTAGAGTTGACCTCCATAATTCAAGTTTCTGTTGGGCTCCCTCTCTAGTCTTATCAATAAGAAGAATGTCATAAAAAAAAGCATACACCAAAGTACATCTTTTTGTAAATGCTTAGTAAGAACATCCATAACTAAAGTAAAAAGGTAAGGGCTTAAAGCTGATCCTTGATGTAATCCAACTAAAATAGGAAAATATTTTATCAATCCTCCTTGTGTTTACACAAGTAAAACTAGTATACATTTCCTTAATGACTTGAATATAACCAATATTAACTCCTTCGTCTAGAACTCTCCAAAGAACATCTCTTGAAACTTTATCATAAGCTTTCTCTAAATCAATAAATATCAAATGTAGATCCTCCTTACTTTCTCTATGCTTCTCCATCAAACCCCTTAACAAATGTATAGCATTCATAGTAGATCTACTTGCCATGAAACCAAATTGATTGTGAGAAAGTCCTGTATCACATCGTAACCTATGCTCAATTACTCTCACCCATAATTTTAATGTATGGCACATTAATTTAATTCCTCTATAATTTGCACACTCTTGTGCATCACCTTTATTCTTAAATATAGGAACCAAAAAACTTTTTCTCCACTCATCTGGCATATTTTTATTCTTTAAAATGACATTAAAAAGATTTGTAAGCCAAGAAATTTCTTGATCTCCTAAACATTTCCATACTTCTATTGGAATATTATCCGGACCTACTGATTTTCCACATTTCATTTTCTTTAAAGCTTCACTAACTTCATATTTACTAATACGATGATAAAAATGAAATTCTCTATTTTTGTTTATGGTATTAAGGTTGCTAAACTCAATCGTCCTTTCAGATCCTTCATTGAAAAGTTTATCAAAATACCTCATCCACCTATTTTCAATATCCTTTTCTAAAAAAAGCATTTTATTATTTTCATCCTTAATACACCTCACTTGAACTATGTCTTTACTTATCCTATCTCTTTGGTTGGCTAACTTATACATACATCTTTCACCTTCTTTAGTATCTAATCTATTGTATAAATCACTTAAACCTAAATTTTTTGCATCATATATTGTTTTCTTAGAATCTCTACAGGCCACTTTATATCTTTCCCAATTCTCTGAGTTTTTACATCTAAACTAAGTTTTATAACAATACTTCTTGTTTTTTATCTTTTCTTGCCCACTCTGACTCCACCACCAACTATTCTTAGTAAAAGAAGCTTTTCCTTTTGATTCTCCAAGCACATCTTTAGCAACTTGCTTAATTTCACATGCTATTTTTTCCCACATAATGTTAGCTTCCTCAAGAACATCCCAAATTCTAATCTCTTGTAGCTTGCTCATAAAAAATATATTTATTTGTGTTCTTTAAGTATCGCCATCTAATTCTAGGAAAATAATTTGGTTTATTTTTTCTCTTACAACCTTTCATCTTAAAATCTAAAACTAACAATCGATGTTGGGTACTTAGATTTTCACTTGGGATGACCTTACAATCTTTACAATCTAAACGATCTATTTTTCTTATCAGAAAATAATCAATCTATGTTTTATGAGATCCATTTTTATAAGTAATAATATGTTCATCTCTTTTCTTAAATAAAGTGTTAGCAACTACAAAAAATGCAAAATCTAATATAGTCCTACCTTCATCATTAGTCACTCCAAATCCATAACCACCATGAATACTTTTAAAATCTTCTACCACTCTACCAACATGTCCATTTAAATCTCCTCCAAAAAAACTTTTTCTTCAAGAGGTATCTTTTGTATTAACCACTCTAATTCATTCCAAAAATTTTCTTTTGCACTTACCTCCAAACCTACTTGAGGAGCATAGACACTTATAACATTGATAATCTTAGTATCAATAATCTTTAAAGCTATAATTCTATCTCCACATCTATTAATATTTATAACATTATCCTTCAAACTTTTATCTATAATCACACCGACACCATTTCTAGTTCGACTTTTACCTGAATACCAAAGTTTAAAACCTAAACTATCCATCTCCTTGGCTTTCTTCCCAACACATTTAGTTTCTTGAAAACATAAAATATTTTTCTTTCTATGAACCATAATATCTATTAATTCCATTAATTTACCTGTAAGAGTTTCCAAGATCCTAACCTAATTCCAGTTTCATGGACTAACTTCTTTGCTCACATCCGTCCATAATGTGGGAACCCTTGCTTATTTAATAGTGCACCCGGGGTTTCTACATTTTTCATCAGATTATACAACCGCTTCTGGGATGCCCTAGCATTAACACAATGATTTAAAGGATTCATGTCATGATTATTTTGACAATTTTATGCTGGTTGTCGACTACCTAACGCAACCCTAAAACTAAACCTAAAAAATTAAAAAAAAATTGAAACCAAAACCTACAAATAAAAAATAAAACCTAAAATAAAAAGATAACATAAAAATAAAAATAAACTAAAATAAATAAACTAAACTAAATAAAAATAAAAATAAACCTAAATAAATTAAAAAATAAAATACACAAAACTAAATAAAAAATAAACTAAATAAACCTAAACCTATCGTCTTACTTAATTTATGAAAAAAATAAATAAATAAAACCCATAAAACCAAAACCATAAACCCTAAACCCTAAAAACCCTAAACCTTAAATCCTAACGCTAAACCCAAAACCCTAAACTCTAAGCCCTAAACCTACAACCCAAAACCCTCAACACAAATCTTGCAAACCTAAACCCTAAACCCTAAAAAACTATAAACCTTAAACCCTAAACCCTAAACCTTAAATATTAAACCTAACTTAAAAACCCTAAACCCTAAACTAATCAAATCTAAACTAAATTTTAAACTAAATCTAAACTAATAAACTAAACCCTAAACTAACTAAATTAAACTTAAACCTAAACTTAAACCTAAATCCTAAACTAAAACCTAAACTAAAACTATAAATCTAAACTAAACCTAAACTCTATTTATAAACCCTAAATCTAAACCTTAAACCTAAATAAACCTAAACCTAATATCTAAACTCTAAACTCTAAACTCCTTAAACTTAAACTAAAATAAACCTAAACCTAAACCTAAACCTAAAACCATAAGCCTAAACCATAAATTTAAAACCCTAAATCTAACCCTAAACCATTCAAACTATAAAACCTTGCTAAAGTTTAAAGAAATAAACCTAAACCTCTACCTAAACCCTAAACACTAAAACCTTAAACCTTAATACCTTAAACCCAAAAACCTTAAACCCAAAACCCTAAACCCTAAACACTAAACCCTAATCCTTAAACCCTAATGTTAAACCTTAAACCCAAAGCCCTAAACCTAAACCTAAATTAACTAAACAAATAAAGCTAAACCTTAAAAGCTAGTAAACCTAAACCTAAACCTAAATAAGAATGCAACCTGACAAGAGAAACATCACCATCAAGCTCAATCTAGAATCTGGAGGCAAAGGTGGAGGCTACATCACAAATGGGGATCTAGGTGATGGATATGAAGATGGAGATTATGGAACGAAGGTTATAGCCACGGTGGCAAAGTGATCAGGGATTTAATGGTGGATCTAGCTACTTGAGAGGTAGAGGAGGTTCTGATGGGAACTAAAGAATCTGAAGAATGGCCAATCCGATCTAAAACATATGGAACTATATCTTTATAGTAGGGATGGTTCTAGGGTTTTATTTGCCATATGCATGCTCATTTTGATCTATTTCATGTCTTGTGTTTAACAAAACTTGGTGCTACTTCCTGAAATCAAAATGAAGAAATGTTGAATAATTTGTTCTTAAGACAAAACCATAAACCCTAAACTCCAAACCCTAAACACTAAACCATAAACTAAAACATAAACTGTAAACCTAAAACCAAAAGTTTAAACTATAAACCTAAACCCTAAACCATAAACTCTAAAAACCTTAATCCGTAAACCCTAAACCCTAAACCCTATAAAATAATAAAAAAAAATCCTAAATCATAAACCCTAAAACTATAAACCCTAAATCGAAAACCCTAAATCCAAAACCACTAAACCCTAAACCTAAACCCTAAACCCCAAACTCTAAACCTAAAACCCAAAACCTAAACCCTAAACCTAAACCCCAAACTCTAAACTAATCCCTAAACCCTAAAACTCCCTAAAACCTAAAACATAAACCTAAATAAAACTTAAAAATAAAATAAACCCTAAACCTTAAACATAATAGAAATAAAATAAATTAAAATAAAACCATAACTAAAACCTAAACTAAACCTAAAATAAAATAAACTAAAATAAAATAAATATAAACCTAAACTAAACCAAAAAATAAAATAAACCAAAGATTAAAAAACCTAAATAAAATAAAAACTAAACATAAAATGAAAATAAAATAAACCTAAAATGAAATAAAATAAAAACTAAATAAAAACCTAAACTTAAAAAATTATCATTAATCTAAAATAAATAAATAAATAAAAAATAAAACCAAAACCCTAAACTAAAAAAAGACTTAAACCTAAACCTAAACTAAAATAAACTAAACTAAAAAAATAAAACCTAAACCTAAACAGAAAATAAACTAAACCTAGATGTAGACCTAAACTAAATAAAATAAATTAAACTAATAATAAACTAAGCCTAAACCTAAAATAAAAAAATAAAACCCAAAAATAAACCTAAAATAAAAACCTAAAACCTAAACCAAAAAAAATGAAATAAAAACTAAAACCTAAATCTAAAAATAAAAAATAAAATTTAAACCAAAAAAATTAAATTAAATTAAAACTAAACTAAAATAAATAAACATTATATAAAAAAACTAAACTAAATATAATAACAATAAACCTAAATAAATATAAAAAATAAAATAGACTAAAATAAATAAAAATTAAAATAAATAAATTAAATAAACCTAAACCTACCAACTTACTTAATTTAAGAAAAAATAAATTAAAAAAACCATAAACCTTAAACTGTAAACACTAAACCCTAAAAACCCTAAACCCTAAATCCTAAACCCAAAATCCTAAACCCTAAACTAACCTAAACCTTAAACCAAAATAAATAATCCTAAACCTAAACCCAAGAAAATCATAAACCTTAAACCCTAAACCCTAAACCTCAAACCCTAAACCCTAAAAAAAATCTGGACCTAAACCTTAAACTAAAAACCCTAAACTTATTCCCTAAAAAATAAAATAAACCCTAAACCCAAAACTAAACCTAAACTATAAACTATAAACCTTAAACCCTAAACCTAAACCCTAAACTAAACCTAAACCCTAAACCTAAACCCTAAACCTTAAACCCTAAACTTGAATTTTAAACCCTAAACCTAAAACATAAACCTTAAATCACATACCATAAACCCAAAAACCTTAAACACCAAACCCTAAAACTAAACCCAAAACTAACCCTAAACCCAAAAATAACCAAAAAACTAAACCCAAAACTAACCCTAAACCCAAAACTAACCCTAAACCTCAAACCCTAAACCCTAAAAACCTAAAAAGCTAAACCTAAACTAATAAAACCTAAAAATAAATTAAACCCTGAACCCTAAACTTAAATAAAATAATAAAATAAAATAAAATAAAAATCTTAACTAAAACTTAAACCTGAACCTAAAAAAAAAAAAATCAAACTAATAAAAATAAACTAACATAAAATAAATAAAAACCTAAACTAAACCAAAAAAATAAAATAAACCCAAAAATGAATAACCTAAATAAAATAAAAACTAAACATAAAATGAAAATAAAATAAACCTAAAATAAAATAAAATAAAAACTACATAAAAACTTAAACCTAAAAAATAAACATTAATCTAAAACCTAAACTAAAAAAAAGACTAAAACCTAAAATAAAATAAAATAAACATAAACCTAAACTAAAATAAACTATACTAAAATAAATAAAGCCTAACCTAATCCTAAAATATACTAAACCTAAACCTAACCTAAAATAAAAAAATTATAATCTAAACCTAAAGATAATATAAAATTAAAACTAAACTAAAATAAATAAACCTAATATAAATAAACTAAATTAAATAAAAAATTAAAATAAACCTAAATAAATATTAAAAATAAAATAAACTAAAATAAATAAAAAATAAATTAAATAAACGTAAACTTACCGGCTTACTTAATTTAAGAAAAAAATAAATTAAAAAAAAAAACCCTAAACCCTAAACCGTAAACCCTAAACTCTAAAAACTCTAAACCTTAAATCCTCAACCCTAAACTCTAAGCTTTAAACCCTAAACCCTAAACTATAAACTCTAAAGCTATAATCCTAAACCCTTAACCCTAAATCTACAACCATAAACACTAAACCCTAAAAAACCATAAACCTTAAACCCTAAACCCTAAACCCTAACCCCTAAACCCTAAACTCTAAACCCCTAACCTTAAACCATACCCCTAAACCCTAAATCCAAAAACCTACAACCCTAAATCCCAAACCCTAAAACCCAAATCCTAAACCCTAAACCCCAAACCCTAAACCCTAAACCATAAACCATAAACCATAAAACATAAATCCTAAACCCTAAAACCTAAACTAAACTAAATAATAAAATAAACTTAAGAATAAAAAGCCTAAATAAAATAAAACCAAACATATAATAAAAAAATAAACCTAAAATAAAATAAAATAAAAACTAAATAAAAAATTAAACAAAAAAATAAACCTTCAAAATAAACCTAAAAAATAAAAAATAAAATCTAAACCCTAAACTAAAAAAAACTAAACCTACAATAAAAATAAAATAAACCTTAAATTAACTAAAATAAATAAAACCTAAACAAAAACCTAAAATAAACTAAACCTAAACCTACACCTAAACTAAATTAGATAAATTAAACTGAAAATCAACTAAACGTGTACATAAACCTAAACTAAAAAATAAAAGCTAAAATAAAAACTTTAAACCTAAAACTAAAAAAATAAAAAAAATGAAAACCTGAACTGAAAAATAAAAAATATAACCTAAACCTTAAAAATAAAAGAAAAATAAACTAAACCTAAATAAATAAACCAAATATAAATACACTAAACTAAATAAAAATAAAAAATAAACCTAAATAAAAATAAAAAATAAACTAAACTAAAATAAATAAAAATAAACTAAATTAACTAAATAGACCCAAACCAATCGACATATTTAATTTAAGAAAAAAATCACTATAAAAAACCCTTGAAACCTTAGATCGTAAAACCTAAACCCTAAAAACCCTAAACCTTAACTCCTAAACCCTAAACCCTAAACCCTAAACCCTAAACTCTAAACCCTAAACATACAACCCTAGACCCTTAACACTAAACCTGCAACCATAAACACTAAACCCTAAACCTTAAAAACCATAAAGCTTAAACCCTGAACCCTAAACCTGAAACCCTAAACATTAACCCCTAAACATTAAACCATTAACCCTAAACTAACCCTAAACCCTAAACCCTAATCCCTAGACCCTAAACATTAAACCCTAAACCAAAATGCCAAAACCCTAAAACTCTAAAACCTAAACCCTAAACCTTAAAGCCTACAACCCTAAACCCTAAACCCTAAACCATACAACCCTAAACCCTAAACCCTAAACCCTAAACCCTAAACCTTAAATCCTAAACCTAAAGATAAAAACTAAAAAATTAAATAAACTAAACCTATACCTAAAGTAAACCAAAATAAACTAAACTAAACTAAAATAATAAAATAATAAAATAAACTAAATAGAAACTAAACTAAACTAAAAATAAAAATCTAAACTAAACTAATATAAACAAAACTAAAATAAAACTAAACTAAAATAAACTAAAACTAAACTAAATAAAAAAGAACTAAACTAAAAACTAAAAAACTAAACTAAATTAAACCTAAACTAAAAAATAAAATTAAATAATAAACTAAACTAAAATTAAAAAAATAAATTAAAGAAAATAAACTAAACCTAAATAAATAAACCTAAAAAATAAATTAAACTAAAAAAGTAAACTAAATAAAATAAACTAAACTAAACTAAAAATAAATAAACTAAACTAAATAAAAATAAACTAAACTAAACCTAAACTGAAAACCTAAAATAAACTAGATAAAAACTAAACTAAATAAAAAATAAGCTAAACTTAAACTAAACTAAAAAAAACTAAACTAAATAAACTAAAAAAATCAACTAAATAAACTAAATAAAAAAAATAAACTAAACCTAAACCTAAACCTAAACTAAACTAAACCTAAACCTAAACCTAAACTAAAAACTAAATTAATTAAAAACTAAAAAATAAACTAAACTAAACTAAAGAAAAATTAAACTAAAAATTACGGTTACATGCAAAGAATTGAATTTAAAAATTTCCATGTCTTTCGTTCTCACTATAAAATCCACGGGCATGATAATTCTGAATGTTTCATTCTTCATCCTCACCTTAAAAAGAAAATTCCTATTAAGGAAACTTCTATTTCAAACCCTAGGCTGACCACTATTAAATATAAAAAAATTACTTTGGAAAAAAAGGATTCTTTGAATGTTTCAAATAAGGCTAATTTATCTTTCACTTCTTCTAAGCAATTGAAGGCTTCTAATGTGAACAATAATAGCTTTTATAAACTTTTGAATGAGGATTTTGTTTCCTCTGATTCAATCCTTGCATCCTTACTGGATTTTATATATAAAAATGAAGCTTTAATGAAGAACATAAATGAATAATTTAATATTATGCATCATTCTAATTCAATGGTGAATATGGCTTTAATACCTCATGATAATCAGGTTGATAAACCTGATTCCATATTCCAATTTTATTATGATTTAGCTTCTCAAAAATATTTACTTTTATCTAATAATTTGGTTAATGATGAGGAAGGTTTTAGTGTTCCCACTTGCCTTCTTAAAATTGTTGCTTTCCTATTCCCTACGACATTCATTTATCTTTAATAAATTCTAGTGTATTGGAAGAAATAGAATTCACTTCTCATTAGGAGATCCTAAATCTATGATTAATGTTGCTAAATCTTTATCGAATGATGATTCAGTGGGCAATGAAAATGGCTTCCAAACTTTATATTTGAAAGAGAAAAAATGTTAAAAATTTTCTTCCCAAATTGCTAGGAAACACTAAAGCTGATGTGGCCTACTTCTCTTCTCTCAATTAACTTTTACTACCCCCCCACCCCTTTCTTTTCTGTATGTTTAATTTGTAATTTCCAATGTTAGAGGGATTGATACCCTCTTTATTCGTAACCATAATATAAATATTTATTATATCATAATATTTGCTAACTTATTATTCTTGAGTCATTTATTCATGCTAATAAAATTAATTGTGTTACTAAAATTATCGATTTCAATAAACTTTTTTGTAATGTTAGTAATAAGATTTGGTGTTTTTGGAATAACTTTATAGACATTTCTATTCTTGATGATTTTCATCGAGTTGTTAATGCTCAAATCTCTTACAGTGGTTATTGTGTTTGGGGCTCTTCTATTTATGCATCTTATAATAGATCTATTAGTAATCATCTTTGGGATAACTTGACTAATTTTTCCACCTCTATCACTAAACCTTGGTTTGTTGGTGGTGATTTCAACACTATTTTGTTATCTTTTGAATGAAGTGGTGGTTTCTCTCCTAATATTCATTTCATGGAAGAATTTTCCAAGATGATCCTTTATTGCAATTTTAATAATATTGGTTTTAAGAGTTTTAATTATACTTGGCAAAACTCTAGACTTTGGCAAAGGTTGGACTAGATTCTTTTTAATACTCGTTGAATTACTCAATGGCCTATTACTTCTATAAAACATTTAAGCAGAACCATGTCTGATCATGCTCTTCTTTTGGTTTTTATTAAAAATAATTCTAATAGATTAAAGAATTTCTCTCCATTTACATTTCAGAACATGTGGATTCAACATATTAATGTTGACCTCACTTTTAAAGTAAGTTCTCAACCTTCTCTTCTTAGACCTAGAGATCTTCTAGACACTAAAACTTCCTTAGTCATAAGACACTTCTAGTGATTAGGTGAACAATTAACCTAAACTTAGAGACTTAGAAAGGTTAATCATAGGATTAGGCTATGCCTTGGGGATTAAGGAGATTCACCTACTATATAGCCTAAATTTGACCGGTGTTCACCTTCTCAAACCAAACCTCAAATTCAATTCAAATATAAAAACTAAATTCAAATCCAAATCAAAAGATTAAAGCACATGATTGAATCCAAAATCATAATGAAAGAGAGAGAGAGAGAGAGAGAGAGAGAGAGAGAGAGAGAGAGTGAGATTAAACTAGTTCTAAACATCAAACAAAATTTATTCAAAATTAAATCAAAATAACAACTAAAAATAAATGTTATATATATATATATATAATATTAACCATTAAATAAAAATAATTAATTTATCAAATTATGAATCCATATTATCAATAATTATTAATCATAATTAAAAGTATCTTATTTTATACACAACTTATAAATTTTTATTAAATTATTTACTAAAGTTATTAAAATTATGTAAAACTTTTAAAATCATTTTTTTTAAAAGTCACGTTTCACCAAATTTTAAAAAATGTGAAAAATTAAATGACACACTCCTTGCTAATTTATGTGATCATGATAACACATAAAAAATTAAAAAAAAGAAATAAAAGAGGGAATGTGGGAGAAGTTGAGCATGTAGGACAAAGTTGGCATCTCTCTCTCTCTCTCTCTCTCAACTAAAAATGACACACTAAAAAAAAATGAGGCCCCATCTTTTTTTCTCATCTCCCTTCAGGCAAGAGAAGCCAAAGCCCTCACATTCCTACTTCACTTAAGAGTAACTCTTCCATCCCAACCGACCCTAAGAAAAAAAAATCTCTCTGAGCACCTCTCCTCCGCTGGATGCAAAGCCAAAAGTGAACTCTCCCTCACATCCAGCTCTTCCTCTCAAGCAAGTGAAGCCTAGCTGACCCAAGCAGCATCCACGCCTCCTTCTTCCTACAGTAGGTGACCTTTCTTCCCTCACTTTCTCCAAAATTGAGACACATAGTAGCATGTAGCAAGTATTTGATTGAGACTTCCTTGATCCCAACTAGCCCCCATAAATCTGGCTACCTACAAAAAGAACATGAGATATCCCATGAATTTTCTATTGAACGATCGAACCATGCCACTCACATGGCCTAGCCACTAGTGAACTCTCCCTCTATGCCTCCATCCTCTTTCATAAAGACCACTACTTTCTAGCCCCAAGCATCGGTCTCATTTTTCATCCTCCCATATTGCATGGTAGCAAAAGAGCCCCTTTGAAGGTCTCCGGTGGATGGTTCTCTGGATTCAATGTGAAGAAATAATCCCTACCTAAAGTTGTCAAGGCCATTGATTTGGTCCTCCACGAGCCCACTATTGAGGTCTCAATGGAGGAGATCAGTTTGAAGAAGATCCAGAAGATCATAGATAACATGATTGAGATCATGTAGAAGACCCCTAGTGTCAACCTTGTTGCTCTATAGATTGGTATTCCTTTGAGGGAAATGAGCTGAGTGAACATGGAATAGGTGCAAATATTGATGCAGAGCAGTATGTGAGGGATTTTATTGCCCTAAAAGCCATCTTAAATGATCTATACAAAAATTCCAAATCAAAGGCAATGCTAGTAGCACCTAGAGGGTTCTTTAATGATCTATAGTAGTATGCTTAGCTTCTAGAGGCTTTTGAACCTATTATTCTCAATGCCCTAAGACATCATATATATATATATATATATATATATATATATATATATATATATATATATATATATATAATCTAGGTGAAGATTATTATTCTTGAAAAACAAAGGAATACATTAGCTCCTAAGAGTGAACGATGCTCACCATCGACCTTTGAATGTAATAATTAATCCAAAGCTTCAGAAGGGAAGCAAAACTTGCATTATTCTTTGAAAGATGTTTGAGCATTGATGGATTTAGAGCTATGGTAGAGCGGCATCTACATGTGGAGGTGACAAGTCATGACTGTTTTGGTCAACCTATCAAAATTACTACTTCTGGATGGATGGCTCGCATATTACAGCATGAGTTTGATCATCTGAATGGGACTATATAAGTGGATAAGATTATTCTAAGAACATTCAGAAAGGTCAAGAATCTAGATTTGCCTCTTCTAGTAGGATGCCTAAAGCCAAGTGTTTATGAGAAAGTGAGGAGGAAGGAAATAATAGGAGAAAATAAAAAGAATGATAGCTGAAGTATTGATCCAACCCAACAAGCACCTTAATAGGGCTTTATTTCTTCCAAACGAAGCCACCTCTTGGTCGGAATCCACCGGACATTAGCTTCGATGAGGTTTAATTGTAAAAAGCCTTACGGATCTCATGTTTGAAGTGTTGAATGTAAGCATTATTAGGATCCAACCTTTAGTGCCCGCGCACTTTACTTTTTAATCTTTTCAACGAGTTTACAAAAAAGTAAGACTATTTATTTTATGTGTTTGAAGTGAATAGTTTTGATTAGTAGTGTAGTGATTTGATTGTAAAGCCACATTAACTGGTGCCATTTGATCTTTGATCGAATGATCATGATTAATCCAATATTTTATTTATTATTAAATTTAATTGGATCTAAAAAATGGAGTTAATCACTCTTTAGAGTAAAAAAAGAAAGAAATAATATGTGATCAAACAAATTCCAAAAAAATGTACAAATTAAATTATCATAAAATTTAAATAAAGCTTTGTATAAAAAAATTAACTAAACAAATAACATTATAAATATTATAATCAAATATAAAAAGTTGTTTGAACATAATTTATTAATGTCAATTATAAAAATCAATTTAATCTAATTGTTATATATATATATTGATCATAAAAGTCAAAAGAAAATTTAGTTATGAGACATATCCTTAATTATAATTAATTTAACTATTAATTACAATTGACTTAGCTTTATTTGATTAGTTATTCATATAAAAATATTAGAGCAAAATGATTAGGACTTCTTTCCTAATTGTTTCTATAATTTATTTCATTAAAAGATTGGATTTATGAAATATGATTGGGACCTCTTTCCCAACCCATTCCTTAAATCTATTTCATTTGGAGGATAATTAATAAATTTGGCAAATTGAGTAAGAGAAATTGATTAATTAATTAATTATTTCATTAATCAAATTAAAATTATAATCATATCTGATCTTCATTAATTCATGGATAGATCTTTAGGTGTTTAATAGCCTAAAGAGAGTTAATGAAATTATGATTTACCCATAAGTGTTGGAAACTCATAAAAGTAATTAATTAAGTTTTTAATCTAATTAGTCAATAATTGTGAGCTAATTGCATTAGGCCTTTTCATTTCTTAGGATCATTGTAAGTTATTTTACATGCATATCATGTTGGCTCATAATAATTTAATTAATTACTTTAAAGTGACATAAGTAAGAGTTAATTAGTGGATTTAATGCATTTTACAACCTAATTAATCCATAAAATCCACTTAATTACATTTTATTAAACCAAATCAACTCACAAACATGGTAATGGGTTAGGATCAATAAACTTTCCTTCATTTCATTAAATTAAATCGAAACATAAAAGTTAAAAGTGATATAAGAAACTTTAATTTGCCTGAAATGTTTTTATTTGATATGATTGTCCTTAGGAATTAATTTAATTGAATGAAATCATGTGTTTATGTTTAGTTATTACTCTCCATTCATATTAAATGTTGTATGTCATTTGATTCATGCATTCATCTTTTGCAAAATTAACTAAATCAAATGGTTCCCTTTATGTCAAGCTTCCATGTGTTGATTTTATTTAATATAAGTTTTTCTATTATCACTATTAAACTAAAGTTATTTTCAAAAGTTTATAAGTCAACTACAACATTTGGAGAGATAATATTTATAAATATTTATAAGCTTGCATGTGTCTATGGCTTAGAACATGTGATATGGAGTTCTCTTTCTTTAGTCTATATGAATTTACATAAAGTTTGAATGTTAACAAGTGTATAGTCCATTTGAAAAGACACAACATTTGTTGAATTCATTCCAATGTATTTTTTATGTTAGAATTTAGATAGAACTTTAGATGTATATATAATTCAATTGAAAGAAATATAATTTTGCATGATTTTCCATTTTGTAGTCACTTGTTCATTCATGTGTATTCAAGAATAGTGGATATATCATACATTCCGGGATGCAAGGCTTTAAGTAGCCCCAAGGAGGTCTTTATCTCACTCCCCTATTATAACAATGGTGAAGTATCTACTTAAAACTTTTATACAATTGTATGTGCATTTAGTTAATGAATGAAAATCTTCTTTTTCAACTTTAGCTCAAATGTATAAATAATTCAATTGAAAGAAATACAACTTTCGCTTGATTTTTAATTCTTGAACTCACCTATACATTCATGTGTATTCAATAATAGTGGGTATATCTAGTTTGTACATTCTAGGGATGCAAGGCTTTAAGTAGCCCCAATGAGGTCTTTACTTCACTACCCTAGTTTAACAATGGCAAAGTTCCACTTAAAACTTTTATACACTTGTATATGCATTTAGCTAATGAGTGAACATCTCCTTTTCAAGTTTAGCTCACATGTATAAATAATTCAATTGAGAGAAATACAAATTTTGCATGATTTTCCATTCTCATAGTCACTTATACATTCATGTGTATTTAAGAATAGTGGGTATATTTAGTCTGGACATTCTAGGGATGCAAGGCTTTAAGTAGCCTCAATGATGTCTTTACCTCACTCCCCTAGTTTAACAATGGCAAAGTATCCACTTAAAACTTATATACACTTGTATGTGCATTTAGCTAATGAATAAAATTTCATTTTTCAACTTTAGTTCACATGTATAAATAATTCAATTAAAATAAATAAACCTTGTGCATGATTTTCCATTCTTGTAGTCATTTGTACATTCATGTGTATTCAAGAATAGTATATCTAATCGACATTTCGGGATGCTTTTAAGTTGCCCCAAGGAGGTCTTTATCACATTCCCCTGGTTTAACAATGGCAAAGTATTTTCTTAAAACTTTGATACACTTGAATGTGCATTTAGTTAATGAATTAAAATCTCATTTTCTACAAATATACACATCTACATTCATCATCTAAGTGTGCTAAAAAATATTGTATGTGCAGGTATATTTAGGATTAATATCATATGCATGTTACATGTGATGGATAATGATTGACATATGCCATGTGATAGTAATTCAATTGAATTAATCCTAGGATACCTTTCATATTAAATAAGATTATTAAAAGTGAGCCAAAACTTAGAATTAAGTTAAATTTTGTAATAAGACATTCGCTAAAGATGACTAAATCAAATTTACATGCTTTATGAAAGAGGGAAATCATCTTTTCTTCTATTTATAAAACTTAGTTGCTAAGTGTAATCAAATTAAACAAAATAAAACATAAATTAAAATTCTAAAATCAATTAAATAACTTCAATTTAAACCAACCCTACATGTTAAATTAAATCCTTCTAAACTTAGAGAACTATAACTCTAATGCCTAGCAAGACATACCACACAAGCCTTAACACACTCATTAGAATTAAGTCACTACTTCTAGCTTTATGTTAGGGTGGTGCTTTGTATGATGTATATTTTGGTTTGTGATGTACTATTGTAGTCTGTATGTTAGGGTGTATGCCTCGTAGACTGGATGGTAGGCCATGATTAGCCTAATCATATTTTTTATAAGGGATTATATTTAAGGGGCAGATTAAAAATAAATATAAATGCTCTCTTTGTGGTTGCTTAAGCCCCTAAGCATTATTCAAGTTAGATGTGGGCTTGGTTTCCCATGTGGGTACTAAGCCCAAATTATGATATAATTAGATTGTATGTATGTTGAACTAACCTCTATTTTGTAGTAGTATATACTTTTCCTATTCTTAATGTAATTTTGCAATTAGATTAGACTAGTGCTATGGGGATATGAGCATTGGCTAGAAGGCTTTATCCTGCGAGGCCATGTGATGTCTTTGAGTGGAGAAAATTATATAAAAGAAAAGAAATAAAGACATGAAGGATGAATAATGATGACCACCCATAACATTCAATCATTATAAGTTGTAATTATTATTTTGTAATTTTGGGTTGTATAAGGGTAGAGCTCGACTACCCATATTTTTTATTTTGGGTATGTATACCGATCAGATCGACCTTTTATTCTTTCATGATAGTTATAAAAATTAGTTGATGATTTGTCAAGGATGTGCACTAGAAATGACATGCTTTTCTTAGTTTCTTAAATGATTGATGTTTGAATGTGTGGTCTGGATGCAATTAGGCTCTTAGGAAAAAATAAATCTTTTACCCAACTATAACTCATAAATAAAGTTTTAAATAATTAATAAACTCACATAAAGCCTAGGCATTAAATCAAGATAATCAAAATATTTTGGAATCCCTTAGCTGAATGTTGTATGTCTCACATCATGCATGCATATTGCTTCACTCTTACTAAGAAGGTTTCCATCCTTACACGATAGGGGAAAGCTTGACCTTTGAGGGCCTCCACTGTGGTGGAAAACACCACTTTCCCGTTGATTTAGCTAATAATCTAACATCATCATGCATATAAGCATACAAAATTCCAAAACCTTTGTCAAAATGAAGTGTCCAAAATCAAATAAAATTTGAAAAGATTTGCATTTGTAGATTAAGTCATTACTCATACCACTCATGCTTTAGTCTCTTAGGGAGTGGATTTAAGGACTTTTATCTCTTTCAAAATTAATAATAGCCCAACTATCTTGCAAATTCATAAGACTTGCCTACATGGTTTCAAAATTGTAGGAGGAGTTAGTTGGCAGCAACTCCAGGCGGTTATAAGCCCAGTAGTCAGGTGGTTTATTCTCTCTTATAGAGGTGAACCTTATGCCCATTTTTGCTTATACTTAGGTCATGCTTTGGCTTATGTTAAAGCTCCCTAGATAGAGGGTCTTAGGTTGCTATTTCCTTCAAGATACTAGCATAAATCTTCACCTCTGGCATTTCCACTTATGTTTTTTGGATTATAAGTCCTAGCTTTCTAATAAAATGTTAAAATTAATCTCTTTCAACTTTAAACATATAAAGCCCAACCATAGGATAGATTGGAATGCTCACTAGTCTTTCTAATATCATGAGCATTTCTTACTCATTCCCTTTGGCTTCGATAATAAGTCTTCTCCTTGAACAATCTTATTTACTTTTCTAGTACAAACAATCTTTTGATAGTCTAGCCTTGAAATCTTTGGAGACCTTAATTTCTACTTTAATCAACAGTATTCTTAAGGAATTCCTATTCCTTAGATGTTAATTAACTATGGGGCTTGCCTCCATAAGGAATTTAATGAACTCGACTTAAAATAAACCCTACTTTTTCATGTAAAGTAGAGAAGGATCTATATCAAGACCCATCATACCTTAGAAGTCCTTATTAGGTGATTAGGTCCATTATAGGGTGATGATTTCTACCTTCGAGATAGTGCATCATTCTTTAATGTCATGATCACTTCAATAAGTACCTTCTAAGATCTACATGGTGTACTACATCTCAAAAATAAACACCACAATTAATTTTTTTTAATGTTATGGCTAACAATTGGAAAGCTCCTTCACATCCCGATAATTCGATTAGGGGGATGAATAGACTCTAGTCTAAACTTAAATGACTTAAACAAAATCTAGTTTAGTGGAACAAGCATTATTTTTAAAATATTTTTTCTAATATGAAGGATATGGAAAATTTGGTTTGTGATCTTGAAGTTTCTGTTATGAAGAAACCTTCCAAGATTTGGGACTTGAAAGATGCGAAGGATAAACTTATTAATTTTCAAAATATGGAAGAAACTTATTGGAATCAAAAAGCTTATAGTAAACATATTGCAGATGGTGAAAAGAATACTAGGTATTGACATGCTTTAGTTAATAAAAAGAGAGCTTTAAATACTATTTAGGAAATTAAAAATTACAATGGATAATGGATTACAATGAATAATGATATTAAATATACGGTTATTAATTATTTTAGAAATATGCTCAAAATGAGTTGCTCTTATGATGCTATTTCTAAATCACACTTGATTCCTTCTATTATTACCAATGATGACAATGCTTTGCTTATTATTTTGCCTAATAAAGATGAAAATTTTAAAGTTCTTAATAGCATGAACATAGATTATGTTGTTGGACTGGAGGGTTTTACTACTCAATTTTTTCAAAATTATTAGTTTATTATTAAAAATGATTTGATTGATGTTGTGGTTGATTTCTTTAATGTCAATCCGTTTCCTAGATATTTTTCTAGCACTTCAATTATTCTCGTATCTAAGAAAGATAATCCAAACTATTGGAGTGAGTTTAAACCTATTAGTCTTTGCACCTTCTTCAATAAGCTAATTACCAAAATTATTGCAGCTTAGTCCTCTTCTTTCATAAGATTATCTTTCTCAACCAAATTGGTTTTGTTAGAGGTAAATATATTTCTTATAATATTTTACTTGCCCAATAATTAATTCTTGATTTAGATGCTAAGACTAGAGGTGGAAACATCCTTTTCAAATTAGATATTACGAAATCTTTGGATAATATCTCTTGGGATTTCCTTTTTGATATTTTGAATTTATTTAGGTTTTTTGATATAATTATTTTTCCTATTAAATATTGTATTAATATTGCTTGGTTTTCTGGGAAGCTTTGGGTTTCTTTCCTTCCTCCTATGGCTTAAGACAAGGGGATCCTTTATCTTGTAATTTATTTATTATTGTTGTTGAATACTTATCTAGGAGCATCAATGATTTATTCTTAAATAATCCTAGTATCTATCACAGAACTCTTGGTGATTTTCATATTTCCCATTTAAGCTTTGTGGTTGATTTCATTATTTTTGCAATGCTTCTATTCATCATATCAAGAATCTTAAAAATCTTTTAAATACATTTCGTAGAGAAAGTGGTCTTACTATCAATGATAACAAAAGCTATTTTATTACTTCTTCTAGTATCTCCAATAATAAAATCAATCACATCCTGCATATCACTAATTTTAAACATCAACATTTACCTCTTAAGTACTTTGGTGCTCCTCTTTTGGAAGGTCCAAAATGATCCCATCTTTTTGATGAGTTAATTCAAAAGATTTTAAATAAATTTTCTCTTTGGGAATCTCATTCACTCTCGCTTGGGCTCACTATTCTTAAAAGCACCTCAATTTAATGCCTCTATATTTAATTCAAACTATTATTCCTACTAATTCTACTCTATCGAATTGATCGCTTAATAAATTTTTTTGGGGATCTAATAATTCTATTAAAAGAATGCATTGGACATCCTGCATAAATGTTGTTATCATTTGGGTGAAGGTGGTCTTGCTTGCAAACCTATTTGTGATGCTATTATTGCCTTCTATCATAAGCTCTTGTGGAATTTTAGAAAGAATGATAGCCTTTGGGCTAATTTTAAGATGGAAAAATACTACCAATGTAAACACCCTCTTATCTATGGTTATAAATTTGGTGACTCTCTAATTTGGAAACAACTTTGCTCCATTAAATGGGTTGCTAAATCCTTAATATCTTGGGGTGTTCATTTGGGTTCATCTTTCTTTTGGCAAGAAAATTGGATTGGCAATGGATCTATTTACTCCCTTTTATCTACGCACTCTATTGCTACTATCAAAGTTAAGTCTTTTTAGCTTAATAACAATTGGAATGAAAACAAACTTAAAAATTCTATCTCTATTTCTCTTTTCGATAACTTTAGAAATGCCCCTATTTCTTAACGAACTTGATTAAAATGTTTTTTAAGCTCTCTTACAATGGTGAATTCATTCTTAAAGAGGTTTGGAATTTCATTAGAGATAAGCATAACTCCTCTAATGTTTTCATTAAACTTTGGAACATATCATTCCCATTTCTTATTTGATTTTAGCTTGGAGGATTTTGAATAACTTTATTCTTGTATATTTCTTGCTCTGGGATAAAGGGTTTTATTTACCTTCTGCATTGTGCTTATTGAAAATGTTAATCATGTTTTCTCAACGCTTCCATTGCTTCCAAATTATGGATATGGTATGATGATTTATTTAACACTAACTATTTTCATGGTTTCCTTTCTTTATATCAACTTCTTGAAGCTTGTTTCCAAAAAATTGCGAAAGGTCATATCAAAATCTTAATTGCTATTTCTTTTATTTTGGTTCATTTGGATGGATAGAAATGATGTTAAATATCGTGGTATTCCTATGAATCATAAAAGGATCCTAGCTAGAACTAAAGAAATAATTCATGCTTTGTTTAATGCTAATTTAAGTAGTAACATCCATTTTAGAAGTTACAAATTTGTTACTAAAAAATTAGGTCTCATTTTGCCTAATGTTTCTTTTAATAAGGCTATTAGAATTATCCATTGGATCAAACCTAATGAGAACTTTATTAAAATCAATAATGATGGTTTAGTTTCACCTAATAAATATGGTTGTGGTGGTATTATTAGAGATTCCAAAGATACTATCATTTGTACTTTTGCTTATCCCCTCAAAGCATGTTATGTTATTTATGCTCAGCTTATGGTTGTTAATAAAACTATTGCTAGTTTTTTGAATATAGGCCTAAAGCCTAAACACGAAACCTTAAGCCCTAAATGCTAAACCCTAAACCTTAAACCCTGAAACCCTAAACCCTAAAACCCTAAACCCTAAACTCTAAACCCTATACCCTAAACCCTAACCCTAAACCCAAATCCCTAAATCTTAAACCCTAAACCTAATCCTAAAGTAACTAAATAAATAAAAAATAAATCTAAACATTAAAAATGAGTAGAACCTTGATGGCAGGAACATCACTGTCAAGGAGAAGGTGGAGGCGGATTATCACGGGTGGTGGGGGGATCCGTGGTGGGTGGATTTGTGTGGTGGTCGAGTTGGTGGTAATGGAGGTGGGAGGAGTGAAAGAGTTTACAGCTGTGGTGGTGGCAGAGGGAGAGATTGTAGATATGATGGGGGATCCCGTTACTTAAGAGGCTGGGGTCGTTCTGATGGGAATTAGAGAAACTAAAGAACGGTTGATCTGATCTACTGCTTATGGAACAGTGTCTTTACAGTAGAAACAAATCTAGTTATCTAGGGTTTTTGATTTGCTCTATGCATGCTCATTTTTCATTTACGTTGTCACTTGTGTCGTACAAAACTTCGTATGTTACTTTGTTGATGAAATCGAAAAGAAGATATGTTGAATCTGAATTTTTTTTATGTTAAAAAAAAACTTTAAACCTTAAACCCTAATCGCTAAACCCTAAACCCTAAACCCTAAAACCTAAACATAAATAAATAAAATAAAATTAAAATAAAATAAAAACCTAAACAAAAATTTAAACCCTAAACCTAAACCCTAAACCCTAAACCCTAAACCCTAAAAACCCTAAATGTTAAATCCTAAACCTTAAACCCTAAGCCCTAAACTCCAAACCCAAACCCTAAACCCTAAACACTAAACTATCCCTAATCCCTAAACCCTAAAATCCAAAAAACCTAAACCTAAACTAAATAAAACCTAAAAATAAAATAAATAAGAAAACCTAAACCTAAATAAAATAAAATAAATAAATTAAAATAAAATTCTAAACTAAAACTTAAACCTAAACCAAAACCTAGAAATAAATAAAAAAATAAAAACTAAACTAAAATTAAATAAATAAAAACTTAAAATAAACTAAAAATAAAAAAAACATAAAAAAACTTAAATAAAATAAAAATTAAACCTAAAATTAAAATAAAATAAATCAAAAAATATATTAAAAACCAAAACTTAAACCTATAAATAAAAAATAAAACCTAAACCTAAAAAATAAAATAAAACAAAAATAAAACTACAAAATAAACTTGAACTTAAACCTAAACTTAAAAACTAAACTAAAATAAAAAAAAAAAAACCCAAACTAAAATAAATAAACCTAAAAGAAACAAAACTAAAGTAAATAAAATAAAAAATAAACTTAAATAAAAATAAAAAAAATAAAATAAACACAAATAAATAAAAAAAACCTAAACCTATGAGTTTACTTAAAAAAAAAAACCTAAACCCTAAACCCTAAACCTAAATCATAAAACTTAAACCATAAATCCTAAACCCTAAACCTAAACCCTAAACCCAAACAAACCTACAACCCTAATCCCTAAACCCTAAATCTTAAACCCTAAAACCTAAACCCTAAACCCTAAACCTTAAACCCTAAAACAACTCTAAAAAACCCTAAACCTAAATCCCTAAAACCCTAAACCCTAAAAACCCTAAACCCTAAAGCCTTAATCAACCTAAAGCCTAAATGCTAAACCCCAAACCCAAACCCAAACCTAAACCTTAATCTAGCTAAAACCTAAACCCTAAACCCTAAACTAAACATAAATAAATAAATAAAAAATAAACCTAAACCCTAAGAATGGGCAGAACCTTGATGGCAAGAACATCACTATCAACCAGGCTCAGTCTAGATCTCGCGCTGGAGGCGAAGGCGGAGGTGGCGGTTATCACAGAGGTGGTGGGGGATATGGAGCCACAAATGGTTATTGATGTAGTCATTAGAGTAGTGATAGTTATGGAGGTGGGAGGAATGATAGAGTTTACAGTAGTGGTGGTGGCGGAGGGAGAGATCATAGATTTGATGGTGGATCCCGCTACTCGATAGGCGGGGGTGGTTCTTATGGGAATTAGAGAAACTAAAGAATAGCCAATCCAATCTGCTGCTTATGGAACTATGTCTTTATAGTAAAGACAATTATAATTATGATAGGTTTTTTATTTGCTCTACGCATTCTCATTTTTTATCTATATTGTCACTTATGTCTTAGAAAACTTGGTGTGTTATTTGGTTGATGAAAAGAAGAGATGTTGAATTTTTTTTTCTTAAAAAAAACCAAACTCAAACCAAACTCTAAACCCTAAACCCTAAACTCTAAACAAAAACTGAAACCCTAAACCTTAAACCCTAAAAACCCTAAAAACCCTAAACCTTAAACACTATACCCTAAGCCATAAACCCTAAAATGTAAAACCCTAAACCTTAAACCCTAAACTTTAAACCATAAAACCTAAACCTAAATAAATAAAATAGAAACATAAACTAAAACCTAACCCCTAAACCCTAAACTAACACACCCAAAACCCAAAACCCTAAACCTATATCCTAAACCCTAAAAACCCTAAACCTAAACTAAACCCAAAACTAAATCAATCCCAAACTCTAAAACCCTAAATCAGAACCTAAACCTAAATCCTAAAACCTACAACCCTAAACCTTAAACCTTAAACTCCAAACCCTAAACCCTAAACTAACCCTAAACCCTAAAAACCTAAAAACCTTAGCCTAAACTATATAAAACCTAACTAAAAACCTAAACCTAAACTAAATAAACCTAAAATAAAATAAATAAATAAAAACTTAAACCTAAATAGAATAATAAAATAAAATGAAAACCTATACTAAAACCTAAACCTAAACCTAAACCTAAACCTAGAAATAAAATAAATTAAAATAATAAATAAAAATTAAACCAAAATAAAATAAATAAAAACCTAAACTAAACTAAAAAAATTAAAATAAACCAAAAACTAAAACACCTAAATAAAATAAAAAGTAAACCTAAAATAAAAATAAAATAAACCTAAAAAAATAAAATAAAAACCTAAACTTAAACTTAAAAATAAAAAACAAAACCTAAACTAAAAAAATAAAATAAAAAACTAAAGTAAAAAATAAACCTGAACCTAAACCTAAACTTAAAAAATAAACTAAAATAAAAAACCTAAACTAAAATAAATAAACCTAAAATGAACAAAACTAAACTAGATAAAAAATAAAAATAAACCTAAATAAAAATATAAAAATAAAACAAACTTAAATAAATAAAAAATAAACTAAATAAATCTAAACCTACCAGTTTACTTAATTTCTAAAACAAAACCCTAAATCTTAAACCCTAAACCCTAAAAACCTTAAACCCTAAATATTAAATGCTAAACCCTAAACTCTAAACCCTAAACCTACGACCCTAAACCCTAAACCTACAACCCTAAACCCTAAACCTACAACCTACAATCCTAAACCCTAAACCCTAAACCCTAAACCATATAAAATCATAAACCTTATACCTTAAACCCTAAATAATAAACTCTAAACTAACCCTAAACCCTAAACCCTAAGCTAACCCTAAACACTCTAAACCCTAAACCTCAAAAACCTTAACCCTAAAGCCTAAACAGTAAGCCCTAAACCCTAAATGCTACACCCTAAACCCTAACCCTAAACCCTAAACCCTAAACTCTAATCCCAAGCCCTAAACACTAAACCGTAAACCCTAAACCCTAAACCTAATCTTAAAGTAACTAAATAAATAAAAAAATAAACCTAAGCCTTATGAATGAACAAAACCTTGATGGCAAGAACATCATCATCAATTAAACTAAATCGCGATGGAGTCAAGGCGAGGTAGTGGTTATCACAGATTTGGATATGGATGTGGTCGAGCAAGATTATGGAGGTGGGAGGAGTGATAGAGGTTACAATCATGGTGGTGACGGAGGGAGAGTTCAAGAATTTGATGGTGGATCTCGCAACTGAGAGGCGGGGGTAGTTCTAATGGGAACTGGATAAACTAAAGAACGACCAATCTGATATATTGTTTATGGAATTATGTCTTTACAGTAAAAATAGTTCTAGTAATCTAGGGTTTTTAATTTGATCTATGCATGCTCATTTTTTATCTATATTATCACTCTGCAGACAACTTGGTTTGTTACTAGGTTGATGAAATCAAAAGAAGAAATGTTGAATTAATTTTTTTGTTAAAAAACCATAAACCCTAAACTAAACCTAAACCCTAAACCTAAACTAAACCCTAAACCTAAACCCTAAACCTAAACCAACATAAAACCCTAAACACTAAACCTAAAAAACCCTAAACCATAAACCTAAAATCCAAACCATAAAACCTAAACCTAAATAAATAAAATAAAACTAAACTAAAACCTAAACTAAACTAAACTCCCTACAACACAAACCCAAACCCAACCTAATTCTAAAAAACCCTAAACTATAAAATAAACCTAAACCCTAAACCTAAACCCTAAAACCCTAAATCTAAACCCTAAACCTAAAACCTAAACTAAAACCCTAAACCTAAATTAAAACCCTAACCTAAACCTAAAACCTAAACTAAACTAAACCCTAAACCAAAAAATTAACCCTAAAACCTAAACACTAAACCTAAAAAAAACTAAAACTAAATAAACATAAAAAAATTAAATAAAAAAACTTAAACTTAAATAAAATAATTAAATAAAATAAAATAAAAACCTATATTAAAACCTAAACCTAAACTTAAACCTAACAATAAAATAAAATAAACTAATAAATAAAATCTAAACCAAAATAAAATAAATAAAGACCAAAACTATACTAAAAAAATTAAAATAAACCTAAAAATAAAACACCTAAATAAAATAAAATAAACCTAAAATAAAATAAAATAAAATAAAACCTAAGCCTAAACCTAAAATAAAATATAAACCTACACTTAAAATATAAACAAAAAAACTAAACTAAAAAATAAACCTAAAAAAATAAACTAAACTTAATAAAAATAAGAATAAAAATAAACTTGAAAACATAAATAAAATAAAATAAATAAATAAAAATATATACTAAATAAACCAAAACCTACTGGTTTACTTACTTTTTTTTAAAAAAACCTTACACCCTAAACCCTAAAATCCTTAAACCCTAAATCATAAACCCTAAACTCTAAACCCTAAACCAACAACCATAAATACTAAACCTAAAACCTATAACCCTAATCCCTAAACCATAAACCCTAAACTAACCCTAAACCTAACTAACCATACCTAAACCACTAACCTAAACCTAAACCTAAACTACAAACCCAAAACCCTAAACCCTAACCCTAAAATAAACCTAACCCTAAACCTAAATCCTAAAACCTACAACCTAAACTATAAACCCTAAACTCAAAAAACTAAACCTAATAACAAATAACCTAAAATTACTAGATAAAACCTAAAATAAAATAAATAAATAAACCTAAACCTAATTAAAATAAAATAAAATAAAATAAAACTAAAACTAAAATAAACCTAAACCTAAATCTAAACTCACATAAACTTAAAATGAAAATAAAATAATAAATAAAAACTAAACTAAAATAAAATAAATAAAAACCTAAACTAAACTAAAAAATATATAAAACCTAAACAAAATAAAAACTAAACCTAAAATAAAAATAAAATAAACATAAACCTAAATTAAAATAAACTAAACCAAAATAAATAAAACCTAAACCTAATCTTAAAATAACCTAAACCTAAACATTAAACTAAATAAAACAAAATAAACTAAAAATAAACCTATGCTGAAACTAAAAAATAAAACCTAAAAATAAACCTAAAATAGAAACCTAAAACCTGCACCTAAAAAAATAAAATAAAAACCTAAACCTAAACATAAAAATAAAAAATAAAACCTAAACCTAAAAGATACAATAAAAATAAAACTAAACTAAAAAAATAAACATAAACCTAAACCTAAACATAAAAAATAAACTAAAATAAAAAAACTAAATAAAAATAAATAAACCTAAAATAAATAAACTAAGAAAAATAAAAATAAAAAATATTCCTAAATAAAAATAAAAACTAAAATAATTAAAAATAAACTAAATAAACCTAGAACTACTTGTTTACCAAAATTTTAAAAGAAAAAACCCTAAACCCTAAACCTGAAATCCTAAATCCTAAACACTAAATCCTAAAACCTAAACCCTAAAATTAACCCTAAACCCTAAACCTTAAACCTACAAACCATAAAACCAACAACTAAACCCTAAAATAAATTAAATTTAAACCTAAACTAAACCTAAACTAAACTAAAACCTTAACTATAAATAAACTAATCTAAATCCTAAACCCTAAAATCTAAAAACTCAAACTAAACCTAAAACTTAAACTACCCTAAACCTAAACTAAACCTATACTAAACTCTAAACCAACAAAACTGCTAACCCTAAACCTAAACCCTAAATCCTAAAGCCTAAATACTAAATAAGCTAAACTGCCCCTAAACCTAAACCCTAAAACCCTAAACCCAAAACCCTAAAACTTAAAACCTAATCCCTAATAACCTAAAAACCTAAACCTAAACTAAAATAAATAAATAAATAAACACCTAAACCTAAATAAGATAAAAAGATAAAATATAATAAAAACCTAGACCATAAGCAAAATAAAATTAACTAATAAAAATAAACTAAAAATAAAATAAATAAAAACATAAACAAGAAAAAAACATAAGAATAAAATACTTACAAAAAATAAAAACTAAATGTAAAATAAAAATAAAATAAACCTAAAATAAAATATAATAAAAACTAAATTAAAACTTAAACCTAAAAAATAAACCTTAAAATAAAACTAAAAAATTAAATAAAAAAATAAAATCTAAACCCTAAACTATAATAAAAAACTTAGACATAAAGGAAAAATAATAAATAAAATAAAACAAAGCTAAATCTAAACTAAAATTAACTAAATAAAATAAATGAAACCTAAACCTAAACCTAAAATAAATTGAACCTAAACCTAAACCTAAACTAAATAAAATAAAATAAACTAAAAATAAACCTAAACCTAATAATAAACCAAAAATAAAAATCTAAAACCTAAATTTAAAAATATCAAATAAATACCTAAACCTAAACATAAAAATAAAAAATAAAACCTAAAACTACACTTAAAAAATAAACTAAAGTTAAAAACCTAATCTAAAATACATAAACCTAAAATAAAGAAATTAAATTAAATAAAAATAAAAAATAAACCCAAATAAAAAAAATTAACTAAAATAAATAAATAATAAATTAAATAGACTGAAACTTACTAGTTTACTTAATTTAAGAAAAAAACCCTAAACCCTAAATCCTAAACACTAAATCTACAACCCTAACCCCTAAACCCTAAACCTTAATCCTTAAGAAACCCTAAACCCTAAACCCTAAATGCAAAGGCCCTAAAACCATAAACCCTTAATCCTAAACACTATACCCTAAACCCTAAACCCCAAACCCTAAAAATAAACCTAAAGTAACTAAATAAATTAAAAAATAAACCTAAATGTTAGAACCTAATAAACCTAATCCTAAACTTGAAGAATGGGCAGGACCTTGATGGTAGCAACATCACCATCAAGCTCGCTTTGGATCTGGAGGAGGAGAAGGAGGCATCGATTATCTAGTGGTGGAGGCCATCTAGGTTCCTGGATATGGAGGTGGTGGTAAGAGCAGTGGTGGTTATGGAGGTGGGAAGAGCGATGATGGTTTCAATAGTGGTGGTGGTGGAGGAAGAAATGACAATGGTGGATCCTTCTCGAGAGTCAGGTGGTTCGATGGAACTAGAGAAACTAAAGAATAGCTAATCTAATCTATTGCTTATGGAATTGTGTCTTTATAATAGAGATGGTTCTAGTTATTAAGGGATTTTAATTTTCTCTATGGGTGTGTTATCATTTGTGTCTTAGAAAACTTGGTGTGTTACTTGGTTGATGAAATCAAAAAGAAGAAAAGTTAAATCTGAATTTGTTCTCTATTAAAAAAAGAAAAACCAAAACCCCTAAACCCTAAACTAAAACATGAACCCTAAACCCTAAACCTTAAACCCTAAACCCTAAACCCTAAATCCTAAAAGCTAAACCCTAAACCCTAGGCCCTAAACCCTAAACCAAACACCTAAACCCTAAACACTAAACCCTAAATCTAAACACTAAACCCTAAACCCTAAACCCTAAAAAGCTAAAAACCTAAGCCTAAACTAAATAAAACTTAAAAACAAAATAAATAAAAAAACCTAAACCAAAATGAAATAAAAATATAAAATAAAATAAAAACATAAACTAAAACCAAAAATCTAACCCTAAAAAAATTAAACTAAACCTAAAAATAAATAAAAAACATAAAATAAAATAAAAACTAAATCAAAACCTAAACCAAAAAAGTAAAAAAAAGTAAACCTAAAAATAAACTAAACCTAAACCTAAACCCTAAACCCTGAAAACCCTAAATCAAAAATCCTAAACCCTAAACTCTAAACACTAAACCCTAAACCCTAAACCTTAAACCCAAAACTAACCGTAAACCATACAACTTAAAGCCCCCTAAATCTTAAACCCCAAACCCTAAACACTAAACTGTAAACCCTAAACCCTAAATTATAAGCCCTAAAATAGGTCGTAACCCTAAAACCCTAAACACTAAACCCTAAACCCTGAAACCCTAAACTTTAAACCCTAAACCCTAAACCTAAACCCTAAACTACCCCTAAACCCTAAAAATCCTAAACCCTAAAGCCTAAACACTAAACCCTAAACCATAAACCCTAAACCCTAAAAGCATAAACCGTACAACCCTAAACATAAGATGTAAAACCTAAGCCTAAAGTAACTAAATAAATTAAAAAATAAACCTAAACCCTAAAATTTAATAAACATAAACCTAAACTTAAACCTTAAGAATGGGCAGAACCTTGACGACAGGAATATCACTATCAACCAGGCTCAGTCTAGATATATTGCTATAGACAAAGGCGGCAGTTATCATAGTGGTGGTGGGGGATCTGAAGGTGATGGTGGATATGGACATGGAGGTCATAGTAGTAGTGGTTATGGAGGCAGAAGGAGCGACGGTGGTTACATTCATGGTGGTGGTGGAGGGAGAGATTAGGGATATGATGGTGAATTTTGCTACTCGAGAGGCTGGGTAGTTCTAATGGGCACTGGAGAAGCTAAAGAACGGCCGATCTGATTTGCTACTTATGAAATTGTGTCTTTACAATAGAGATAGTTCTAGTTTTTTAGGGTTTTTAATTTTCTCTATACGTGCTCATTTTTTATCTATGTTGACGCTTGTGTCTTAGAAAACTTGGTATGTTACTTGGTTGATGCAATCAAAAAGAAGAATTATTGAATATGAATTTGTTCTCTATTAAAAAAAAACCAAATACCTTAAACCCTGATCTAAAACCTAAACCCTAAACCTAAAACCTAAACCCTAAACCCAAAACCCTAAATTATAAAAAACCTTAATCGTAAACCGTAAACCCTAAACCCTAAAACCCTAAACCTTAAACCCTAAACTCTAAACCCTAAACTATAAACCCTAAAACCTAATAATATTAAGAAATTAAAGTGAAGAAACCCCACCCTCGAGGCCTTTCCTAGTGTTCTAGCAATTTTCCTTTCTTGCCCTCATTTTGTATTTTTTGGACATTGTTTGATGTCTATTTTGAGTTATTTTCACTAGATCCCTTCTAGAATCGACAACTGCTGGAAAATTTTGTGTCTTTCTTGGAGTGACATCATGGCTTAGTATCTTCTTTAATGATTCTTGGGGAAAACTGAAGGTCCTATGGATCCTGCTAAGGCATCTTCTACCCAAACTTTGGCTACTTCAAAATCATTTAAAGACATTCTCAATGGTAAGGATGGCTATTCAGGTGAGTCCCTTGAACTTATTTTGACTTCTTTTTGACTCATGCCTACAGTTATGTGTTTTGATCTAGTTGTAGAAAATATTGCTAAGCTGTTTGAATTCACCTTGGTTGGAAAGTTTACTCTTCGTAGGCATAATCTAGAAAACATTTGCTCTTTCTTTAATAGTCTGAAACTTTCACGTGCTTTTTTGATTGGTTTTATTGATCCTCGCCACATTTTGATTCAGTTAATAAATGATTTGGATTACTCTTGTGTTTTCTCTCATCGTTCTTATTTTGTTTTCAATTGCCAAATATGGTTATTGAAATGGTCCCACTATTTGATATTGAAGAAGAATCCCCAATTATTCTAGTTTGGATTTCTCTCCCAAATTTGTAAATTCATTTCGGTAACCAAGACTTCCTTTTTACTGTGGGTGCCTTATTTGGTTAGCCATTACATATTGATCAAGCAACAACTACAAAATCTCAGCCTTCAATGGCTAGAATCCTTGTTGAATTGGACATTACCAAGAAACACCCAAAAGAAATCTAGTTGGGATCTAAAAATTATGGTTATATGCAAAGAATTGAATTTGAAAATTTTCTTGTCTTTTGTTCTCACAGTAAAATCCATGTGCATCATAATTCTGAATGTTTCATTCTTCATCCTCACCTAAAAAATAAAATCCCTATTAAGTAAACTTCAATTCCTAACCCTAGGCCGACCACTATTAAATATCAAAAAACTACTTTGAAAAAAAAGGATTCTTTGAATGTTCCTAATAACACTGATTTACCTTTTATTTCTTCTGAGCAATCGAAGGCTTCTAATATGAACAATAATAACTTTTCTAAACTTTTAAATGAGGATTTTGTTTCCTCTAATTTGTACCTTGTAACCTTGCTGGCTTTGATAGATGAAAATAAAGCTTTAATAGAGAACATAAATGAGGAATTTAATATAATGCATCATTCTAATTCAGTAAAGAATCTGGCTTTAATACCTCATGATAATTAGGTTGATAAATTTGATTCCATTTTTCAAATTCAGTATAATTTAACTTCTAAAAAAGATTTTCTTTTATCTAATAATTTGGCTAATGATGAAGAAGGGTTTGGTGTTCTCACTTGCCTTCTTATTTTTTGTGGGGCTCTACCTGAAAGTCTGTAGAGTTTTGTTTGGTTAATTTTGGAGTAATTAGCTTTTGTAATAATTTTGTTGTTGTTTCTAGTCATTTTCCTAATTCCTTAATTTGTTGCTCTAGGTTTTCTCTTGATTCCACTAAAATGAAAGCCTTCTCTCTACTGTTATCTCTAAGCATAAAGTCTATGGGTCTATGCTCAGATATATAATATCCTCTTAGTAAATAATCTACTCTATAATCGTTTTCACCTTCATCGGGTATGACCTTGCATTCTCTAGTTCATATCGTACTCTTCTAATAACAAGTGGATTTCTTAGGAAGATAAGGGCTCAACACTTAAGACCACAACCTTATACAATCACTTCAGGGAAACAAAGCACAACCTTCATTCGTTTCTTACACTAGGCATAACCAATAATGCAAAACACAATTATAACAACATATTATTACAAACCAGTGAATATTACAATAGAATAAACTAAAAACATGTGGTTCAAGTCATTGTACTTGTAGATTTATAGGGATTAGAGTATTATCGATATGAGAGCTATGTGACCCTGTGTTAAGTAAGATTGGTATTATTTTTTTGGGTGATATATAATAACCTTTAAGAATTAATTGGTTATTAGTGTATTATATTTTATGTGAATCTATAGAACGTCAAGCTTGAATTATTAATTCATTATTTATTTCATTAAAATGGACTTGTTTTTGTGGTAAATTAAAATTTTTAGTTATGCTACTACTTTCACCAAAGTCTAGAGCTAAATTATCAGGTGGTGGTGTTAAGGTAGAGTAATCAACTTTGTTGGGTTGTATAGTTTGTCATATTTGGGAAAATATTGAGTCTAGATGTGTAGGCTCATTTTGAGGTTTACATACTACTGTATTGTGGTTATTACTATAAGCGTATGCAGCTTGGTAGGTTATGCTATAAATTGCACTTCCTTGTCATAATTGAATACAATATAGTTTATGTTTTAAAGTGAGTGTCCGATCAAAATGTCTATCATTAATATTGATAGCATAATTCAGGTGTAGATTAAATAGTACTGTCTGATAACATAAATTTCCTTGTATAACTCCTAATAAAGCAACTTTTTTGAAATGAATAATTCTATCTTCATAGATCCATAATGTTATGGGACTATCAATCCCTTTTCTAAAATAAGCTTTTATTAATATTTGAATACCTCCAAAGAATACATGTTCAGATGATGTGGAATTTTTTGTAAATCTTGATTTCTCATAGGAAGATTATACAAAAGGATTTTTGTACTCCCCTGTGCTTCAATTATTTTGCTCAGATATTCTCCTTGGCGAATAGTATAATATACTATTCTTTTCCAATTTAATATAGGCATATCAAAACAATCTTTTGTTCCTATAGATAATTTTCTTTTTCTAATCTTTTTATATTCTTCTTCTAAAAGGGTTAAATGTCTACTGCATTCAAATTGATCATCAATAATTGTATCTTCTTTAGAGTTTTTCAATTTTGACATTAATAATATAAGTAATCATTTAAATCCTTTCTAAATATGAAGAATTTATTAAATCTTATTCAATTTCAGTTAACTCATAAAGTTCTTCTTTAGATTCTATTTTGAAGATGTCAAAGATTGGTTATAAGTCATTTTCTTTAATAATTTGGGCAGATTTTACACTGGCTACCTTTTGTCGTTTCAGACATTCGTTAGCATAATGTCCATCTTCTTTACATAACCAACATTTACATATTTTTGGTTACTTAGTAAATTGTTTACTTCGAAAGGTTCATTTTTTATTATTAAAATTCTATTTATTTGTTTTCTTAAAGAATTTTTTCTATTTAGTGTTATTACAATTTGGTCCTTTGCATGATGTTGTTTCTTTTGTACATCCCCATTGAGGTACAAAATCAATTTTATTACAGCATAATAATTGCTTATATTTTTTGTTTTATTTATGTAGGTCAATTTGTTGGCAAGCATTAGCAAGTCTTTCTTTAGCAAATTGAATTCTACTACCTAAAGTTATATCATTGGGGTAATTTTGAGAAACCGCTATCCATAGAATATTATATGGTTACGGTAATTTGTAAAAGTAGTATCTATATAAGTTTCGATCAAATAAAATATTGCAAATGTATTTCTAATATTCACAGTTGTATTCGTAAATAATGATAATATAATATACCTAATGGAGTTTTGTTTTTTTCTATTTCTATTTTTTTGGCTTTTTCTTCTTCAATATATATATTTTATTGTATATCCAAATTTGCTTTTAATAAATTCTACATATATAATGGGCCATCTTCCAAGGGTATGGAGGGTACATTTGGCTAAACAAGTAAATCTAATAGTTTGTTTTTGATCTAAACTTAAGCCTAAAAACTATTTTTTACAAATTCCAGTAAGTGCATTTTCTATAAAACTATATGCATCTTCTCCCTGAAGAGTGTAATTAAAAATTGCTAAACTATTTTCTATTGTCCATTTTTCAATCATTTCATTAATGTTTTTATAGCAATCTATTTTTAAATGGATTCTATGTCCACTAATTAGTTTGGGTTGACAATTTGGTACTTGAGGAGTTTGTTGGCTTCGTGGTGTTGGAATATGTCTAGTTGTTGTTGGTGGCATAAATATTTGTCTAGGCGTATTATTGTTACTAGAACTAGCTTGAGTACTAGCTGTTGTGGGTATAAGTGGTTTGTCCAAGGATGGAGTTTGAGGAGTATTCATAAATTTATGTTTATTTAGAATAGAGATTAACTCATCAAGTTCTTGTGAGGGTTCTTTTATGTCAATTATTGATCCTTGAATATTACTTTGCGGGTTTTAAAGTTTTTCTGATACCATAAGTGTATTATTTATATTTTGTAAATCAAATTCAGTGCAGACACATTCTGTAATTATGGCTGTAGTGGCTATATTATTATTAAGGATTTATTGATTTTCTAACAATCTTTTTCCTAGTTCATTAATATTACTAGTGCTTTCAGTATAAGTTAAAGTTGTATACCTACTTTGTAAAAGATTTTTAAATGTTTTGGTTTTATTATTCTGAGTTTGATTTAGTTCCATATATCCTTTGTGCTTATATTATTTGAAGTATTCAAACTTAATCCGAGTTCATATTATTGTTTAATAATCATATAACTAATTACCATCCAATCATTAAACTTTCCTAAGGGGGGTTTTATGTGAAATGATTGTTCTTTAGTGAAGATTTCTAACTGATTGTTAGAAATGTTAATGTTTAATATATCTCGAATTCTAGTAAATTCCTTTTTGAGATATTCTTTATTTAATTTAGGCATAAAAAATGTCATCTTTTAATTCTTCTAATTTAAGACGTTTGTTACGTTCTTGTTCTTCTTTTAGTAAAGAAAATTAGATTTATATATATAAGATGGTGTACAAAAACATGAATAGTGTTTATTATACTATTGATCTTTTTTAGGCTTTGATACCATTTTTTTTTGTTTTCTACTTGAAAGTCTCAGAGACTTTTTTTAATTTTGGAGTAATTATATCTTGTAATAATTTTGTTGTTGTTTCTAGTCATTTTCCTAATTCCTTAATTTATTGCTCTAGGTTTTCTCTTGATTCCATTAAAATGAAATCTTTCTCTCTGCTGTTATCTCTAAGCATAAAGTCTATGGGTCCAGTACGCTTCTGTATATAATATCCTCTATTTAGTAAATAATCTACTCCTATAATTGTGTTTTGCCTTACTAGGGTATGACCTTGCATTCTTCGGTTCATATCGTACTCTTCTAACAACTAGTGGATTTCTTAGGAAGATAAGGGCTCAACACTTAAGACCACAACCCTATACGTCACTTCAGAGAAATAAAGCACAGCCTTCATTCGTTTCCTACACTAAAAGTAACCAATAATGCAAAACACAATTATAATAGCATATTATTACAAACCAGTGAATATTACAACAAAATAAACTAAAAACATAGAAATATACTTACAGACATCACCAGAGAGAAGCTATTATTTAGTCTGATAGGCTATTGTACATTAGACTTCTCTTCAAAAATAGTAAGACAGAACACAAGGAAAGTAAGAAGATTCACAGGCCAAGCTCACATTCACTCTAACTCTGCCTTAGAACATAGCTTGTTCGCTAATTTATAGATGCCAGAGTATTATCTATTCCAATAATTGATTGCTTTGCGAGTGCTTGAAATAATTGTTTTGTCATACAATTATTTGATTCTTTTCCGCTTTTGCTTTTGCTAAGTGCAGTTTTTATTTGAGTGCTTTACATTATTCTTAGCTTTATCTTAGTGCGATCCATTTTTAGATGCTTTTTCTAATAATGCTGCTATTTTTTAATTATTATCCTTGCTTTCTTGATTATGTCTATCAATTTTCTAGTCCTTCTCGAAACGCTTGTAGTGTCTACTTTTTCTTTGATAATTTGGACAGAGCTCACATTCATTTTTGATTTGATGTCATTAAGTCAAATTGGTATCAGTAGTGAACCTTTTTATCCAAAGTATACAACAAATAAACCATTTTATCAAAGGAAAAAGGATGAAGACTTATATCAGATATGGATAGAAACAAAAAAGATAGATCAAGCAAACATATGGGTATATCACTGCTCAGATAATTTATTCATATACAGCCATAGCAAAGCACCTACCAGAAGAATTCATGAAGTATTATATCAAAAATGGATAAACTTACTTCAAAAAAATATGATAAAAGCCAGTAATAAAATAAAAGAAATTTTTTTTGCAAAAATACAAAAGGACAAAATACACCAATGTATCATCGCAAGAAAAAGCAACACTGTGTGCATTTTGAGAAGGAAATGGGACTCTCTTTTATAAATTTTGGAAATGGGACTCTCATTTGAAAACTTTATATGTGAAATGAAGTTCAAACATATTTTGATTTTCAAAAGACTTTTGAAAAGAGGAATTATTTGACAAATGTCAAATGTTCAAATAATTCAATATGCATGATTTTAAAAAATGGGAATTCTTCATTCAACAAATTTGTGTTGAAATTTGAGTTTGAAAAGAAAAGTGCTTGATTTATAGGGAAATATGTTAAGTCGAGTTTCAATTTTATGCTATGATTTTATTTGAAAATAGAATCTTCATTCAACCAATTTGAGCATGTTGAATGGAGATAATCATTCCCAAAAGTGTACTTTTGAAAGTGAGGGAAACTCCAACTTTAGCATATGTGAAATTTTTTAAGTGGAGTTTCAATTTTATGCTATGATTTTATTTGAAAATAGAATCTTCATTCAACAAATTTGAGCATGTTGAATGGAGATAGTCATTTTCAAAAGTGTGTTTTTTTTTAAAAAAGAAATGATTTTGATTTTGATTTTGAAAAGAACCTCCATGTGACAATCATGGGGATTGCTAGATGAGGTTTGGTTATATGAGTTTTGTGCTTTTTAAAAATTTTGTGCAAGATATTTGTTTCGTGAGTTTTGAAAAAGTGCTTTTGGAAAGTGGCATTTTATAAAAGAGTTTATTTTCTTAAACATTAAGATGAACCTTGCCTCACCAAGCTAGTGGCAAGGCGGTTCTAAATTTTTGTCATCTCCTTTCATGAGTTAATTTTATTTATTTATTTACCTATTGGGAGAAATCTAATAGGGGTTTCAAGACCTACAAGGAGTGAGGTGCTAAAACCTATGTTTGTTCTCTTAAGAATGAAATAAGCTAAGTGCCAATGGAAAGAAATATAGTCTTAGACTTATATGAAATATAAGTTCACTATCAATGCTTGGAGACAAAAATTGTCTACAAGAGATGGAGAGAGGAACCATCCACAATGGAGTCGCTAGAAAAATCTGTGGTATTTATTTTTAATTCTATGTGTGTGTGTGTATGGGTGGGATACCATGCACAACTGAGGGTGTACTTATTGAGGTGATTAGGTATGACATCAAGGAATAGTGCACTATCTTCAAAGATAAAATTAACTACCCTATGATGGACCCAATCATCTAATAAGGACTCGTAAGGCATGATGGGTCTTCGAATGTGCTAGAGATTTTTTCCCTACTTTACATTGATGAATAAAGCATGGTTTATTTAAACTAGATTCTAAAGTTTCCTATAGGGGTAAGCCCCCAAAGTTAATTACATCCTAAGGAAGGTGAGTTCCTTAGGAATACTCTCGATTAAAGTAAGAAATTATTATCTCCAAAGAATTTAAAGGTAGGACTATCAATAAATTGGTTATATTTGGAAAATCAAGTGGGATAGATCAAATGGAGAGACTTATTATCGAAGCCAAAAGAAAATGAGTAAGGGATGCTCATGATACTAGGAGACCTAGTGAGCATTCCAATCTATCTTATTATTGGGCTTTATATGTTTGAAATTGAAGGGAATTTTTTATTTGAGTTGAAATTTATTAGAAAGCTAAGACTTATAATCCCACAATACAAGATTGTGGAAATGCCTAAGAGGTGAGGATTTATGCTTATAGCCTTAGGGGAAATGGAAATCTCAGATCCTAAATCTAGGGATCTTTGGTAAGGGCCAAAGCACGTCCTAAATCTAAGGAGAAAAGTGGGTATACTATTTACCTCCACAGGAGAGAGTAAATCACTTGACTATTGGACTTATAACTGCCTAGAGTGGCAGCTAACTAACTCCTCCTATATTTTAAAACCATGTGGTCAAGTCATATGTTTTGCAAGATGGTTAGGATGTTATTATATAGAATGAAACTAAAGTCTTTAAACCCACTCTCTAAGAGACTAGAGCATGAATGGTATGAATAATGACTTTATCTAATGCAAATTTTATCAATTTTTATTTGATTTTGGACTCTTTATTTTGACACAGGCCATAGGATTTTATATGCCTAAATGTATAATAAAATAGGGTTATTAGCTAAATTAGAGAGAAAGAGGTGTTTTCCACCATAAGGGGGTCAAGTATTCCCATATCGTGCAAGGATGGAAACCCTCTCTTAGTAAGAATGAAACAAGATGATATGCATGATATTAAACATACATCATTTAGCTAAGGGGTTGCTAAATCTTTTAATTATCTTGATTTAATACCTAGGCTTTAAATGAGGTAATGAGTTGTTTTAGAAAATTTAGTTATGAGTTGTGATTGGGGTAAAAAGTTTATTTTTCCTAAGAGCCTAAGCAGATCCTGGCCACACATTAAGTCATCATATATGAAAAAACTAGAAAGATACATGTCATTTCTATTACACAATTGTAAACAAAGCATCAATCAATTTATAAACTCGATGTGAAAGAATAACAGGCTGGTACGGTTGGGTACCATCGTACAATCCGAAAAGAGAAATGGATAGCCGAGCTCTACCCTTATACATCCTAGTAATGTAGAAAAATAATTACAATTACAAATGAATAAATGTTATGGGGGGTCTTCATATCTTCATATCTTTATATCTCCTCTATTTCATCATTTCGATTTCCTTGGGTCAAAGGCATCATGAGGCCTCCCAGACCAAAGCCTTATAGCCTCCGCTCATCCTAATCCCCTCATAACACTTAAACAAATTCTTATTGCACAATTACATTAAAAATAAGAAAAGTAAATCTAACTACACCTGCAAAATAAGTGTTAGCCTTTTGGCTTAAAAAATGCCCCACAAATATTTCAATGATGTATGGATTATTTATTTTTTTAATTTAACACATTTTCACTTGTTTATGTTGACAATATTCTTATTTTTAGTCCTACTCTTCCAACACATATTAAACATCTTACAATATTTGCCGAAAAGGCATATAAATATGGTATTGCATTAAGCGAAAAGAAAGCTATTTTTGTTACCAATACTATTGAATTTCTAGGATTAAAAATTGATACCGGAACCATCGAATTACAAGACCACATCCTACAAAAGATAGACAAATTCTCAACCATAACCAATCAAAAAGACTTACAATGCTTTCTTGGTTGTATTAATTATGCAAAAGCATTTATTCAAGATTTAGCAACCCTTAGAGCTCCACTATAGAAAAAACTTTGGAAAAATATTAGTTGGTCTTGGGATATTAATGATCAGAACTTACTACTACAAATTAAAAATCATTGTAAACAACTCCCTAAATTAACTCTACCAACAAACAAAATATTAATAATCAAAACTGAGAGCTCTGAAACTTGCTGGGGAGCTATTTTAAAAGAAATCCAATAAAATACTAAAGTTTTATGCAGGTACACATCCGGTACTTATACACCAACTGAACAAAATTAGCACATTAATGAAAAAGAACTTTTAGCTATTAAAAAAGCTATTAAAAAATTTGAGTTATTTTTGAATGAACACATTATTGTCCGAACAGATAATAAAACTGCGATTTCTTTTATAAAAGGAAAAATTATTGATTCATTACCAAATAAATGATTGGTTTTCTGCTTATCATTTTGATTTAGAATATATTAAAGGAAAACAAAATTCTTTGGCTGACACTTTAACTCAAGAATTATGCAGGTCATGAGTTCTTATCTAGATAACGATTTATCTTTGGACAAGTTACCTAAGACGCTTGACATGGATACATACCATTTTTTGGAAATTAAATTTTCAGCAAAATGTTAGACTTCCTGTAATTTATCTATGTTAGAAAAATATAAAGATGGTGGTTTGGAAAGATGAGATTGAATAATTTTATCTAAATCACCACATTGGTTACAGAAAGGCAGAGGTGACATGGAAGTGTGGGTAATAGGTGTTGGAATAAAGGGACAGGAGAGGAGATGTTGATAGGGGTAAGTAATTCAATATGATCCATATATTGAGTAAATGCATGCATAGATTTAAAGAAATTATTGTCAAGAATAAAATCCGGACCGTTATCAATAAGGCACCAAAGTTTTGGGATTTTAATAAGCGTATTGTTAATGAGAATATATTGATTAGACCAGTAGGTAGTAATGGTACGAAGGCCATTAAAAGTATCTTGGAGTAAATTGTCATGTTGTAGTGTGATATATGGAGGTATAAGCCATTGTTTACAAACACAAATGTCACTCCTGTTATCACATAATGCATGTATAATGATTGGTTCTTATGTGGGGACATAGATTTCTATTTGGATATAGCTATGAAAGTGAACCATGATGTCGTTGAATACCTGACGAGTTAATTCTTATAGTAGTATCTGTAAAGGAAATAATGTGTTGTTGTAGGAAATCCATTCCTACTAAGACCCGACCTTTTTCAATGTCATCAGTTAAAAATGTATGTTGAAATATTAGTTTCATTCGGACAAGAATGTTTTAGACCATGATAATCTTTAAATATATATGGTTCAGGTCATTGTACTTGTAGATTTGTAGGGATTAGAGTATTATCGATATGAGAGCTGCGTGACCCTATGTCGAGTAAGATTGGTATTACTTTTTTGGGTGGTATATAATAACCTTTAAGAATTAATTGGTTATTAGTGTATTGTATTTTACGCGAATCTACAGAATGTCGAGGTTGATTATTAATCCATTATTTATTTCATTGAAATGAACTTGTTTTTGTGGTAAATTAAAATTTTTAGTTATGGTACTACTTTCACTAAAGTCTAGAGCTAAATTATCAGGTGGTGGGGTTAAGGTTGAGTAATCAACTTCGTTGGGTTGTATAGTTTATCCTATTTGGGAAAATATTGAGTCTAGATGCATAGGCTCATTTTGAGGTTTAAATACTAATGTATTGTGGTTATTACTATAAGCATATGTAGCTTGGTAGGTTATGCTATAATCACGCTTCCTTGTCGTAATTGAATACAATCTAGTTTATGTTTTAAAGTGAGTGTCCGATCAAGATGTCTATCATTAATATTGATAGAATAATTCAGAGATTAGATGGTAATGTCTGATAACATAAATTTCCTTGTATAACTCCTAATAAAGCATCTTTTTTGGAATGAATAATTCTATTGTAATAGATCTAGAATGTTATGGACTATTAATCCCTTTTTTAAAATAGGCTTTTATTAATATTTGAATTTCTCAAAAGAATACATGTCTGTATTTTTCTGGATTTGGAATTTTTTGTAAATCTTGATTTCACATAGGAAGATTATACAAAGGGATTTTTGTACTCCCCTGTGCTTCAATTATTTCGATCGAATATTCTCCTTGGAGAATAGTATAATATACTGTTCTTTTCCAATTTAATATAGGCATATCAAAACAATCTTTTGTTCCTAAAGATAATTTTCTTTTTCTAATCTTTTTATATTCTTCTTCTGAAAGGGTTAGATGTCTATTGTATTCAAATTGATCATCAATAATTGTATCTTCATCAGATAGTTTTTCAATTTCAAACATATTATTCAGAATTTAAGTAATCGTTTAAATCCACCTCTTCATAACACGAAGAATTTATTAAATCTTCATCGGTTTCAGCTAACTCATAAAGTTCTTTTTTAGATTCTAATTCGAAGATGTCAAAGATTGGTTCTAAGTCATTTTCTTGGATAATTGGGATAGCTTTTATTCTGGCTACCTTTTGTCATTTTGGACATTCGTTAGCATAATGTCCATCTTCTTTACATAACCAACATTTACATATTTTTGATTTCTTAGTAAATTGTTTTCTTTGGAAGGGTCATTTTTTATTATTAAAATTCTATTTATTTGTTTTCTTAAAGAATTTTTTCTTTTTAGTGTTATTACAATTTGGTCCTTTGCATGATGTTGTTTCTTTTGTACATCCCCATTGATGTACAAAATCAATTTTATTACAGCATAATGATTGCTTATATTTTTTGTTTTGTATATGTGGGTCAATTTGTTGGCAAGCATTAGCAAGTCTTTCTTTAGCAAATTGAATTCTACTACCTAAAGTTATATCATTGGGGTAATTTTGGAGAAACTGTTGGCTCCATAGAATATTATATGGTTCTGGTAATTTGTAAAAGTAGGTATCTATATAAGTTTCGATCATTAGCTAAAATATTGTAAATGTATTTCTAATATTCACAGTTGTATTCGTGTAAATAATAGATATTGCATATACCTAATGCAGTGAGTTTTTGTTTTTCTATTTCTGACAATTTTTTGGCTTTTTCTTCTTCAGTAGTATATTTTATTGTATATCCCAGAAATTTGCTTTTAATAAATTCTGCATATATAATGGGCCATCTTCCAAGGGAATGGAGGGTACATTTGGCTAAACAAGTAGATCTAATAGTTTGTTTTTGATCTAAACTTAAGCCTAAAAACCATTTTTTACAAATTCCAGTAAGTGTATTTTCTATAAAACTGTATGCATCTTCTCCCTGAAGAGTGTAATTAAAAATTGCTAAACAATTTTCTATTGTCCATTTGTTAATCGTTTCATTAATGTTTTTATAGTAATCTATGTTTAAATAGATTCCGTGTCCGCTAATTGATTCGGGTTGACAATTTGGTACTTGAGGAGTTTGTTGGCTTCGGGGTGTTGGAATACGTATAGTTGTTATTGGTGGCATAAATATTTGTCTAGGCATATTACTATTAATAGAACTAGCTTGAGTACTAGTTGGGCTAGTATTTGTATCTGTGGGCATAAGTGGTTTGTCCAAGGATGGAGTTTGAGGAGTATTCATAAATTGATGTTTATTTAGAACATAGATTAACTCATCAAGTTCTTGTGAAGGTTCTTTTATGTCAATGATTTCGTTAATTCTGATTGCTCCTTGAATATTACTTTGCGGTGGTTTTAAAGTTTTTTCTGGATACCATTGAAGTGTATTATTTATATTTTGTAAATCAAATTCAATGCAGACACATTCTGTAATTATGGCTACAGTAGCTATATTACTATTAAGGATCTGTTGATTTTCTAACAGTCTTTTTCCTAGTTCATTAATATTACTAGTGCTTTCATTATAAGTTAAAGTCTTATACCTACTTTGTAAAAGATTTTTAAATGTTTTGGTTTTATTATTCTGAGTTTGATTTAGTTCCATATATCCTTTGTGCTTATATTGTTTGAAGTATTCAAACTTAATCCGAGTTCATATTGTTGTTTAATAATCATATAACTAATTACCATCCATTCATTAAAGTTTCCTTGGGGGGGTTTTTATGTGAAATGATTGTTCTTCAGTGAATATTTCTAACTAGTTGTTAGAAATGTTTATGTTTAAAATATCTCAAATTCTATTAAATTCTTTTTCGAGATATTCTTTATTTAATTTAGGCATGAAAACTGTCATCTTCTAATTCTTCTAATTTAAAATGTTTGTTACGTTCTTGTTCTTCTTTTATTTCAGACTGGTAAGAAGGAAAATTAGATTTATATGTATAAGATGGTGTAGCATATATCGATCATTAGCTAAAATATTGTAAAAGTATTTCTGATATTCACAGTTGTATTCGTGTAAATAATAGATATTGCATATACCTAATGCAGTGAGTTTTTATTTTGCTATTTCTGACTATTTTTTGGCTTTTTCTTCTGCAGTAGTATATTTTATAGTGCATCCCAGAAATTCGCTTTTAATAAATTCTGCATATATAACAGGCCATCTTCCAGGGGTATGGACGGTATGTTCGGCTAAACAAGTTGATCTAATAGTTTGTTTTTGATCTAAACGTAAGCCTAAAAACCATTTTTTACAAATTCCAGTAAGTGTATTTTCTATAAAACTATATGCATCTTCTCCCTGAAGAGTGTAATTAAAAATTGCTAAACTATTTTCTATTGTCCATTTGTCAATCATTTCATTAATGTTTTTACAACAATCTATAAAATAAACCTAAACCTAAACTTAAACTAAACTAAATAGACCTAAACCTAAATAAACTGAAACTAAATAAACCTGAACCTATATAAACTAAATAAACTAAACTAAATAAAAATAAACCTAAACCTAAATAAATAAACCTAAATAAACCTAAACCTAAACCTAAATAAATAAACTAAAATAAATAAACTAAACTAAATAACATAAATAAATAAACATAAACCTAAACTTAAACCTAAAACTAAATAAACCTAAACTAAATAAATAAACTAAATAAACCTAAACCTAAATAAAACTAAAAACCTAAACTAAACTAAATTAAAATAAACCTAATATAATCCTAAACCTAAAGCTAAAATAAACAAACTAAACTAAACTAAATAAATAGACCTAAACTAAACTAAACCTAAACCGAAATAAACCTAAACCTAAACCTAAACTAAAATAAAATAAACTAAATAAAACCTAAACCTAAACCTCAACCTAAACTTAAATCTAAACTAAAATAAACCTAAACCTATACCTGAACTAAATAAATAAAACGAAAACCTAAACCTAAACTAAACTAAAAATAAATAAACCTAAACTTAAACCTAAACTTAAAATAAACCTTACGATAAACTAAACTAAAAATATACCTAAACTAAAAAAATAAATCTAAACCTAAACCTAAACCTAAACTAAGCTAAACTAAACTAAAAAATAAAATAAATAAACTAAAACCTAAAATAAACCTAAACCTAAACCTAAATAAACTAAATAAAATAAATAAACCTAAACTAAACTAAACTAAACTAAATAAACCTAAACCTAAAATAAAATAAATAAACTAAATAAATAAAATAAACCTAAACCTAAACTAAAATAAACTAAACTAAACTAAACTAAATAAGCCTAAATAAACTAAAAACTAAATAAATAAACTAAATAAAATAAACCTAAACCTAAACCTAAACTTAAATCTAAAATAAATAAACATAAACTAAAAAATAAATAAACTAAACTAAATAAACCTAAATAAAACCTATACATATACCTAAACCCTAAACTAAACCTAAACCTAAACCTAGACTAAATAAACTAAAATAAACTTAAACCTAAACCTAAACCCAAACTTAAAGAAACCTAAACATAAACCTAAACTAAATAAATAAAATAAACTAAAATAAATAAACCTAAACTAAACCTAAACATAAACCTAAACCTAAACATATAATAAAATAAAATAAATAAATAAATAAACCCAAACCTAAACTAAAAAATAAACTTAAATAAACCTAAACCTAAACGTAAACCTAACCCTAAATAAATAAACTAAACTAAATAAAAATAAAATAAATAAACCTAGACTAAACTAAATAAGCCTAAACCTAAACCTAAACCTAAAACCTAAATAAACCTAAACCCTAAACCTAAATAAATAAAACCTAAACCTAAATCTAAACGTAAACTGAAACCTAAACTTAAACTAAATAAGCTAAAATGAACCTAAACCTAAACCTAAACCTAATCCTAATCTTAAATAAACCTAAACTAAACCTAAACCTAAACCTAAACTAAATAAAGAAAATAAACTAAACTAAATAAACTAAATAAACCTAAACCTAAACCTAAACTAAATAAAATAAACCTAAACCTAAACCTAAACTATCATTAAATAAAAAATTAAATAAACCTAAACAAAGAAATAAACCTAAATACACCTAAACCTAAACTTAAACTAAATAAATAAACTAAAAGTAAAAATAAAATAAATAAACTAAACTAAACTAAAGAAATCTAAACCTAAACCTAAACATAAAACCTAAACCTAAAACTAAACTTAAACTAAAATAAACTAAATAAATAAACCTAAACTAAACTAAATAAACCAAAACCTAAATAAATAAACCTAAAAAAAAACTCAAACTTAAAAATAAATAAAACTAAAAATAAATAAATAAACCAAAAATAAAATAAACCTAAACCTAAACCTAAATAAACCTAAACCTAAACTAAACATAAAATAGAACTAAATAAACAAAACTAAAAATAAACCAAAATAAATAAACCTAAACCTAAAGCTAAACCTAAACTAAAATAAATAAACCTAAAAAATTAAATAAATAAACCTAATCCTTAACCTAAATAAACTAAATAAATAAATACCTAAACCTAAACTAAATAAAATAAACTAAATAAAATAAACCTAAAAGTAAATATAGAGCCTAAACCTAAAGCTAAAGCTAAATCTAAGCCTAAACTAAATAAATCTAAACCTAAACTAAATAAACTAAAACCTAAACTAAATAAATAAACCTAAACCTAAACCTAAAACCTAAAATAAAACCTAAAAATAAACTAAATAAAATAAATAAGTAAAATAAACCTAAACCTAAACTAAACTAAATAATAAACTAAACTAAATAAACTAAACTAAAAATAAACCAAAAATAAACCTAAACCTAAACCTGAACCCTAAACTAAACTAAACCTAAACCCTAATTCGAAACTAAATAATTCCTAACTAAATAAAATAAATCTAAGCCTAAATCTAAATAAAACCTAAACCTAAACCTAAACCTAAACTAACTAAATAAACTAAACTAAATAAAAAACCCTAAACTAAACCTAAATAAATAAACCTAAAATTAAAAATAAACTAAATAAACTAAACTAAATAATAAAACCTAAACTAAACCTAAACCTAAACCTAAAAAATTAAACTAAATGAAAACCTAAACCTAAACCCTAAATAAATAAAATATAAACTAAATAAACCTAAACAAAAAAATAAAAAATAAAAAAATAAATAAAAATAAACTAAATAAACCTAAACTAAACTAAATTAAGAACTAAACTAAAATAAACTAAATAAAACCTAAACCTAAATAATTAAATTAAACTAAACTAAATAAAATAAACAAAATTGAAATAAACCTAAACCTAAACCTAAACTAAAACTAAATAAACCTAAACCTTAAACCTAAACCTTAAAATAAACTAAACCTAAACATAAATAAAAATAAATAAAACCTAAACTTAAAATAAAATAAACCTTAAACTAAATATACTTAATAAATAAAATAGACTAAACTAAATTAAATAAAATAAAATAAAAACCTAAACCTAAACCTAAGCCTAAAATAAAAACTTAAACCTAAACCTAAACTAAAAATAAAAATAAAAATAATAAACTAAGATAAAATAAATAAAATAAAAATAAATAAAATAAACTAAGCAAAAAATAAACATAAATAAATAAACTGAACAAAAAATATACTAAATAAATAAATAAAAATAAACCTAAACTATACTTAAACCTAGACCCTAAACCCAAAATAAAATAAAACTAAATAAGCTAATCTAAATAAAACCTAAACCTAATCCTAAATAAATAAATAAACAAAATAAATAAACCTAAACCCAAACCTAAATAAATAATCCTAAACCTAAACTTAAACTAAACTAAATAAATTAAAACCTAAATAAATAAATAAAATAAACCTAAACCTAAACTAAATAAAACTTAAAAGTAAATAAGTTTAAGAATAAAAAAAACTAAATTAAATTAAAAGAAATAAACCTGAACATAAACTAAAAATAAACCTAAAAAATAAACCTAAATAAACCTACATAAACAAACTAAATAAACTGAACTAATAAAATAAAAATAAATAAACCAAAACCTAAAAATAAAAAACCTAAACTAAATAAACCAAAATAAACCTAAACTTAAACCTAAATAAACTGAACTACAAATAAAAAAAAACCTAAACCAAAATAATAATAAAATAAACCTAAACTAAACCTAAACCTAAAATAAAAAATAAATTAAATAACATTTAAATCTAAACTTAAACCTAAATAAAAATAAAACCTAAATAAAATAAACTAAACTAAATAAACCTAAATAAAAATAAATAAAAAATAAATAAACCAAATAAAACCTAAACTTAAATAAAACCTAAGCCTCAACCTAAATAAAACCTAAACCCTAAACCTAAACTAAACTAAATAAACCTAAAAATAAATCTAAACCTAAACTAAATGAACTAAAAACTAAATAAAATAAACTAAACTAAACTAAAAAAACTAAAAATAAATAAACTAAATAAAAAATAAATAAAACCTAAAAACCTAAACCTAAATAAAACTAAACTAAACCGAAATAAAACCTAAACTAAACAAAAATAGAAAATAAACTAAAATAAAAAATAAAACATAAACATAAACTAAAAAAAATAAACTAATTAAATAAATAATAAAATAAACCTAAATAAACTTATATCAAAATTAAACTAAAAATAAAAACTTAAAAAATAAATACAACCTAAACTAAAATAAAACCAAAAAATAAACTAAACAAAAAATAATAAACCTAAACCTAAACATAAACTTAAACCTAAACCTAAACATAAACTAAATGAAAAAAATAAAAAATATACCTAAACCTAAGACTAAACTAAATTTTCAAAAAAAACCCCTAAACCCTACACCCTAAACCTTAAACCGTAAAACCTTAAACCCTAAACCCTAAACTATAAAACTATAAATCATAAACCCTTAACCATAAACCCTAAACCCTAAACCCTAACCCTAAACCTAACACTAAACCATAAAACCTAAACCCTAAACCCTAAACCCTAACCCTAACCCTAAACCCTAAACACTAAACCCTAAACTAAACTAAACTAAACTCACTTAAACTAAACCTTAATCCAAAATGTTTAAACCTTTAAAGTTTAAAACTAATCCTAAACTCAAACTTAAACTAAATCTAACTTAAACCTTGTTAAGTAAACACTAAACTCTAAAATCCCTAAATCCTAAACTCTAAACACTAAACCATTAACCCTAAACCCTAAACCCTAAACCTAAACTTGATCCCTAATGCAAAACCCTTAATCCTAAAAGCATAAACCCTAAAAGCCTAAACCCTAAACCCTAAACCCTAAACCCAAACCTACAATCCTAAATCCTAAACCCTAAACCCTAAAAACCTAAAAGCCTAAACCCAAACTAAATAAAACCTAAAAATAAAATAAATAGAAAAACCTAAACCTAAATAAAATTAAAAATAAAATAAAATAAAAACCTAAACTAAAATCTAAACATAAACCTAAACCTAAATTAAAACCTAAAAATAAAAATAAAAACTAAATTAAAATAAATTAAATGAAAACCTGAACTGAACTAAAAAATAAAATAAACCTAAAATTAAAAACCTTAAATAAAATAAAAAGTAAAAATAAAATAAAAATAAAATAAACCTAAAATAAAATAAAATAAAAACTAAATAAAAGCCTAAACCTAAAAAATAAACATAAAAATAAAACTAAAAAATAAATAAAAAATAAAACCTAAACCCTAAACTAAGTAAAAAAACCTAAACCTCAAATAAACAAAATAAACATAAACATAAACCTAAACCTAAACCTAAACCTAAAATAAACTGAACCAAACTAAATAAAATAAAATATTTTAAAATTAAAGCTAAACCTAAACATAAAAATAAAACTTAAAAATAAACTTAATACCTAAACCTAAACTTAAAAACAAAAAATAAAACCTAAAAAATAAAATAAAAATAAAACAAAACTAAAAAATAAACATAAACCTAAACATAAACCAATAAAATAAACTAAAATAAAAAACCTACACTAAAATTAATAAATCAAAAATATATATAATAAACTAAACAAAAGTAAAAAAACCAACCTAAATAAAAATAAAAATAAAAATAAACTAAAATAATAAAATAAACTAAATAAATTAAATAAACCTAAACCTAATGGTTTACTTAATTTGTTTTAAAAAAAATTGTAAACCATAAACCCTAAACCCTAAACCCTAAATCCTAAACCTTAATCCCTAAACCCCAAACCCTAAAACTAACCCTAACCCTAACCCATAAACCTACAACCCTAAACCCTAAACCCTAACTTTAACCCTTAACCCTAAACCCTAAACCCTAAACCTTAAAACCATAAAACCTTTAACCCTAAACCCAAAAAAACCCTAAACCCTAAACTATAATCACCCTAAACCTTAAACTACCCTTAAACACTAAGCTAACCCTAAACCCTAAACCCTAAACTCTAAACCTTAAAGACCCTAAACCCTACAGCCTAAACACTAAACCCTAAACCCTAACCCTAAACACTAAACTATAAAAGCTAAACCCTAAAACCCTAAACCCTAATCTCAAAAAACCTAAAAACTTAAAATAAACCTAAACTTAACTAAAATAAAAAATAAAATAAAATAAAAACCTAAAATAAAACCTAAACTTAAACCTAAAAATAAAATAACATTAAAATTAAAATTAAACTAAAATAAAATAAATAAAAACATAAACTAAACTAAAAAATAAAATAAACCTAAGAATTAAAAACTTAAATAAAATAAAAACTAAACATAAAATAAAATAAAATAAAGCTAAAATAAAATTAAATAAGAACTAAATAAAAACCAAAACCTAAAAATAAATAAAAAATAAAACCTAAGCCATAAATCAAAGAAAAATATATTTAAATTAATAATAAAATAAAGCTTAACCTAAACTAAAATAAAATAAACTAAGATAAATAAAACATAAACCTCAACGAAATAAAATAAAATAAACTAAAAATAATCCTAAACCTAAACTACAAAATAAAGCCTAAAAATATACCTAAAAAAACCTAAAACCTAAACCTAGAAAAATAAAATAAAAACCTAAATGTAAACCTAAAAATAAAAATAAAACCTAAACATAAAAAGTAAATTAAAAATAAACCCTAAACCCTAAAACCTAAATACTTAACCCTAAACCTTAAACCCACAAACCCTAAACCCTAAAGCCCTAAATCCTAAACCCTAAACCCTAAAAACCTAAAATCCTGAACCTAAACTAAATAAAATGAAAAATAAAATAAAATAAAAATAAAACAAAAACCAAAACTAAAACCTAAACCTAAAACTAAAAATAAAATTAAATAATAAATAAAAATAAACTAAAATAAAATATAAAAACCTAAACTAAAGTAAAAAAATAAAATGACCCTAACAATAAAAAACCTAAATAAAATAAAAACTAAACATAAAATAAAAATAAAATAAACCTAAAATAAAATAAAATAAATGCTAAATAAAAACCTAAAATTAAATAAATAAATAAAACCTAAACCCTAAACTAAAAAAAAAAACTAAATATAAAATAAAAATAAAATAAACTAAATAAAATAAACCTAAATCTAAACTAAAATAAATAAAAAGTAAACCTAAAATAAACCAAAGCTAAACCTAAATCAAAACTAAATGAAATAAAAAAAAATTAAAACTAAACCTAAGCCTAAACTAAAAAATAAAACTTAAAAATAAACCTAAAATAAAAACCTAAAACCTAAACCTAAAAAAATAAAATAAAAACCTAAACTTAAACCTAAAAATAAAAAATAAAACCTAAACCCAAAAAATAAAATAAAAATAAAAGTCAACTAAAAAATAAACCTAAACCTAAAAATTAAAACTAAATTAAAAACTCTAAACTAAAAATAAATAAACCTAAAATAAATAAACTAAATTAAATAAAAATAAAAATAAAAAATAAGCCTAAATAAAATTCAAAAAATTATAAACTGAAATAAATAAAAAATAAACTAAATAAACTTAAACCTTCTGGTTTACTTAATTAAAAAAAAATTAAAAACATATACCCTAAATCCTAAACCCTAGACCTATAACACTAAACCTACAACCTTAAACCCTAAACCCTAAACCCTAAACCCTAACCCTAAAACCCTAAACCATAAACCCTAAACCTCGATTGAGCTAATTTTTATGAAAGGTGATCTTAAAGAAGTCAAAGAATTACAAAGTTGGTGCTCCCATGTTGGTCTTGTTGCACCTATTGATGTTATGGTTCCTCCAAGCAACACTAGTTTAGATCCTTCACAAACTTCTTATTCCTTCTAAACATCTAAACAAGATTAACAAGGTAAAATTATCACCCTAGTTGAGCTGATTAAAAAGGTGATAAGTGGGATCCTAGATTCTCTCCTTTAAGTTGGGGATTAGGCTATTCTCTCATCTTATCATCTAGTCTTGTATGATGATGGTTTGGTGTTCACCGAGGTGCTTGACCTCATTGAAGATGATCTCATAGAAGTGCCCTTTCAAAGATCACTTCTCTTTCACTGGCCCTCTTTTATCCCACCCTTGCTACAATGCTCCACATGTTCATCAACGCTTACGAGAATGTCCTCATCGTTGCAATTCCCACTGATAACACATACCCACAGGACAAGAAGGTTAAAGAGTAATTAAAGGATCCTAAAAAATTTGATATGCCTACTACGCTTGATGCTTCTACTACTCATGCTGCTGCTACTACTCCGGCTGCTGTAGTCGAAGAGCCTATTGAGGAATTTGATAATGATATGGGCTTCAGCTTGTTCCACTAAGTTTTGTTGGCCTTCCTTAAAATAAAATTTTATTGTCTCTAGGAGTTAAATCATTTTGTGAAAAACTATTTTTGTGAATTTTTGAATTGCATTTTATTTTATTCTATTTTATTAGTTGTTAGAGGATAATGTCTTGTTTGATTTGGTAATTTCTTATTTATTATGGAATCATTTGAGTTAAAAAAAACCCTAAAAGCTAACCAGAAACCCTAAACTCTAAACCCCAAACCCTAAACCTAAACTTAAAGTAACTAAATAAATTAAAAAATAACCCTAAACCCTTAAAACTAATAAATCTAAACCTAAAACTAAACCTTAAGAATGGGCAAAACCTTGATGACAAGAACATCACCGTCAACCAAGCTCAGTCTAGATCTGGTGGTGGAGGCGAAGGCGAAGGCGGCTATTATGGAGGTGGTGGTCAGAGCAGTGGTGGTTATGGAGGCGAGAGGAGCAATGGAGGTTACATTTATGGTGGTAGCGAAAGGAGGTATCGGGGATATGATGGTGGATCCTGCTGCTCGAGAGGCCGAGGTGGTTTTGATGGGAACCGAGAAATCAGAACGATCGACCATCTTATGGAACTATGTCTTTATAATAGACGTCTAGTTATCTAAGGTTTTAATTTGCTCTATGAATGCTCATTTTTATCTCACATCTCTTGTGTCTTAGAAACATGGTGTGTTACTTGGTTGATCAAATCAAAAGAAGAAATGTTGAACCTAAATTTCAAAAAACCTTAAACCCTAAACTAAAACCTAAACCCTAAACCTAAATCCTAAATCCTAAACCCTAAACCCTAAACCCTAAAACCCTAAACCTTAAACCTTAAACTTAAACATTAAACCCTAAACCTAAAACCCTAAAAGCCTAAAAACCTAAACCTAAATTAAATAAAACTTAAAAATAAAAGAAATAAATAAAAACAAACCTAAAAAAAATAAAAAAATAAAATAAAATAAAAACCTAAATAAAAAATAAACCTAAACTTAAAAATAAAATAAAAAAATAAACTAAAATAAAATAAATTAAAACCTAAACTAAACTAAAAGTAAAATAAAGTTAACAATAAAAAATATAAATAAAATAAAAACTAAACATAAAATAAAAATAAAATATACTTAAAATAAAATAAAATAAAAACTAAATAGAAACCTAAACCTGGAAAATAAACCTAATAAAAAATAAAACTGAAACCCTAAACTAAAAAATAAATAAACCTATAATAAAAATAAAATAAACAAAATGAAATAAACCAAAACCTAAACTAATATAAATAAAACCACAACCTAACCTAAAATAAATTGAACCTAAATCTAATCCTAAACTTAAAATAAATAAAATAAAATAAACTAAACATAAACCTAAACCTAAATTGAAAAATAAAACATAAAAATAAACCTAAAATAAAAACCTAAAACCTAAACCTATAAAAATAAAATAAACACCTAAATCTAAACCTAAAAATAAAAAATAAAGTCAAAACTTATAAAAAAATAAAAAAAATAAAACTTAACTAAAAAATAAACCAAGACATAAACCTAAACCTAAAAAAACTAAAATAAAAAACCAAAAATAAAATAAATAAACCTAAACTAATTAAACTACACTAAATAAAAATAAAAAATAAACCTAAATAAAAATAGAAAATAAAATAAACTAAAAGAAATAAAAAATTAACCTAAACCTATCGGTTTGCTTAATTTTAAAGAAAAATAAACCCTAAATCTTAAACCCTAAACCCTAAACCAAAACCCTAAACCCTAAACTAACCCTAAACCTACAATAGTAAACCAAAAAGAAACCAGAAACCCTAAACCTTAAACCCTAAAGAACCCTAAACCCTAATTGTAAAACCTAAACCCTTAAAGCATAAATCCTAAACCCTAACCTTAAACCCTAAACTCTAAACCCTAAATCCAAAACCCTAAACCTAAACCTAAAGTAACTAAAGAAATAAAACATTTTACCTAAACCCTAAAATAAAATAAACCTAAACCTAAAGCCTAAGAATGGGCAAAATAATGACGTCAAGAACATCACCATCAACTAGGCTCAGTCTAGATCTGGCGGTGGAGGCGAAAGTGGAGGCGGTGATAAATGGTGGAGGATCTAGAGGTGCTGATAGATATGGAGGTGGTGGTTGGGGCAGTGGTGGTTATGGAGGCAGGACGAGTGACCGAGGTTATAGCCGTGGTGGTGGTGGAGGGAGAGATTATGGATATGATGGTAGATCTCACTACTCGAGAGGCCAAGGTGGTTCTGTCGGGAACTAGATAAATTGAAGAACGACTAATATGATCTACTGCTTATGGAACTATGTCTTTATAGTAGAGAAGGTTTTAATTATCTATGGTTTTTTATTTGCTCTATGCATGCTTATTTTTTTTCTATGTCCTCTCTTGTGTCTTAAAAATCTTGTGTGTTACTTGGTTGATGAAATCTAAAAGAAGATATGTTAAACTTGAATTTGTTCTTTATCTTAAAAAATAACTAAAAACCTTAAGCTAAAACCTTAACACTGAACCTAAAACCTACACCCTAAATCTCAACAATAAAAAATAGTAAAAGAATAAAAAAAATCCCTAACCCTAAATCATAAACCCAAAAACAAACCCTAACCCGTAAACTTATAACCCTAAACCCTAAACCTTAAACCCAAAAACTCTAATCCCTAAAGCCTAAACCCTAAAAACCTAAACCTAAACTAAATAAAACCTAAAAATAAAATAAATAAAAAACATAAACCTAAATAAAATAAAAAATAAATAAAATAAAAACCTAAACTAAAACCTGATCCTAAACCTAAAAATAAAATAAAATAAAAAATAAAAATAAACTAAAATAAAACAAATTAAAACCTAAACTAAACTAAAAAATAAAAAAAACCTAAGAATAAAAAACCTAAATAAATAAAAACTAAACATAAAATAAAATTAAAATAAAATAAAAACTAAAGAAAAACCTAAACAAAAAAAATAAACCTAAAAATAAAACTTAAAAATAAATAAAAAAATAAAATCGAAACACTAAACTAAGAAAAAAACAAAAAAATAAAATAAAAATAAAATAAACAAAATAAAATAAAACTAAACCTAAACTAAAATAAACTAAACTAAAATAAACTATACTAAAGTAAATAAAACTTAAAACTAAACTAAATAATATAAAGTAAACTAAAAATAAACCTAAACCTAAACTAAAAAATAAAACCTAAAAATAAGGCTAAAATAAAAACCTAAAACCTAAACCAAAAAAAAATAAAATAAAAACCTAAAACTAAACCTAAAAATAAAAAATAAAACCTAAACCTAAAAAGTAAAATAAAAATAAAACTCAACTAAAAAATAAACCTAAACCTAAACTTGAACCTAAAATATAAACTAAAATAAAAACCCTAAACTAAAAATAAATTAACTAAACTAAATAAAAATAAAAAATAAAACTAAATAGAAATATATATAATAAACTCAAATAAATAAAAAATAAACTAAATAAACTTAAACCTACTAGTTTAATTAATTTAAAAAGTCTATAAAAAAAACCCTACACTCTAAGTCTTAAACCCTAAACCCTAAACCCTAAATAATAATACTAATCCTAATCCCTAAACCCTAAATCTACAACACTAAACTTGCAACCTTAGACCCTAAACCCTAAACCCTAAATCGTAAACCTTAAACCCTAAACCCTCAACCATAAATCATAAACCATAAACCCTAAACCTTAAACCCTAAACCCTAAACCATAATCCCTAACCCTAAATCCTAAACCCAAACAGCATAAACCCTAAACCCTAAACCCTAAACCCTAAACCATAAACCCTAAACCCCGATTGAGTTGATTTTTACAAAAGGTGATCTTAAAGAAGTCAACGAAGAGGTTGCAAAATACAATGTTGGTGCTGCTATCTGCGTTGGTTTTGTTGCACCTATTAATTTTATGGTTCCTCCAGGCAACATTGGTCTGGATCCTTCACAGATTTCTTTCTTCCAGCTTCCCAAAATCCTAACTAAGATAAATAAGGGTACTGTTGAAATTATCACCGATTGAGGTAAAATAGTTGGGATCCTCGAGGTCGCTCTCCTCATAAAGTTGGGATTAGGCCATTCTCTAATGGCCTTGACATGTATGATGAAGGTTCTGTTCACCCCAGGTGCTTGACCTCACTGAAGATGATCTCATTGGGAAGTTTCCGGCAAGCCTTTCAATGATCACATCTCTTTCACTGGCCCACTATTATCCCACCTTGCTGCAGCGGCCCACATGTTCATCAACAATTACAAGACTGTCCTCACCATCGCGATTTCCACCATTACATACCAGAAGGTGAAAGTATTTGAACGATCCGGAAAATTTGATTTGCCACCGATGATTCTCGCTACTCTGTTTGTTTACCCAACTACAATGGAAGAGAAGAAGGAAGAGCCTGCTGAGGAATCTGATGATGATATGGGTTTCACCTTATTCGACTAAGATTTGTTGGCCTTTAATAAAATCAAATTTTATTATCTTTGGGAGTTAAATCATTTTATGAAATACTATTTTTGTGAAGTTTTGAATTGTGTTTTATTTTATACTATTTTATTACTTATTAGAGGATAATGTCTTATTTGATTTGGTAATTTCATATTTGTTATGAAAACATTTGAGTTAAAAAAAATCCTAAACCCTAAACCCTAAACCCTAACAATAAACCTTAAACCCTAAACCCTAACTAAGAACCCTAAACCCTTAACTCTAAACACTAAATCTAAAACTAGAGTAACTAAATAAATTAAAAAAATAAACCTAAACTGTAAAACCTAATAAACCTAAACATAAACCTAAACCCTAAGAATGGGTAGAACCTTGATGGCTGAACATCATCACAACCAAGCAAGATCCGTGGTGGAGGCTAAGGAATCACACAATCATAGTGGTGGTGGGGTATCTGGAGGTTCTGGTGGATATGGAGGTGGTTGTCAAAGCAATTATGGTTATGGAGATGGTGCAGTGACGGAGGTTATAGCGGTGATGGTGGCGGAGAAGATCCAGGATATAATGCTGGATCCCACTACTCGAGAGGCTGGGTGGTTTTGATGGGAACTAGAGAATCTGAAGAATTGTCGATCCAATCTGTAGATTCTAGAACTATGTCTTTATAGTAGAGACAAATCTATTTATCTAGGGCTTTTGATTTGCTCCATTTGTGATCATTTTTTATCTAAGTCATCGCTTGTGTCTTAGAAAACTTGGTGTGTTACTTGGTTGATGAAATCCAAAAGAAGAAATGTTGAATATAAATTTGTTCTATGTTAAAAAAAAAAAACCAAAAACCCTAAAACCTAAACAAAAACCTAAACCTTAAGGCTAAAACCGAAGCCCTAAACCCTAAACCCAAAAAAACTTAAAAATAAATAAAAATTAAAAATTAAAAAATTAAAAAATCCCTAACCTTAAATCATAAACCCTAAAACTAACCCTAAACCATAAACCCTAAACCTAAAACCTACAATCATAAACCCTAAACTCTAAACCCTAAAACCTAAACCCCAAACCCAAAATCTGAAAACTTAAACCCTAAATCTTAAACCCTAAACCCTAAACCCTAAACCCTAAACCCTAAACCCTAAACCCTAACCCTAAACCCTAAACCCTAAACCCAAAACCCAAAACCCAAAACTAAAACCTAAAGTAACTAAATAAATTATAAAATAAACCTAAACCCTAAAACCTAATAAACCAAGACCCTAAGAACGGGCATAACTTTGACGGTAGGAGAATCACCAACAACCGTGCTCGCCTAGATCTAGCATGGAGGCAAGTTGGAGGCAACAATCGTAGGGTGGTGGGGATGTGGAGGTCTTGGTGGATATGGAAGTGGTGGTCGGAGTAGTGGTCATTGTGGAGGCAAGACGAGTGACGGAGGTTACTGTCGTGGTGGTAGCGAAGGGAGAGATCGTGGATATGATGGTGGATCCCACTACTCAAGAGACCGAGGTGGTTCTAATAGGAACTGGAGAAAATGAAGAACGGTCAATCCGATCTACTTCTTATGGAACTGTGTCTTTATAGTAGAGAAGGTTCTAATTATCTAAGGTTTTTGATTTCCTCTATGCGTTCTCATTTTTATCTATGTCATCGCTTCTATCTTAAAAAACATGGTGTGTTACTTGGTTGATGAAATCAATAAGAAAAAAATGTTTAATCTGAATTTATTCTCTATTAAAAGAAACTAAAAATCCTAAACCCTAAACTAAAACCTAAACCATAAACCTAAAACCTAAACCCTAAACCCTAAACCATAATAAAAAAAAAAATTAAAAATAAAAATAAAAAAATCTTAACCCTAAAGCCTAACCCTAAAACTAACCCTAAACCCTAAACACTAAACCCTAAACCTACAACCATAAATCCTAAGCCCTAAACCATAAAACCCTAAACCTAGAACCCAAAACCCAAAACCCAAAACCCTAAACTCAAACCCTAAACCCTAAAAACCCTAAACCCTAAATCCTATACACTAAACCCTAAGCTCTAAACCCTAAAGACTAATCCCTAAACCTTAAACACTAACCCTTAACACTAAACCCTAAAACCCTAACCTAAAACCCTAAATCCTAAACCCTAAACTCTGAACCCTAAAAACTGAAACCTAAACTAAATAAAACCTTAAAATAAAATAAAAAAACTAAACTTAAATAAAATAAAAACCTAAAACATAAAATAAACCTAAACTCAAAAATAAAATAATTAAAAAATAAAAATAAACTAAAATAAAATAGATAAAAACATAAACTAAACTAAAAATTAAAGTAAACTTAAGAATAAAAAACCTAAATAAAATAAAACTATATGTAAAATAAAATAAAATAAACCTAAAATAAAAAATAAAAAACAAAATGAAAACCTAAACCTACAAAATAAATCTAAAATAAATAAAAATAAACCTAAACCCTAAACTTAAAAAAATATCTAACCTAAAATAAAAATAAAATTAACAAAATAAAATAAACCTAAACCTAAACTAAAATAAACTAAACTAAAATAAATAAAACCTAAACCTAAACCTAAAATAAACTAAACTTAAACATAAACTAAATAAAATAAAATAAATTAAAAATAAACCTAAACCTAAATTGAAAAATATAACCTAAAAATAAACCAAAAATGAACATCTAAATCCTAAACATAAAAAATAAAATAAAAACCCAAACATAAACCTTAAGAAAAAACCTAAACTGAAAAAAATAATAATAATAAAAAACTCAACTAAAAAAACCCTAAAACCCTAAATACTAAACCCTAAACCTACAACATTAAACCTACAACTGTAGACCCTAAACCCTAAAAATAACTAAATGCTAAACCCTAAACCCTAAACCCAAAACCCTAACCTTAGACCCTAAACCCAAAAAGCATAAACCCTAAACCCCAAACCTTAAACCTAAACCTAAAGTAACTAAATAAATTAAAAATAAACCTAAACCCTAAAACCTAAAATTCTAAACCTAAACTCTAAGAATGTGAACCTTAACTGTGAACATCATCACAACTAGCTCAATCTAGATTTGTGGAGGCAAAACGAGGTTTTCATAGTGGCCATGGGGATCTAGAGGTGGATATGAAGGTGGTGAGTAGTGGTGGTTGAGGTGGGAGGAGCATGTTACAAATATCATGAGGGAGAGATCGAGGATATAATGGTGGATCCCTCTACTTGAGAGGCTAGGATGGTTCTGATGGGAACTGGAGAAACTAAAGAATGAATGATCCGATATGTTGCTGTTGGAACTGTGTCTTTATAGTAGAAATGGTTCTAGTTATCTTGGGGTTTTGATTTGCTCTATGTGTGCTCATTTTTTTTCTATGTCGTCACTTCTGTCTTAGATAATTTGGTGTGTTACTTGGTTGATGAAATCGAGAAAAAGAAATGTTCAATCTAAATTTGTTCTATAAAAAAAACCAAAAACCCTAAACCTTAAACTAAAACATGAACCATGAACCTAAAACCTAAACCCTAAGCCCTAAACCCTAAACACTAAACCCTAAAAATAAATAATAAATAAATAAAACCCTAAACCCTAAAACAAGCCCAAAACTTACAGCTCTAAATCATAAACCCTAAACCCTAAACCTTAAACCCTAAGCCTTAAACCATAAAACCCTAAACCCTAAAAGCATAAACATTAAAACCCTAAACCCTAATCCCAAAACCTTAAACCCTAAACTCGAACCCTAAACCATAATCCTTAAACCCTAAACATAAACCTAAAGTAACTAAATTAATTAAAACCTAAACATTATGTAGGTGGGAAGAGCGACTGAGGTTATAGCCATGGAGGTGGCGGAGGGAGAGATAAGGGATATGAAGGTGGATCCCTCTACTCGAGAGGCCAAGGTGGTTCTGATGGGAATTGGAGAACCAAGAACGGATCCATCTACTTATGGAACCCAAGAGAGAGTTTCTAGTTATCTAGGTTTTAATCTAAAATAAAAGTTGATCTATGTCATTGCTTGTATCTTAGAAAACTTAGTGTGTTACTAGGTTGATGAAATTGAGTAGAAGAAATGCTGAATTTGAATTTGTTCTCTATTAAAAAAAACTAAAAATCCTAAACCCTAAACCCTAAAAATAAATAAAAATTAAAAGAAACCCTAACCATAAACCCTAAACCCTTAAACTAACCCTAAACCCTAAATTGAACACCCTAAACCTTAAACCTTAAACCCTAAAACCCTAAATCCTAGACCATAAACACTAAACCCTAAACCCTAAATCCTAAAACCCTAAAACCCTAAACCCTAAACCATAAACCCTAAACACTAAAACCTATAACCCTAAACCCTAAACCCTCAACCCTAAACCCTAAACCCTAAACCCTAAACCCTAAAAACCTAAAACCCTAAACTTAAACTAAACAAAACCTAAAAATAAAATAATAAAAAACCTAAACCTAAATAAAATAAAATACATATAATATAATAAAAACCTAAACTAAAACTTAAACCTAAACCAAAACCTAAAATTAAAATAGAATAAAAAATAAAAGCTAAACTAAAATAAATAAATAAAAACCTAAACTAAACTAAAAAATAAAATAAACCAAAAAATAAAAAACATAAATAAAATAAAAACTAAACAAAATAAAAATAATATATCTAAAATAATATAAAATAAAACCTAAACCAAATAAAATAAATAAAACCTAAAATGAATAAAAATAAAACCTAAACCTTAAATTAAAAAAAAAAAACTGAAACCTAAAATAAGAAAAATAAAATAAACTTAAACCTAAACTAAAATAAACTAAACTAAAATTAATAAAACCTAAACCTAAACCTAAAATAAACTAAACCTATACCCTAAACTAAATAAAATAAAATAAACTAAAAATAAACCTAAACCTAAACTAAAAATTAAAACCTAAAATAAAAACCTAAAATATAAACCTAAAATAAATAAAATAAAAACCTAAACATAAACCTAAAATAAAAAATGAAACCTAAACCTAAAAATACCATTAAAATAAAACTAAACTTAAAAATAAACATAAACTGAAACCTAAACTTAAAAAATAAAATAAAATAAAAAACCAAAACTAAAAAAAATAAACATAAAATAAATAAAATGAACTAAATAAAAATAAAGAGATAAACCTAATTAAAAAATAAGTAAACTAAAATAAATAACAAATAAACTAAAAAAACTAAAAAAACCTAAAATTTAATTTCTCTAAACCAAAAACCTTAATTCCTAAACCCTAAACCCTAAACCCTAAACCCTACAACTAACCCTAAACCTACAACCCTAAACCCTAAATGTAACCCTAAACCTTAAACCCTATACACTAAACCCTAAAACCCTAAACCCTAAACCCTAAACTAACCCTAAACAATAAACCCTAAACCTAAACCTAAACCCTAAACCTAAACCTAAACCCTAAACCTAAACTAACTAAACCTAAACTCTACAAAACCCACATAAACCCAAAACCTAAACCTTAAACCCTAAAAACCCTAAACCCTAAACCCGAAAATAATAAACACTAAAACCCTAAACCCTAAACCCTAAACCCTAAACCCTAAACCATAACCGTAACCCTAAACCCTAAATCGAAAAACCTAAAACCCTAAACACCTAAAAACCTAAACCTAACTAAATAAAACCTAAAAATAAAATAAATAAAAAACCTAAACCTAAATAAAATAAAAATAATAATAAAAGATAAAAACCTAAACTAAAACCTAAACCTAAATTGAAAAAAAAAAACCAAAAATAAACTTAAACCTAAACTAAAAAATTAAACCTAAAAATAAACCTAAAATAAAAACATAAAACCTAAACCTAAAAAAACAAAATAAAAACCTAAATCAAAACCTAAAAATAAGAAAATATACCTAAAAAATAAAATAAACTTAAAACTCTACTATAAAATAAACATAAGCCTAAACCTAAACGTAAAAAATAAACTAAAATAAAAAACCTAAACTAAAATAAATAAACTTAAAATAAATAAACAAAACTAAATAAAAATAAAAAATAAACTTAAATAAAAATTAAAAATAAAATAACCTAAAATAAATAAATAATAAACTAAATAAACCTAAACCTACCGGTTTACTTAATTAAAAAAAACCCAAAACCCTAAACAATAAACCCAAAACCTTACACCCTAAACCCAAAATAATAAACCCTAAGCATTAAACCCTAATCCTAAACCCTAAACCCTGAACCCCAAACCCTAAACCTAACCAAAAGTAACTAAATAAATTAAAAAATAAACCTAAACCATAAAACCTAATAAGCCTAAACCTAATCCTAAACCCTGAGAATGGGCAGAACCTTGACCATAAACTAAAAAATCAAAAGAAGAGTGAATCAATCTCTATTAAAAAAAATAACCAAAAAACATAAACCCTTAACAAAAATTGAAACGAAGAAATGTTGAATATGAATTTGTTCTCTCTTAAAAAAAAAAAAACCTGAACCATAAACTAAAACATGAACCCTAGACCTAAAACCTAAACCATAAACCATAAACCCTAAAAACCCCAAACCCTAAATCTTAAAACCCTAAAACCTAAGCCATAAACCCTAAAACCTAAACCCTAAATCCTAAACCCTAAACCCTAAACCCCAAACCCTAAACCTTAAACCCTAAACCTTAAAACCTTAAAAACATATACCTAAACCAAATAAAATAACAAATATAATAATTCAGTAAACCTAAATAAAATTAAAATAATAAAATAAAAACCTAAACTAACACCTAAACCTAAACCTAAACCATAACCTAAAAAGAAAATAAAATAAAAAAATAAAAACTAAATTAAATTAAAATAAATAAAAACCTAAACTAACTTACAAAATAAAAAACTTAAATAAAATAAAAACAAAATGTAAAATAAAAATAAAATAAACCAAAAATACAATAAAATAAAAAGCCAAACCTAAAATTAAATAAAAAATAAAACCTAAGCCTAAACTAAAAAAAAGAACATAAACCAAAAATAAACAAATTAAAATAAATCTAAACCTAAGCTAAAATAAACTAAACTAAAATAAATAAAACCTAAACATAAACCTAAAATAAATTAAACCTAAACCCTAAACTAAATAAATTAAAATAAACTAAAAACAAACCTAAACCTAAATCGGTAAATAAAACTGAAAAATAAACCAAAAATAAAAACCTAAAATTAGACCTAAAAAAATAAAATAAAAACCTAAACCTAAACCTAAAAAATAAACTAAAATAAAAAACCTAAACTAAAATAAATAAACCTAAAATAAATAAACTAACCTATATAAATATAAAAAAATAAACCTAAATAAAAATAAAATAAAATAAAATAACTATAAAATAAATTAAATAAACCTAAACCTGCCAGTTTACTTAATTTAAAAAAAAAACCCTAAACCCTAAATCCTAAATCATGATTAGACCCTAAACCCTAAGCTCTAAAACTAACCCTAAACCCTAAAAAGTAAACCTACAACCCTAAACCCTAAACCCTAAAAAACCTTAAACTCTAAGCCATAAAACCTAAACATTGCTTCGTTCGGTTACGTGTTGCTAACCTAAGCTAATAAACCCTAAGATAACCGTAAACCCTAATCCCTAAATCATAAACACTCAAAACCCTAAACTCTAAAGCCTAAACACTAAACCATTAACCCAAAAAGCTAGCCCAAAACTCTAAACCCTAAAACCTAAAATCTTAAACCCTAAACACTAACCCTAAACCATAAATCCTTAAAGCATAAACCTTAAAACCTTAAACCTTAAACCCTAAACCCTAAACCTAAACCTAAAGTAATTAAATAAATTAAAAAATAAACATAAACCCTAAAACCTAATAAACCAAAACCCAAATAATAGGCAGAACATCGATGGTAGGAAAGTCACCATCAACCAGGCTCAATCAAGATTCGACAGTGGAGGCAAAGGCGGTGATGGCGATTATCGCAATGGTGTTGGGGGATCTGGAGGTGGTGGTCAGAGTAGTCGTGGTTATGGAGGCTGGAGGAGCGAAGGAGGTTATAGTCGTTGTGGTGGCAGAGGGATATGATGGTGAATCCCACTAAAAGGCGGGATGGTTACGTGACCGAGAAACTAAGAATGGTCGATCGCTTATGGAGCGTCTTATAATTTCAGTTACGTGTTATATCCAGAGTTTATGATTTACTTTATGCTCATTTTTTATCATGTCATCGACTTTGTGTCTTAGAAAACTTGTGTTACGGTTGGTGAATCACGAAAAGAAAAATGTTGAGTCAATTTGTTCTCTCTTAAAAAAAAAAAAAAAAACCAATTAAAACTTAGACTAAAACTAAACCACAAAAAAACCTTGAATCCACAAAACCATAAAAACCTAAACCTAAACCCAAAACTTGAAACCCCAAAAGCCTAAACCTAAACCACAGTAAACCACAAATCCTAAACCCTCAGTAACCCTAAACCTTAAACCATAAGCTAAAACACAGACTAAAATAAAACCTAAAAATAAAATAAAAAAAAAAACTGAATCCCACATAAAATAAAATAAAAACCTAAAATAAAACATTAACCTAAACCTAAAAATAAAATAAAATAACTAAAAACTAAACTAAAATAAAATGAATAAAAACCTAAACTAAATGAATAAATAAAAAACCTAAGTAAAAAAAATAAAACCTAAAATAAAAATAAAATAAACCTAAAATAAAATAAAGCAAAAACTAAATAAAAACCTAAACCAAAGAAATAAACCTAAAAAAAATCCTAAAAATAAATAATAATTAAAACCAAAACCTTAAATTATAATTAAAATAAGCCAAAACCTAAACTAAAATAAACTAAACTAAAATAAATAAAACCTAAACCTAAACTTATAAATACTAAACCTACTACTAAATAAAATAAACTAAAATAAACCTAAACCTAAAAAAAAAAAAAACATAAACAAAATCTAAAATAAAAAAATGAAAATCTAAAAGATAAAATAAAATAAAACTCCTAAACCTAAAAAATAAAAATAAAACCTAAACCTAAAAATAAAATAAAAAATAAAACTAATAAAAAAAACTAAACTAAACTAAAAAAACTACTAAATAAAATCCTAAAATAAAATAAATAAATCTAATAAATAAACTAAGGATAAAATTAAATTAAACTAAAATAAAAAATAAAACTAAAATAAAATGAAAATAAACTAAAATAATAATTAAAACCTATGGGTTTGCTTAATTGTTTTAAAACCTACCCAAACCCTAAACCTAACCACACTGACCTGAGCCCTACTTTAAAAAACCCACACCTTAAAACCACTGAGCTTTCCAAACCCTAGCCACTACCTTACACTACCCAAAACCTAAACCATCCCAGGCCAGATCTGAGACCCAGGCCCTGAGCCACAAATCCACAAACATAAACTAAAATGAGATAAAACATAAATAAAACAAATAAACCAAAACCTAAATAAAATAATAAAATAAAATAAAATAAAAACCAACTAGTTGAAACCTAAATAACTTAAACCTAAACCTAAATAAAATAAAAGAAAATAAAAAAGAAAAATTAATCTAAAATAAAATAAATAATAACCTAAACTAAACTAAAAAAATAAAATATAAATAAAAATAATAAAATCTAAATAAAATAAAAACTAAGCATAAAACAAAAATAAAATTAACCTTAAATTAAATAAAATAAAAATTAAATGAAACCTGAACCTAAAAAAAAAAAAAAAAACCTAAATCCTAAACTAAAAAAACCTAAAGCTAAAATAAAAAAATATAATAAACTTAAACCTAAACAAAATAAAAAAAAACCTAAATAAACCTAAAATAAACTAAACCTAATCCTAAATAAAATGAAAACCTAAAATAAACCTAAATAAAATAAAACAAAAACCTAAATAAACCAATTAAAAATAAAACTACCAAAAATAAAATACAAATAATAAAATAAATAATAAACTAAACTACTTAAAATAAACAAATATAATAAAATAAATAAAATAATAAATAAAAATAAAATATAAACTAAATATTTAAAATAAAATAAATGATAAAAGAAATAAACTAAATAAACTGACCTCTTGGTTCTTGATTTTAAAAAAAAACCTAAACCTAGGCAACTACACTGAGCCATACCAGACCCTAGACCCCACTGGCCAGTGACCTTGGACCCAGGCCACTGGCTGGCCACTGGGCCACACTGACCACTGGGCCCTGGGCATAAATGAACCTGGAGCCCAGGCCTGGGCCTTGAGCTGACTAGGCCAGCCACTGGAAACACTGGCCACTGAGCTGAGCCTAAATACTGGTGGCCTGGGCCAGCCTGACCCTAACTAGGCCGGGCTGATGTTTGACCCAGGCTTTAGGCTGATCCACAGGCCCTGGCAGACCCTGATCTTAAGACCCTGGGCCACTGATAGCCATGGGCCAACCCCTGGGCCCACACCACAAAACTGAGGCCAACTAAATAAGACCATGACGTAAAGATAATAAGATCACTAAGTAATATGATAGATAAATAAAGATAAAGATAAAAGATAAGATAAACTATGTAAATTAACAAAGTAAGCAATAAATAAATGTAAATAAATAAACCCTAAAACCAAACTGAGCCCAACCAAACCCTGGGCCACTAAATAAATAAAACTAAAAACCACAGGCCACTAACTAAAATAGCCTAAATAAAATAAAATAAAATGAAAGAGAAATGGCTAAACCTAAAAAAAAAGAAAATAAATAAAACCTAAACCTAAACTAAAATAAAATAAAAAACTAAAAAATACATGCACTAAACTAAAAGATAAAACCTAAAAATAAACCCAAAATAAAATCCTAACATAAACTTAAAGAAATAAAATAAAACCACTAAAATAAAATAAACTTAAACACAAAATAAAATAAAATAATACTCATAAAATAAACCTAAACTTAAAATGATTAAATAACACTAAACTAAAATAAATAAAGTTAAAATAAATAAACTAAATAATTAAAATTAAAATAAAATAAAAAAATAGCTCAAATAAATTAAAATTAACTAAATAAATCGAAACCTACTTTTTTTAATTATAAAAAAACCACAAATCAAAAAAACCCACAAAGCCATAACCCAAACCTAAACCCCAAACCACAAAACCTAACCCTAAAACCTAAAACCTACTAACACTAACTGAGCCCCCAACCACAAACCCTAAGCCCAACCCCAAACCTAACCAAACCTAAAAAACCCTAAACCACAAAAACCCTAACCCACAAACCCACATCTAAACCTGACCTACACCCTAAACCATAAATCAAAATGGTAAACCACAACCCAACACAACCCTAAACCCTAAGAATGGGCGTAACCTTAATGACAGAACATTGCCATCAACTAGCTTACTCTAGATCTGTGAGGTGGAGGTGGTGAGGCGCAATTATCTGGTGGTGGGGATTTGGAGGTCTTCATATGTGGAGGTGGTGGAGCATTGGTGGTTATGGAGGAAGGAGCAAGAGTTACAGTTATTATAGCAGAGGAGAGAGATCGAGGATATAATGGTGAATCCCACTACCGAGAGGTAGGGTTCTCGATGGAATTAGAGAAATTGAAGAACGCCAATCTGAATGCTTATGGAACTATGTCTTTACAACAGAGACAGTTCTACTTATCTAGGGTTTTTGATTTTCTCTATGGGTTCTCATTTTTTATCTATGTCATCGCTTATGTCTTAGAAAACATGGGTTCCTACTTGGTTGATGAAATCAAAAAGAAGAAATGTTGAATCTTAATTTTTTCTCTGTTACAAAAAATCTTAAACTCTAAATCTTAAATCCTAAACCCTAAATCCTAAACTAAAACATAAACCCTAAACATAAAACTTAAACCCTAAACCCTAAACCCTAAACCAAAAACCTTAAACCCTAAAATCCTAAAACCCTAAACCCTAAACCCTAAACCCAAACCCTAAACCCTAAAACCCTAAACCCTAAACTCTAAAACCTAAAACCCTAAACCTTAAACCCTAAACTGCAAACCCTAAACCTAAACCCTAAACCTTGAATAACGATGTCATTAGGAGTAGATCTAAAGAATTACCTAATCCTAACATAGTTATTGTAGCTAAAGAAAATGTCTTCAATAGACTTTCCCTTGATTAATAGAGATTTGAATACCCTAAATCATATTATAATACCATATATTATAGTATAATGTAGCATCATATATTTGAGCATGTGATGTGTTTTGGATGTTATAAGATGCTTTGAAATGTTTTTGTGTATTATGGTATTGTGCCCTATAGTCTATATTAATATAAATCATAAAAATATTGATTTAATAATTCAAATGATGAAATTTGTTAAATTTGATGTGGGAATTAGGTTGTTGTACCAAAGGTGTGCTACACCACTTGTAGTCTAAAAAGTAAGATTTTATTTTTAAAATAAATGTTATATGTTGTAGCATAGTATATCATCATATATCATAATATATTTTTCTGCACATTTTAAGTTCTTTTAGTATTTTACAATCATGCAATGACTATAGTAGCATTATTTATAAAATGTTGACTTAGACTTTAAAATGGTGAAATTTGGCCAAATTCATAATAGGTAGAGCATGGCATCATAATATATTATTTCAATTTAAAATATGTAAGTGATATGACTAAAATATATAATTTTTATTGTTTAGACTAGTTTTAAGATTTTTTATCTTAAGCAATCCCTTGTGATGAGATATGCAATATAGTATAATATAACATGTATTATAATATAGGATGCTATAACATAGAGTAGCATCCTACATTATAGCATACTATTATGTATTGCTACTTATTGTTTAGCATATTTTTGTTTGTTATAGTATGATGTAGTAGAGTTTGCACTAGCATAATCCATAAAAATATTGATTTATAGGATGATGGGGATTTGGCCAAATTTAAAGTAAGCTTTAGGGAACATCATTGGGGGTGTGCTATGGTGTGTCATTTAATCAAAAGAATGGAATTTTGCATTCAAAATTAATGTTCATTTTTCAACCAAATTTTATAAATATTTTGCATAAAGTTATTCATTTTAAGGTATAATGTAAGATAATATATTATATGAAAGCATATTAAAATATAATGTACATAACAATAAAACTTCACATATATATGAATGTGCTGGTGTGTTACTTAATGTTATTGTACATTTTAGTATGTTTTACTTTTGTTATAATACAATGGGTGAAAACTAACATAAATGTTAATTTGAAGGTTAAGATGGAATAATTTGGCCAAATTCATGGAACACACTAAGAAGCAACACCAAAATTATGCTATTTTATACCATTTCTAATAGAAAAATAACAATTTTACATCCAAAATGAACATTATTTATATTTTGAGAAAATTTTGTTATTTGTTCTTTTTAAGTGATTCTAATGAGGTGTAATGTTAGACAATATATTATATTATAGCAAATTATAATATAACATCATATATTATAATATAATATAGTGTGTTAATTCACACTATAATATGTTTAGCATGATATTGCATAGTTAGTTTGAGCTTGCACCATCACAAATCATAAAATGTTGATTAAATATTAAGATGATGTAATTTAAACAAATACAAAGGCTTTTTTTGAAGTATTAAAGGTGCATAAGAGAAGAAATAAGATTTGATGAGAATTCCATGTCAAGGACATGGAGGGAGATCCACTTCGGGATCACACATGCATTGGACATGACATGTGAGGGGTCTATGTTGAGGGCATAGAAGAAAAAAATCTGCTGGGGATAAGGTTTGAATTTGATTTGATTAAATGATTTGTGGAAAGAATATTTGTTGATGATAAGAATCTATAATCCACTAGGGATGAAGATCGAATCAACTTTAATTTGTTTTATTTTATTTGATGTGGAGGCATATCTGCTTGAGTTTGCTAGTGATTGGGTATATGAACCTTCCACTAGGGAAGCAGGTTTAGGCTATCCACTTGGGATTGGGATTTGAGTTTGATTTCACAGATTTATTTGGGGATGTATCTGTTGGGGATAAGAGTTTGGTTGAATTTCTTTGATTTAGACTCTACTATGGGAGTTGGTTTAATTTGGCTCCATTGTGGAGGTTGGTTTTGAATTTGATTTGTTTGACTTTTATATATGATTTGGGGCCCCGGAGAAGGTGTGAATTTACCGGGGAAAAGTAGATTGGGTTTAATTTAATCTGAGTTAATGTATGGATCATGTCGGTGTACGATAGACCCACTGAGAAGGGACTATATCATTCTTGACCTTCATCAGGTTTACAAATCCAAAATGATAGTCTAATAGCTATGGGGTAGAGCTAGCCAACCTAAGGGGTTGCTTTTCGGTGTACAACAACTATGCTAAGAAAATGCCATAACAGACTTACATCTTCCAAAGTGAGGAACAACTGCTGGGGTGATCTGTTGGATGCACAATAAATCAAAGCTGACCTAGGGTGACTATTATGTCAACTCAAAAGTAGTCAAGATTAATTTTAGCTTAATTTCATATGATTTGATACAATTTATTTGTTTAGTTTGATTTTGAATTGAAGGCATATCCACTGGGGATGTGAGCTTGATCAAATTTGATAGATTTAATTTATGGACCATGTCGGTGTGTGATGGACCCACTGAGAAGGGGCTATATCAGACTTATCCTATCTCAGATTTACAAATCCAAAGGGATAACATATTGGTTGTGGGGTAGAGCTAGCCAACCTAAGGTATTTTCTTTCGATGTGCAACAACTGTGCTAGGAAGAAGGCGTAGTAGACTTACATCTTCTAAAGTAGGGAACAACCATTGGGGTGACATGTTGGTAGCAGAACAAATCGAGCCTGACTTAAGGGCAACTACTTAGTGAATGCCGTTGGGGACTTATATCAACTCAAGAGTACTTAGGTGATTCATATAGGAAGTTTTAATGACACTGCCCTAAAGATAAGATACCTGCTTAAGGAGAGGTATCATTAGGGGAGTCCTCCTAATCCATAAGTGAATATATTTTTTATTTATATATTTACGTGGACCCTATTGGTGTGCGAGGGACCACACTAAGAAGGAGCCATGTCATCCTTTACCTATCTTAGATTTACTAGACCAAGGGAGAATCTGCACACCCACAAGATGAATTCTCTAACCATAGGGGTGGTTACTAGGAAAAGCAAATTATCCAATCTGATAGTAACCCAGACAGTGTCTAAATGGGGTCGCAAAGGATGTGTTTCAAATATAGTGCCTACAGGGGAGGAGCTAATAGGGGCATTATCTTGAGCCCTGAAAAAGAAAGCCTATAAGTGTATGGTGGCCAACTAAAGGAGAAAACATCACAAACTTACATCTGCCATGAGTGGTGTATCCTAAGGTGCAAGAACCAACCAACCTAACGTGTATCCATCAGCATGAGTGGTGTATCCATCAACATAGTGAGAACTAACCAGCCTAATGTGTCTGTCAGTGTACAATGATCTATCTGGAAAGAAAGAGTGTAAGCTTATAACTTTCCAAGTGAAATTGATAATTGAGATAGTCTGTCATCCACGAGACATATGCTATCTAACCTAGAGTGACTAATAAGTGGGGAGCCCCGAGGAAGGACTAGACCCAGACATGAAGTAGTTAGGAGGGAAGGAGTCGTAAGGGGACTTATCCTAAACCTCAAATATACTCGACCTAGTTAGTGCACGATGGCTAATCCAAGAAGAAAGCATAGAAGACTCACATCCTCTTAAATGAAGCCAACATGAGGTAGCTTACAGACTATGTAGTAAGGCATACCAAACTAATAAGGCTCTTGTCGGTGGGCAGTGGGCGAGTAAGGAAGGAAAGTGTAGCAGACTTCCATCCTCCAAAGCAAGAAGTCCACTAGGTGACACACTAGTAGGGTAGCACGCCAGCCCAACCAAGAGCAACTAATGAGTGTGTGCCATTGGGGGGTTATCTCAACTCATAGTAGCACGGGACAAAAGATATGTGTTTATTTTATATGTTTGTTTGTAGTTTGGGTTTGTGTTGTGTCGATGAAGGATAGGATGCCACTTGGGTTCCTTACACCTACCCTAAACACATAATGCAGGATTTGTAAATAAGAATACTTTCAACATGGAATAGATTGAGTTCGAAATGGAATTTTCATTAATAATAGTTATTTTCAAACATGATTTATAATATTTTTCTAAGTAGAGCCCATTGATTGAAAGCATTGGGCACTCTCCATTATGATTAATAAGTTGATAAGATCCTCTTTGGTACTCCTTCTCTATGATAAAAGGGCCTTCCCAAGTGAGTTCAAACTTGCCTCCCATCTTATGACAAGCAACAATCAATCTCCTTAGAACTAAAATAAGCTCTCCTACTTGGAAAGCTCTAAGACGGACCAACTTGTTATGAGATTGAATTATTTTAGCTTTATACAACTCGAGGTTTTGTCATGCTCCTAGGCGTCTCTCCTCTAAACCTTCGAGCTCTTTTAACTATAAAATGACATTCTGCTCTGTTGTCATCTTGCTACCCATAGCTATCCTTAGTGATGGGAGTTGGGCTCCTAATGGTAGAACAACTTTGGACCCATACACTAAGGTGAATGTTGTAGACTAAGTTGGAGTTCTATAATTAGTGTAGTAGGCCCACAAGGCTTCAACTAATTGCTCATGCCACTATCGCTTGTTGTTATCAAGTATCTTCTTCAGTATTTGGATGAGAGCTTTGTTGAAGGCTTCTGCTAAGCCGTTTGCCCTCAGAGAGTTGATTATAGAATATCTCCAATCTATGTTGTTTCTCCGAGCAAAGTTATTATTCTCGGTGCTCTTGAATGAAGTACCATTATCAAATATAATTCATCGAGGCACTCTGAACCTATATACAATATGGTTCCTAAAAAATTAGAGCACATGCTAAGTTATGATCTCTTTGAGTGGAATCGCCCTCGCCCATTCAAAAAAGTAGTCAGTAGCAGCTAAGATGAACCGATGACCCTTGGAAGAAGGAGGATCAATCGAACCCACTATGTTGATACGCCAACACTCAAATAGGAATGAGGCCAATGTAGGATGTATAATGTTGGGTGGTTAGTGTAGGACCACACTGTGTATTTAACATTGGTGGCATCACCTAGTTATATCCATGCAATCTTTGATCATCAACGGTCAATAGTATCCTAGTCTCTTGATCTTGGCATTCATCTTCGAACCAGATTGCCTGGCTCCACATAATATTGAATGTACCTCAGTCACGATCTTATGGGCTTCATGCTTGTCTAAACAACATAACCACATGTGATCGAAAGACCGTCGGCACAAGACACCATCCACAAGAGCATAGGAAAGTGCTCTCTACTTCTTCTGATGGACTTGGGACATCTCTTGAGGTAGTTTTCCTTTATTTAGGTAATCCATGAATGGTTGCCTCAATCTAACTCGTCCTTCTTGGCAAAGGAAACCTCCCTTCAAGAGAGTACTTTTTGTCGAGTTCAATATCAATAAGGGATAAGACTTGTCTATTTTGGACATTTATTGATATGGACACTTCTTCCAAACATGCCAACTCCTTGGCAAGCTTGGCTAAATCATACACTATGGAATTCTCTCCTCGAGGAATCTTATAAATGGTAACCTCTAGGATTTGGGCCAATAAATCCATGGTGTACTTATGGTAGTGATGGAGCTTAAGCTTTATAAACTTATAGGACCCAACAATTTGGTTGATAACTAGCTGAGAATCTCCAAAGATGTTGATGTTCTTGATGCTTAGAGTAAGTAGGAAGTGGGTGTGCTACTAAGAAATCTGCTAGTGCTTATCCTTTCCTTTCAGCATAAGGGTACAAAGGTAATGTTAAACCAGAGGATCATCATGCCAACATAGCATCGCCGTGTCATGAGATACTGTAGTAGATTGGACCAAAAGATTAAATTCACCTTATGAGAAAACATGTAGTGTTGTAGCTTTTGGAATGCAAAGATCAAAGTGGGGAAATGCTTCTCAATGAGTGGATAATTAGCCTTAACAAGGATTAGACAACGGTTGAGGTAGTATAGTACATTTTCCATCCCTTCGTCATTGGCTTAGGACAACAAAGCACTAAGGGATTCATCTAACATAGCAGTGTAAAGTATAAGCTAGTTGTCTGGGATAGGGGCTGCTTGAATCGGTGATATCATCAAGTAATGCTTGATGTTCGAAGGCATGCTCACACTTGTCATCCCACTTGAACTTTGCATCCTTTTTGATAAGTGCTGAGAATGGATGATATCTTCCTGATAAGTTGGATATAAGGCATCTTATATATGCCAACCACCCTTGCAATAATCAAAGTAAAGTTAACTTTTAGGCGGTGGCATTTCTAATATCGCCATAATATTCTCTGGATCAATTTTGATTCCCTAGTGTCGGACAAGAAACCTAAGGAATTTCCCTGAAGGTACTCCGAATGTACACTTCATGGGGTTCATTTTGAGGTTAAATTGTCTTAACTATTTGAAAACTACTCTCAAGTCAAAAAGATGGTCTTCCTACTATGTACTTTGACCATGAGATCATCGACATAGCACTCAATTTAATGAAGAATGAGTTCATTGAAGATTTGAGACATAGCCCGCTAGTATGTAGCATCAACATTTTTAAGGCTAAAAGGCATGACCGTATAACAATAGATTCTAATATGGGTTCTAAAAGTAGTGTTTCTTTCATCTTTAGGGGCCATCTTTATTTGGTTATATCCAGATAAGCCATCCATAAAATAGAAGACTACATGAGATGAGGCAATGTCCACCATCAGCTTCGGGATTGGTAGGGGAAATTCATCTTTTGGACATGCCTTATTTAAATCCCTAAAATCGATGCATATGTGAATTTGGCCATTTTTTTTCTTAACTTGGATGACACTGGCTAACCAGGTAGGGTATTTTTCTTCCCAAATGAAACCAAAATCAATCAGTTTCTTGACTTCATAAATGACATATTATTCTATGTCTAATCGCATGCATCTAGGAGCTTGTTATAGGATTAGCGAGGCTCTTTACTAGTTTATGGATCAGTTAGGAGCCAATCCAAGCATCTCTTAACTCCATGTAAAGACCTTAAACTCATTTAATAGTCAACTAAGTCATTGGTTTTAATTTCATTCAACAAAGAACTGATGTATGTCGGGCGTGGATCTTCTTCAGCTTCTAAGTTTATTTCTTTAAGCTCATCGATGGTTGACTTAATCTCTTCTTTGAACTCTGGCAGTCCATCTTTGACTTCAAAATTATCTGGATTATCTCAAGTTTCTAATCACATCTCCTCATATGAGTTAATATGATTTTAACAGAACCTATCAGATTCCAAATGATTGGTGATGACTAAGTAGTAATCGTCATCATTAACTAGACTCATTGTACGAAATCCTAGTCTCGATCTTAATTAAGAGCTTTTGCATTTGTTCTCCATAAGTAATGCTCTAAGTCTTCACACTGGGATGACTTAGGGCATCTTAACTACCAAACCTTTTTTTTAAGAGGAAAGTGGGGTTAGAGCTAAGGTTCCCAATGTCTAACTATTTCACATAAACACTTGGATACACTTATGCTTTACTTTGAGCCTGATCTTCATCACTATCTTGCTCAACTATCACCCAAGGGAATCTACTAAGAGTTGGCTGCTAAATATATAAGACTCATCCAATGAACTAGATTTTAAGTTTATATGGATAGTGTACTGTATATCTTTATTGGTGGCCAATAAGGAGGTTTTCCACCCTTGGGACTACCTCTGAACTGGCCTCTTCCTCTGCTTGGTGGAGGTTAAGTAGTCCTACCCATATGTTCAAATGGAGTAATGAACTGTGAGTGGAATCTAATGTCAGGCTCTGCTTACTCCTCCAAGTGTATTTCCTCTCCTTTTTATTTTCTTTTTCATTTTCTCTTTTCTTTTTTGTTTTCCTTTTCTATAATTTTTTTATTTTTATTTTTCTTTTTATTTTATTTTTAAACTTTGACCAAGTTTGTGAGAATTGACTTATTGATTTTGAGGGAGGTAGAAAGCCGCATCCTCACATATGCCGACCTCATGAACTATAAATCGCTTGAGATCTCCTTTGACATAGTAGATGATCCCACCTCTCATGAACTTCATACACTAATGTAGAGAGGATGGAACTATGTTGTTCTCATGTATCCATGGTCTCTCAAGCAAAGCGTTGATAGATGTATCTGAGTCTATAATGTAAAACTTGGCTTCTGTCTTCCAATCATCTATCTCCATAGGAAACACTATGGAGCCTAAGGCCTATTAACCTCTCTTTTGGAGTGCAAATTCAATTTTCCCATCTTAGACTTAGGAATATTTTAGACACTAATACTTTCCTAGTCATAAGACACTTTTAACAATTAGGTAAACACTTAACCTAAGCCTAAAGACTTAGAAGGGTTAACCATAAGATTAGCTTATGCTTTGGAGATTAAGATAATTCACTTAGCCAATAACCCAAAACCAATCCATGTTCACCTTCTCAAACCAAACCTCAAGTTTAATTCAAACATCAAATTCAAATCTAAATCCAAACCGAAATTCAAAAACCAAATGATTGAAGCCCATGATAAAATCCAAACTTGAAACCCTTCCTAAGCCATATGACCTATCCCATGGACGTAGCCAAATCTTAATCCAAATTAATCCAAAATCAATTGATTTTCTCATAATTAATTTATATCTTCAATCATTTTCTTAAATACTAATCAAATCTATATTCAAATGATCAAAACTAAATCGAACTTAATCAAATTAAATCAAAACCCTTCCTAAGCCATATGACCTATCCCATGGACTTAGCTAAATTTTAATCCAAATCAAGTCAAACTCAATTGATTTTCTCACAATTCAATCTTATTTTCAATCATCTTCACAAATTTAAATGAACTATACATTTAAATCAACAAAAATAAATCAAACTAAAGCAAAATCCAAACCTAAGCCACATTACCCAACTCCATGGACTTAGCCAAATTCCTTCATTCTAAAACCCAAATTCAATTGATTTTTCCATGAATCAATCATACCTTCAATTATATTCATAAATATAAATGAAATATATAATCATCAAGCCAAACCAAAATCAACCCAAGTCAAACCCAACTTAGCCCTTTTGACTTAAAAGTTCAAATGAACCAAAGTTAATTGGAATTGAATTTATATATCAATCCCAAATCCATATATAAACTCAACTAAATCAAACTCAACCCAAAATCAAGCTAACTAAACCCAATTGGTCCACTTGACCTAAAGTGGGCAATTTGACCTATTTGAGCCAAGTTCTAATCCTACCAAAATTGGATTGAACCAAGCCCATTAAAACCTCGCATCATGATTGTTGATCAACCTAGGTTGATCAATTATCACAAATTAGGTCAGACCAAGTCAACTTGGTCATTTGACCAAGTCAACCCCTTAACCCATATGAACCTAAACTAGCTAAATTGCAACCTAAGACAAATCTCTTAAAATAAAAGATTCATACAAAATCAAAAACAATATTTGACTATGACTTGACCTTCAATTGAGTCAAACCAAACCCAATTGGCCCTCTTGACCTAAGTTGACCCAAATTGACCTAAAAGACCAAATTGGGTCAAATCAAAATATAAACCAAATTGATTGCAACCAATGGCTCAAGTTCATTCCAAATTGATTGTTGAACTTGACCAAGTCATTATTGGACACAATTGAACCCAACTGACCTACTTAGCCTAAATTGACCTAAAGGGTCAAGTTGGCCTAAATCAAAACTAAATCCAAATTAATTGAAACCAAAGCTTACAATCATTTTCAATTAGTCAACAAAACCCAAACCAACACCTAACCCATGCTAATTTTGCTAATTTGGTCAATTTGGTCAACTTAAAATGAATTCAAATGAGACAAAATAAAATCTAAGCCAAACTAAACAAAACCAATTGAACCAAAACATCCCAAATAATCATATGAACTTGGCCTAGCTCTTGGTTTGATCTAATTTGACCAATTGGTCAACTTGATGTAACCTAACCTAATTTAACCTAAATGAGTCAAATTGAGCCAAACCTAACCAAATCAACTCCATTTGACTTTAAATTTGGGCTAACCCACATTTGGCTCATTTCAAATCTGGCCAAATCAAATCCAATGCCAAATGATCATTCTACCCTTAGGTCAAGGGCATCACATGAGACAAATCACCAATGTAAGTGGTCATTTCTATTCTTTCTCCACTTGGTACTCTCCCAATGGTCCACCTAGGCAACTAGGACACTGCCCAACCTAACCCAAGGGGTGGTTGGGTCGGCCATGATCCATGGGAAGTGAAATCACCTCACCCTCCCAATTAGAGCATTTGAAACCCATAGGACACCCATGATTCCTCCTTGGCAGCCACCTCCACACCTTCAACCAACTAAGCTAATCCAACTCACCTCTTCCCTACCACACACCACTACATGAGATTATCGGACAGCCACTTCAAGCCAAACCTAATCCCACCATTCGATCAAGATGAATGAGAAGGGGGAGCGGGTATACACCCTTTCATTTCCACTCAAATACACACAAAAATCATTCCTCAGAGCTCTAGATACCCAAGACTAGCTACTAGAGCCATTCCTTAAGCTCCCAAGCTCATTCCTCGATCAAAAAATGCCATTCCTGTCCGTCCCTAAATAGGGCGCTCCCATTTCTGACCTAACTTCCCCATTTCTCCATCAAACTAAAATTAACTTTGCACACACCTTCCTTATGCCTTATTGAGCAAGAATGAATCATCTCCCAAGATTCCCGAGCACCAGAGGTGTGACTTCGATCAAAGCTGAGCTCCAAATAATCAGTTCATGGCCTTTTGAGTGAACATCAAAGAATTGATCTAATTGCTACTCAGCAGGGCTTTATTTTCACTAGATGAAGCTTTCTTAATCATTTGAGCCGCCAGTCTTGAGCTCTGGTGAGGTATTCTTCTAAAACCAATCCTTAGTCAAAGTTGGTTGGAGCATTTTGAAGAAAACTTGCATCTCATGTGATCTTGACCATTCCATCCCCTCCGATTATTATCATGAAGGTGTGGAATCCTTTTGGAGTTGATCCGAGCTCAGGTAAGCTCGGATCAAGTGAACAATGATGGATAGAATCCATTCTCCCTCACTTGCATGATGTTAGATCAGTTATACACCCTCTCATTTCCACTCAAACACACACAAAAATCATTTCTTAGAGCCCTCGCTACACAAGATGAGTAGCTAGAGCCATTCCTTAAGCTCCCAAGCTTGTTCCTCGATAAAAAAATGCCATTCCCATCCATCCTGAAAAAGGGCACTCCCATTTCTGACCTAACTTCCCCATTTCTCCATCAAATTTAAATTAACATTCCACACACCTTCCCTAGGCCTCGTCGAGCAAGAATGAATCATCTCCCAAGCTTCCCGAGCACTGGAGGTGTGACTTTGATCAAAGTCGAGCTTCAAATCATCGGTTCCTCGCCTTCTAAGCGAACATCGAAGAATTGATCCAATTACTGCTCAACAGGGTTTTGCCTCCACTAGATGAAGCTTCCTTAATCATTCAAGCTACCAGTCTCGAGCTCCAACGAGGTATGCTTTCAAAACTGATCCTTAGGCAAAATGGGTTGGAGCTTTTTGAAGAAAACTTGCATCTTATGTGATCTTGACCATTGGATCATATCCGATTGATGTCGTGAAGGTGTGGAAACCTTTTGGAGTTGATCCGAGCTCAGGTAAGCTCAAATTATGTGAGCAATGGTGGACAGACTCCATTCTCCCTCACCTGAATGACATTAGATCACGCACTGAACATTCTATGTGATCGGAACAAATGGTCATGATTATATCAACTAGATCGATCTTATTTAATCCTATTAAGCTATGGGATTAATCATAGTCGTCTGATCTTAAATCGGATGATGGACGAGAAAGCGCGTCTGGTTGACGAGAAAGCCGCCCACCCCTACCATGCGGCGTTGAGTTGGATAAGTTTTAAGTAGCCAATGCCTCTACGCCATGTGGAAAGCGCACCGCGTTAGCGCGCCATGTGAAAAGTGCACCACGCTGCACCACCTAATAGGATTAAGCATTTAGGCTTAATTAATCATTTTAATGGTCAAACTTCTAAAATCATAAAAATCATAGAGAAAAAATGCAAATAAATGCTCATTTTAAAGTATTTTAGAAGAGAATTATTTAAAATGATCATAACTAATTTTGAATAAAGAATTGGTTTAATTATAAAATTAATTAGCTTAATTACTCCTTAATTAGTTGAGCAATTACTCCCAAATTTTGTAGGTTAGTTTAATGGGATGACCTCTGCATCCCATGACTTTCTTGAAATTTATTGCACACTTAATTAGGAAAATTTACTTATTAAACCTTAACTACTCTTTTATGTTAATTAATGATCAATTAATCCCATGAACAATAACAGATTGGTTAAATAAGTTTATTAATCATTGTAAAATAGTAAGTGAACTAGGGAATACGGTTAGGACCCCTTTCACTAAGTTCATTTTAGCCTTTTTTTAAAATGAAATTAATTAATATTGAACTAATTAATTAAATCACTTAATCAAATTGAAATCATAATCACATCAAACTTTAATAAATTAAATCATGGGGGTAGATCTTTAGGTGTTTAATAACCTAAAGGAGTTTAATGAAATTATGGTTAGTCCACATGTGTGGGAAAACCATAAGAGTAATTAATTAAGTCTCTTAATCAAACTAACTATTAATCATGAGCTAATTGAATTAGGCCCTATTTATTTCCTAGGATCATTGCAAGTTTATTTTCCATGCATATCATGTTGGCTCATAATTATTTAATTAATTACTTTAAGGTGACATAAGTAAGGGTAATTAATTCATCTAATTAAGGGTTCAACTTAACTAACCCATAAAATTAACTTAACTACATTTCCTTAAATTAAATTAAATCACTAATGTGGGAATGGGTTTAAAACAACTAGTGATGATTTCTCTTCCCCTCTTTAAATAAAATCAAATCCAAAAACTTAATTATTAAAGAAGCTTTGGTTTGCTTTAAGTAATCCTATTTGATTTGATTGTCCTTAAGAACTAGTTTGGTTGAATGAAACACATGCTTATATTTGATTGTCCTCTTTCCAATCATGTTAAATTTGGTATGTCATTTGAATTAATGCATCCGCCTTTTCAAAATTAAGTAAAACAAAGTGGATTTTTCTTATGTGAGCTTGCATGTGTTGACTTAATTTAATATATGAGTGGCTATTATCACTATTAAATCCAAATGTATTTTTCAAAAGCTTATAAATGAAAATTAATATGTGTTATGATTCTAGTTATAAATACATAAGAAATGCATGTTCTTATAGCTTAAGTGTATGAATGTTTAGTTCCCTTTCCTCTATTCATATGTTGATTTATATAAGGTAGAATGCTAATGGGAATATAGTCTAGACATCCCGAAAACACGAGGCTTTATCTAGCCCAAAGGAAGTTATTTGATTACCTCACTTCCCTGGCTTATTACTTGGTTGATGAAATCAAAAAGAGGAAATGTTGAATTTGAATTTGTTCTCTGTTAAAAAAAAATCAAAAACCCTAAACCCTAAACTAAAACCTAAACGCTAAACCAAAAACCTAAACCCTAAATCCTAAAACCTAAACCTAAACTAAATAAAACCTAAAAATAAAATAAATAAATAAAACATATCCTAAATAAAATTAAATAAAAACCTAAACTAAAACCAAAACCTAAACTTCAAATTAAAATCAAATAAAAAATAAAAACTAAACTAAAATAAAGTAAATAAAAACCTAAACTAAACCAAAAAATAAAATAAACCTAGAAAAAAAAACATAAATAAAATAAAAACTAAACATAAAATAAAAATAAAATAAAACCTAAATTAAAATAAAATAAAAACTAAATAAAAACCTAAACATAAAAAATAAACCTAAAAATAAATAAAACATAAAACATAAACATTAAACTTAAAAAACTAAACCTAATATAAAAAAATTAAATAAACATAAACCTAAACTAAATTAAATTAAACTGAAATAAATATAATCTAAACCTAAACCTAAAATAAACTAAACCTAAACCCCAAACTAAATAAAATAAAATTAAATTAAATTAAACCTAAACCTAAACTAAAAAATAAATAAAAATAAAAATCTAAAGCTTAAACCAAAAAAAATTAAAATAAAAACCTATACCTGAACCTAAAAACTAGAAATAAAACCAAAACCTAAAAAATAAAATAAAAATAAAATTAAACAAAAAAAATAAACATTAAACTAAACCTAAAAAATAAACTAAAAAAGTAAACCTAAAATAAATAAACTAAACTATATAAAAAAAAACAAATTAACCTAAACAAAAATATATAATAAAATAAACTAAAATAAATAAAAATAACTACATAAACTAAATAAACTTAAACCTCTGGTTATTTTAAATTAAACCCTAAACTAAATTAATCCTAAACCTAAACACTAAAAACCCTAAACCCTAAACCCTAAAACCTAAAGAAACCTAAAAAACTAACCTAAATAAACCCTAAACCTAAATTAAATAAAACCTAAATCCTAAACCCTAACCTAAACCCTAAACCAAACTAAAAACCTAAACCTAAACCTAAACCTAATAAACCCTAAACTAACCCTAAACAATAATAATAACCCTAAACCCTAAACCTTAAACCCTAAACCCTAAACCCTAAACCCTAAACTAATAAAACCAACCTAAACCTAAATCTAAATTCGGGTTTGTTCCATATTGTCATGCATTCTCATGTCCTCCAAAGCACCTAATCTTCCTATTATGTTAATCAACTTGTATCTCTTAATTGCTAATGTCTTCCATTACTTTTGGATGTACTTAGATAACCTACTCAAACTCTAAAGTTCTAGAGTTTATCCTAAACCTTGTATCCCTATAATAAATACCACATGGGTTTCCCAAAAAAAAAAAACCCCCAAACCTTAAACCCTAAAGCCTAACCCTAAACCCTAAGCCCTAAAACCCTAAACCCTAAACCCTAAACCCTAAAAACCTAAAAACCTAAACCTAAACTAAAAAAAACCTAAATAAATAAAGAAATAAATAAATAAATAAATAACCTAAACCAAAATAAAATAAAATAAAATAAAAGAAAATAAAAACTTAAAGTAAAAGTTAAACGTAAACCTAAAAATAAAATAAGAAAACTAATTAAAAACTCTAAACCCTAAACCCTAATCTCAAAAGCCCTAAACCTTAAATCATAAACTAACCTTAAACCTAACCCCTAAACCCTATAGCCTAAACCATAAACACTAAACCCTAATCTAACCCTAAACCCTAAACCCTAAACATTAAACCCTAAACCCTAAAACATACAACCCTAAGCCCTAAATCCCAAACCCAAAAACTAAAACCTAAATGTAAACCTAAACCTAAACCTAAAAAATAAACTAAAATAAAAAACCTATATTAAGATAAATAAACCTAAAGTACATAAAAAAACTAAATGAAAATAAAAAGAACATAAATAAATAAAATAAAATATATTAAAATAAATAAAAAAATAACTAAATAAATTAATAATAGAAATTTTTTTTAAAATAAACCAAATCCTAAACCCTAAACCCTAAACGCTAAACCCAAAGCCTTAAACCTACAACCCTAAACCCTAAACCCTAAATCCTATACCCTAAATAACCCTAAACCCTAAACCCTAAACCCAACCTTTAAACCTTAAACCTTAAAAGCATAAGCCCTGAAACCATAAACCCTAAACCCTAAACCATAAACCATAAACCCTAAAAGCATAAACTCTAAATCCCTAAACCCTAAACACTAAACTCCAAACCCAAACACTAAACCCTAAACCCTAAACCCCAAACCCTAAACCTAAATAAATTAAAAAATAAACTTAAACCCTAAAACCTAATAAACCTAACCCTAAACATAAACCTTAAGAATGTACAGTTGATGATAAGAACATCATTGTCAATTCCCGAGATCGGTGGTTATAAAAGCTGGGGGATCGAGGGTGTTGGTGGACATGGATGTGGTGGTGAGTAGTGGTGGTTATGGAGGCAAGAGCGATGGATGTTAATGGTAGTGATGGAGAGAGAACGGGATATGATGGTGGATCCTACTTAAGAGGTTGGGGTGTTCGATAACCGGAGAAATTGATACGATATCTACGCTTATGGAACTGTCTTTAAGACCTATCTAGAGTTTTAATTTGATGTGCTCTCATTTTGATCTATGTCGTCACTAGTGTCTTAGAAAAGTTGGTGTGTTACTTGGTTAATGAAATCAAAAATAAGAAATGTTGAATTTGAATTTTTTCTCTGTTTAAAAAAACTAAAAACCGTAAACCCTAAATTAAAACCAGAACTATAAACCTAAAATTTAAACCCTAAATCCTAAACCATAAAAAGCCTAAACCCTAAACCCTAAACCCTAAATCCTAAACCCTAAACCCTAAAACAATAAACCCTAAACCCTAAATGCTAAAACCCAAACCCTAATCCCTTAACCCTAAACCCTAAACCTTAAACCCCAAACCCCATACCCTAAACCATAAAGTCTAAACCCTAAAAAGCTAAAAACTTAAACCTAAACCTAAATCTAAAATGGAAAAAATAATAATAACTAAACTAAAATAAAATAAATAAAAACCTAAACTAAACTAAAAATAAAAAACTTAAATAAAATAAGAATTAAACCTAAATAAAAAAAATAAATTTAACCTAAACTGAAATAAAATAAAAATAAATAAAAACTAAATAAAAATGGAAGTAAAAATAAAACTATATAAAAACTAAATAAAAATGTAAATAAAAATAAAACTAAATAAAATTAAAACTAAAATAAATTAGAATAAATAAAAAATAAACTAACTAAACTTAAACATAATAGTTTACTTAATTTAAAAAAAATAAAAAAGCCCTAACCCTAAAGCCTAAAACTAACCCTAAACCTACAACACTAAACCTTAAATCTTAAACCCTAAAACCCTAAACCCTAAACCCCAAACCTTAAATCCTAAAATGTTAAACCTTAAACCCTAAACTCTAAACCCTAAAACCTACAACCCTAAATCATAAACCTAAAAAACTTTTAAAACTAAACCTAAACTAAATAAAACCTAAAAATAAAATAAATATAAAAATATAAAACTAAATAAAATAAAATAATTAAAATAAAACCTAAACTAATACTTAGACCTAGACCTACACCTAAAAATAAAATAATATAAAAAATAAAAACTAAACTAAAATAAAATAAATAAAAAATTAAACTAAGCTAAAAAATAAAATAAACCTAAAATTAAAAAACCTAAACAAAATAAAATTAAACCTAAAATAAAATAAAATCAAATAAAAACCAAATGAAAACCCAACCTTAAAATAAATAAAATAAAATAAACCTAAACCTAAATAAAAATAAACTAAAGTAAAAAACAAAATAAATAAACCCATAAACCTAAACCAAAAAAATAAATAAAAAAAAAAAAAAAAAAAAAAAAAAAAAAAAAAAAAAAAAAAAAAAAAAAAACCTAAAATAAACCGTAAAAAACCTAAAAGCTAAACTTAAAAATATGAAATAAAATCTAAATTTAAACCTAAAAATAAAAAATAAAACCTAAACCAAAAAAAATAAATAAAAATAAAACAAACTTAAAAATAAACCTAAACATAATTTTAAGCCTAAAAAATAAAATAAAATAAAATAAAACTAATCTAAAATAAATAAACTAAACTAATTAAAATAAAAATAAACCTAAATAAAAATAAAAATTGAAATAAACTAAATTAAATAATAAATAAACTAGTAAACCTAAACCAAATAGTTTTTTTAATTTAAAAAAAACCATTAAATCCTAAACCCTAAACACTAAATCCTAAACCCTAAACCCTAAAACTAACCCTAAACCCTAAACCCTAAACCCTAAACCCTAAGCCCTGAACCCTAAACTAACCCTAAACATTAAATCTTAAACCCTAAACCCTAAAACTAACCTTAAATCCTGAACCCTAAACCCTTAACATAATCCTAAACCCTAAAACCTACACCCTAAACCCTAAACCCTAAAATCTTAAACCCTAAACCCTAAACTCTAAACCCTAAACCCTAAACCCTAAAACTTACAACCCTAAACCCTAAAACCTACAACCCTAAACCCCAAACCCTAAACACTAAACCCAAAACCCTTAAAACCTAGATACCAAAACCTAAATTAAATAAATCATAAAAATAAAATAAATAAAGAACATAAACTTAAATAAAATAAAATAAAATAAAAACCTAAGCCTAAACTTGAACCTAAAACTAAAAATAAATTATAATAAAAAATATAAACTAAACTAAAATAAAATAAATAAAAACTTAAACTAAACTAAAAAAACTAAACCTAAAAAAAACTAAAATAAAATAAAAATTAAATATAAATAAAAATAAATAAATAAAATAAAATAAATAAAAAATTAACTAAGTAAACCTAAGCCTACCAGATTTCTTAATTTTTTTTTAAAAAAAACCCTAAACCCTAAGCCCTAAACCTTATACCCTAAATCCTAAACCCTAAACCATAAACCTAAGCTAAAGTAACTAAATAAATTAAAAAATAAGCCTAAAGCCTAAAACCTAATAAACCTAAACCTAAACCAAACCCTAAGAATTAAGTGAACCTTAGTGGCGTGTGACCATCACCGCCAACCAAGCCATATCTCAAGGTATAGGCAAAGGTGGAGGTGACAATTATAGAAGTGGTGGTGGGGGATCTGAATGTGCTGGTGGATATGGAGGTGGTGGTCGGAGCAGTGGTGGTTATGGTGGCAAGAGGAGAGATGGAGGTTACAACCATGGTGGTGGCAGAGGGAGAAATCGGGGATATGATGGTGGATCTGGCTACTTGAGACGTCATGGTGGTTCTGATGGGAACTAGAGAAATTGAAGAACGGCTGATCCATTCGGCTGCTTTTGGAACTATGTCTTTATAGTAGAGACGATTCTAGTTATCTAGGTTTTTTGATTTTCTCTATGTGTGCTCACATTTGATCTATGTCGTCATATGTGTCTTATAAAACTTGGTGTGTTACTTAGTTGATGAAATCACAAAGAAGAAATGTTGAAACTAAATTTATTCTTTATGAAAATAATAATAATAATAAAAAACCCTAAACGCTAAACCTAAAACCTAGACCATATACCCTAATCTCTAAAAACCCTAAACCCTAAAACTAGAAACCCTTAAACCTAAGCCCTAAAACCTAAACCTTAAACCATAAACCTACAACCCTAAATCTTAAACCCTAAACCCTAAATCCTAACCCTAACCCTAAACCCGAAACCCTAAACCCTAAAACTATAAACCTTAAACTAACCCTAAACCCTAAGCCCAAAACCCTAAAAACTGTAAACCCTGAAACCTAAACACCAAACTTTAAACCCAAAACCATAAATTAACCCCAAAATCTAAGTTAACCCTAAACCCTAAACCTTAAACCTTAAACCTTAAAAGCCCTAAACCCTAAAGCCTAAACACTATACCCTAAACCCTAAACCCTAACCCTAAACACTAAACCCTAAAGCCCTAAAACCTAAACCCTAAACCATAAACCCTAAACCCTAAAACCTAAACCAAAACCTAAACCTAAACTAAATAAAACATAAAAATAAAATAAATAAAAAATTCTAAACCAAAACCTTAAAAAATAAAATAAACTAATTAAATTAAATTAAAATAAAAATAAATAAAAATCTAAACTGAACTAAAAAAATAAAATAAATCTAAGAACAAAAAACCTAAATAAAATGAATACTAAACATAAAATAAAAAATAAGCTTAAAATAAACCTATAATAAAATAAAATAAAAACTAAATAAAAACATAAACCTAAAATATAAACTTAAAAATAAATAAAAAATAAAAGCTAAACCCTAAACTAAAAAAAACTAAACCTAAAATTAAAATAAAATAAACCTAAACCTAAACTAAAATAAACTAAACTAAAATAAATAAAACCTATACCTAAACATAAATTAAACTAAACTTAAACCCTAAACTAAATAAAATAAAATAAAATAAAAATAAACCTAAACCTAATGTAAGAAAATAAAACCTAAAAATAAAATTAAAATAAAAACCTAAAATTAAAACTAAATAAAATCGAAAAATAAAATAAATAAGAAAACCAAACCTAAACAAAATTAAAAAAATAAAAAATAATAAAAGCATAAAATACAACATAAACCAAAACCTAAACACAAAAAGGAAAAAAACTAAACTAAAATAAAATAAATAAAAACCTAAACTAAACTAAAAAAATAAAAAACCTAAATAATATAAAAACTAAACCTAAAATAAAAATGAAATAAACCTAAAATAAAATAAAATAAAAACCTAAACCTAAAAAAATTTCAAAAATAAATAATAAATAAATAAATAAACCCTAACCCTAAACCCTAAACCCTAAACCCATGCTTTAAACCCTAAAACCAATAACCCTAAACCCCAAACCCTAATCCCTAAAAAGCTAAAAACCTAAACCTAAACTAAATAAAACATAATTATAAAATAAATAAATAAACCTAAACCAAAATAAAATAAAAAATAAAATAAAATAAAAACATAAACTAAAAGTTAAACCTAACCATAAAAAGAAAATAAAATAATTAATTAAATAAGAACCTAAATTAAACTAAAAAAATTAAAAAAACTAAATAAAATAAAAACTTAACCTAAAATAAAAATAAAATAAACATATAAAAAATAAAATAAAACCTAAATAAAACCTAAACCTAAAAAAACTCAAAAATAAAACCTAAAAATAAATAAAATTTAAAATTTAAACCCTAAATTAAAAGAATGTAAACCTAAAATAAAAATAAAATAAACCTAAAGCTAAACTAAAATTAATAAAACCTAAACCTAAAACTAAAATAAACTAAACCTAAACCAAACGCTAAACAAAATAAAATAAAATAAATTAAAAACAAATCTAAACTAAAACTATAAATAAAATATAAAAATAAACCTAAAATAAAAACCTAATACCTAAACCTCAAAAAATAAAATAAAAACCTAAAGCTAAAGCTAAAAATAAAAAATAAAAATAAAACTAAACTAAAAAATAAACCTAAACATAAACCTAAACTGAAAAAATAAACAAAAATAATAAACCTCAACTAAAATAAAGAAACGTAAAATAAATAAACTAAATTAAATTAAAATAAAAGTAAACCTAAATAAAATAAAGATAAACTAAATAAATAAAATAAACCTAAACCTACCAATTTACTTAATTTTTAAAAAAAAATCATTACCCCTAAATCATAAACACTAAACCCTAAACCCTAAACCCTAAACCTAAAACCATATACCCTAAACCCTAAAAAGCCCTAAATCATAAACCCTAAACCCTAAATCATAACCTTAAACCTTAAACCCTAAACCCCAAACCCTAAACCTAAACCTAAACCTAAAGTAACTAAATAAATTAAAAAGTAAACCTAAACCCTAAAACTTAATAAACCTAAACCTGAACCTAAACCCTAAATCGAATAAACCCTAAAAATGGGAAGAACCTTGACGGGAGGAACATCACCGTCAACTAGGTTCAGTCTGGATCTAGCGGTGGAGGTGAAGGCTAATGCCGCCGTTATCTCAGTGGTGGTGGGGGATCTGGAGGTGCTGATGGATATGGAGGTGGCAGTCGGAGCAGTGGTGGTTATGGAGGCAGGAGCAACGAAGGTTACAACTGTGCTGGTGGCGGAAGGATGACGGGATATGATGGTGTATCCCGCTACTCGACAGGACAGGGTGGTTCTGATGGGAACTGGAGAAACTGAAGAATGACTGATTCGATCTACTGATTATGGAACTATGTCTTTAAAATAGAGGCAATTCTAGTTATCTAGGGTTTTTGATTTTCTCTATGAGTGCTCATTTTTTATTTATGTCTTCACTTGTGTCTTACAAAACTTGGTCTGTTACTTGGTTGATGAAATCAAAAAGAAGAAATGATGAATATGAATTTTTTCTCTATTAAAAAAATCAAAAACCCAAAACGCTTAGCTAAAACCTGAATCCTAAACCTAAAATGTAAATGCTAAACCCTAAACCCTAAAATATAAACCCTAAACCCTAAACTCTAAACTCTAAATCTTAAAACCTAAACCCTAAACACTAAACCCTAAACCCTAAAACCTACAACCCTACTCCCTAAACTCTAAAGCCTAAACCATAAACCCTAAACCCTAAACCCTAAACCCTAAACCTTAAACCATAAAAAACTAAAAACCTAAACCTAAACTAAATAAAACCTATAAATAAAATAAATATAAAAACCAAAACCTAAATAAAATTAAAAAATAAAATAAAATAAAAGCCAAAACTAAAACCTAAAACCTAAACCTAAAAATAAAATAAAATAAACTAATGATAATAAACTAAAATAAAATAAATAAAAGCCAAAACTAAACTGAAAAATAAAATAAACCTAAAAATAAAAAACCTAAATAAAATAAAAAACCTAAAATAAAATAAAATAAAAACCTAAACCTAAAAAAATTTTAAAAATAAATAATAAATAAATAAATAAACCCTAACCCTAAACCCTAAACCCTAAACCCAAGCCTTAAACCCTAAAACCAATAACCCTAAACCCCAAACCCTAATCCCTAAAAAGCTAAAAACCTAAACCTAAACTAAATAAAACATAATTATAAAATAAATAAATAAACCTAAACCAAAATAAAATAAAAATAAAATAAAATAAAACATAAACTAAAAGTTAAACCTAACCATAAAAAGAAAATAAAATAAATTAATTAAATAAGAACCTAAATTAAACTAAAAAAATTAAAAAAACTAAATAAAATAAAAACTTAACCTAAAATAAAAATAAAATAAACATATAAAAAATAAAATAAAAACTAAATAAAACCTAAACCTAAAAAAACCCAAAAATAAAACCTAAAAATAAATAAAATTTAAAATTTAAATCCTAAATTAAAAGAATGTAAACCTAAAATAAAAATAAAATAAACCTAAAGCTAAACTAAAATTAATAAAACCTAAACCTAAAACTAAAATAAACTAAACCTAAACCAAACGCTAAACAAAAAAATAAAAAATAAATTAAAACAAATCTAAACTAAAACTATAAATAAAATATAAAATAAACCTAAAATAAAACCTAATACCTCAAAAAAATAAAAAACCTAAAGCTAAAGCTAAAAATAAAAAATAAAAATAAAACTAAACTAAAAAATAAACCTAAACATAAACCTAAACTGAAAAAATAAACAAAAATAATAAACCTCAACTAAAATAAAGAAACGTAAAATAAATAAACTAAATTAAATTAAAATAAAAAGTAAACCTAAATAAAAATAAAAGATAAACTAAATAAATAAAATAAACCTAAACCTACCAATTTACTTAATTTTTAAAAAAAAATCATAAACCCTAAATCATAAACACTAAACCCTAAACCCTAAACCCTAAACCTAAAACCATATACCTAACCCTAAAAGCCCTAAATCATAAACCCTAAACCCTAAATCATAACCTTAAACCTTAAACCCTAAACCCCAAACCCTAAACCTAAACCTAAACCTAAAGTAACTAAATAAATTAAAAAGTAAACCTAAACCCTAAAACTTAATAAACCTAAACCTGAACCTAAACCCTAAAACCGAATAAACCCTAAAAATGGGAAGAACCTTGACGGGAGGAACATAACCATCAACTAGGTGATCCAAGGATGGAGGTGAAGGCTAATGCCACCGTATCTGGTGGTGGGGATCTGAGGTGCGATGGATGAAGGTGGTGGTGGCCGGAAAGCAGTGGTTATGGAGGTGTGAGCAACGGTTACAAAGGTCTAAGGACGATCATGGATATGATGGTGTATCCACTCGACAGTGGGTTGATGGGAACTGGAGAAACTGAAGAACGACTGATTCGATCTACTGATTATGGAACTATGTCTTTAAAATAGAGGCAATTCTAGTTATCTAGGGTTTTTGATTTTCTCTATGAGTGCTCATTTTTTATTTATGTCTTACACTTGTCCTTGATGAAAATCAAAAAAGAAGAAATGATGAATATGAATTTTTTCTCTATTAAAAAAATCAAAAAACCAAAATGCTTAGCTAAAACTTGAATCCTAAACCTAAAATGTAAATGCTAAACCCTAAACCCTAAAATATAAACCCTAAACCCTAAACTCTAAACTCTAAATCTTAAAACCTAAACCCTAAACACTAAACCCTAAACCCTAAAACCTACAACCCTACTCCCTAAACTCTAAACCCTAAACCATAAACCCTAAACCCTAAACCCTAAACCTTAAACCATAAAAACCTAAAAACCTAAACCTAAACTAAATAAAACCTATAAATAAAATAAATATAAAAACCAAAACCTAAATAAAATTAAAAAATAAAATAAAATAAAAGCCAAAACTAAAACCTAAAACCTAAACCTAAAAATAAAATAAAATAAACTAATGATAATAAACTAAAATAAAATAAATAAAAGCCAAAACTAAACTGAAAAATAAAATAAACCTAAAAATAAAAAACCTAAATAAAATAAAAACTAAATGCAAAATAAAAATATAATAAATCTAAAATAAAATAAAATTAAAACCTAACCCCAAAAAATAAACCTTAAAATAAAACCTAAACCCTAAACTAAAAAAACATAAACCAAAAATAAAATTAAAAAATAATATAAAATAAACCTAAACCTAAACTAAAATATACTAAACGAAAAAAAATAAAACCTAAACCTAAACTAAATAAAATAAAATAAACTAAAAATAAACCTAAACTAAAAAAATAAAACCTAAAAATAAACCTCAAATAAAAACCTAAAACCTAAACCTAAAATAATAAAATAAAAACCTAAACCTAAACCTAAACCTAAAAATAAAAAAAATAAAACCTAAACCTAAAAAATATAACTCTGCAAAAAAATAAATGTAAACTTAAAAATTAAACTAAAATAAAAACTTAAACTAAAATAAATAAACCCAAAATAAATAAACTAAACTAAATAAAAATAAAATGTAAACCTAAATAAAATTAAAAAATAAAATGAACTAAATAAACTAAATAAACCTAAACCTACTGGTTTACTTATTATTTTATTTTATTTACAAAAGAATCATAATCTCTAAATCCTAAACCCTAAACCCTAAGACCTAAACCTTAAAGCCTAGAACCTACAACCCTAAACTATAAAAAATCCTAAACCCTAAACCCTAGACCCAAACCCTAAACCCTAAACCCTAAAATCATAAACCCTAAAACCATAAACTTTAAACCCAAAACCTTAAAACATAAATCCTAAACCCTAAGCCCTAAACCCTATCCCTAAACCCTAAACCCTAAATCATAAATTCGCAACCTAAACATAAAGTAACTAAATAAATTAAAGAATAAACCTAAGCCCTAAAACCTAATAAACCTAAACCTGAACCCTAAGAATGGCATCTTCTTTTGATTGTGGTCTAGATTATTTCTAGTTGGTATTACTAAGCTTTGGTTGCCCTCTAGTTTTGGTGGCTCTCGGTTCTTGTTGGTCTCCTGCTGTGTTGGTTTTAGGATGGCCTGGTGATTGGTAGGCTTCAGAGCTTGCTTGTTTGCCATTTTCCCTATCCTCTTCTTTTCCTTGTGAGGGTTTATTGGTTGGTGGTTGCTTCATGGCTATCATATTTTCTAGCATTTTGCTTTCAATTTTTGCTATCTAGTGTCGTGATTATTGGTTGATCCTGGCATTGGCTTTGTTCCATCTTGGGCTGAGTTACTCTCTCTAGAGATGTTATGTGCTATCTAGTTTTCATTCCCCTTTTCTAGTGGTTTTTTGAAGTTTTTTTGTGGTGCTTGCCTCTTGGCTGGATGGCCCATTGACTTGTCATTTCTTTCTGTTGTGGGATGAAGTTGTTTGTAGTTTTGGTTGTTCTTGGCTCTATTGTTATATCTGTTGATTCTTGCTACTATGTTTGGCTGGGTGGCCTTGATGGCTGGCTACAACTGTGCTGTTGGTTGGTGGATTTGCATGAATTTTTGCTTTTTTTCCTTTCATCTTTGATTGTTTTGGGTGGCTTTGATGGTGGATGTTTCTTGGCTGCTACCTTGTTTGGTTGGTTGCTTTACTATGGATTAGCTAGATGTTTTACTAGTTAGTTGCCTATTTATTCTTGATGATAGATACTAGAACTTGGCTAGCTCTTGGCTATTGGCTATTTGGTTTAATCGAGGTATGTTGGCTATGATGGCTGGGATGTTTCTCCTATTATCTTTTTGGTTGGTAGAACCATATGTGATTGTAACCCTTCTTCTGAAGTTTGGATGCTTAGATATCGTGTAACCCATTAAGATGAATGTGACTGAGCCTGAGCCTTATCTAAGATTTTAATCATTTTGTTTCTTTTCTGTACTCAGCTTGTCCTTATTTCTAGATGGTTATCTCTATCTTAAGTTCTTTGTCGATTTGTATGTGTTTTGGGGCTATAGGTGGTTTGTGCATCTCTAAGATTTTGAGAAATCAATGGCTTTGGCCCTTCTTGAATTTTGTGATGTTTCTTTCTTAGTTTTGTCTTTTCTTTATTTTTCTTTGGTTTTCTTGTAATAGGTAGGGGATTTATCTCTTTAGGCTAACTATAGCTCTATAAACAGCAGTTTAAAGATTTATCGCCTTTAAGGACCTTGTATCCCTTACTTTTTTGTAATAAAATTCTCCCACTTTTGATTTAAAAAAGTGGTGGTGGGGGATCTCGAGGTGTTGGAGGATATGGAAGTGGTGGTTGGAGTAGTCGTGGTTATGGAGGCAAGAGGAGCGATGGAGGTTATAGCCATGGTGATGACGGAGGGAGAGGTTGGGGAAATGATGGTGGATCCCCTAACTCAAGAGTCCAGGGTGGTTTTGATTGGTACTGGAGAAACTGAAAAATGGTCGATCCGATCTGCTGCTTATGGAACTCTTTCTTTATAGTAGAAACAGTTCTAGTTATCTAGGGTTTTTATTTGTTCTATGCATACTCATTTTTTATCTATGTTGTAGCTTGTGTCTTAGAGAGCTTCTTGTGTTACATCGTTGATGAATTCGAAAAGAAGAAATGTTGAATCTGAATCTTTTCTCTATTAAAAAAAACCAAAAATCCTAAACCCTAAACTAAAACTTGAACCATAAACCTTAAACCATAAACACTAAGCCTAAACTCTAAAATCCCTAAACCCTAAACCTTAAACCCTAAACCCTAAACCCTAAAATGCTAAACCCTAAACCATAAACCTTAAAACCTAAACCCTAAACCTTAAACCCTATACCCTAATCCCTAAACCCCAAACCCTAAACCCTAAACCCTAATCCCTAAACCCTAAACTGACTCTAAACCCTAAACCTTAAGAAGTAGAAAACCTAAACCTAAACTAAATAAAACATAAAAATATAATAATAAAAAAACCTAAACCAAAATAAAATAAAATAATAAAAAATAAATAAAAAGATAAACTAAAACCTACACCTAAACCTAAACCTAAAATGAACATAAAATAAAAAATAAAAACTAAACAAAAATAAAAATAAATAAAAACCTAAACTAAACTATAGAATGAAAACTAAACCAAAAATAAAAATAAAATAAACCTAAAATAAAATAAAATAATAACTAAATAAAAACCTAAACCTAAAAAATAAACCAAAAAATAAATAAAAATTAAAACCTTAATCCTAAACTAAAAAAAAACCTAAACTTGAAATAAAAATAAAATAAACTTAAACTAAAAATAAAATAAATAAAACTTAAACATAAAATAAATAAACAAAAATAACCAAATAAACCTAAACTAAAAATTAAAACTTAAAAATAAATCTTAAATAAAAACCAAAAACCTAAACCTAAAAAAAACTTAAACCTAAATGTAAAAATAAAAAATAAAACCTAAACCTAAAAAATAAAGTAAAAATAAAACTAAACTAAAAAAATAAACCTAAACCTAAACCTAAACTTAAAGCTAAAAATAAAACTAAAATAAAAAACCTAAACTAAAATAAATAAACTAAACTAAATAAAAATAAAAATAAACCTAAATAAAAATAAAAAATAAAATAAACTAAAATAAATAAAATAAATAAATTAAATAAACCTAAACTTACCATTTTACTTAACTTAAAAAAATTAAAATAAAATAAATAAATAAAAAAACCTAACTCTAAACCCTAAACCTACAACCCTAATCCTACAACATTGAACCCTAAAACCCTAAACCTTAAACCCTAAACCTAAACCCTAAAACCTAAACCCTAAAACCCTAAACCCCAAACTCTAAACCCTAAACTCGGTTAAAAAAAATCGTAAACCCTGAACCATAAACCCTATACCCTAAACCCTAAACTAAAATGTAAACCCTAAACCTAAAACCTAAACCCTAAAACCTAAACACTAAACCTTAATAAAACCATAAACCATAAACCTTAAACCCTAAACCGTAAAACCTAAACCTAAATAACAAAATAAAATAAAATAATAAAAAAATCCTAAATTAAACCTAAACTTAAACCTAAAAATAAAATAAAATAAAAAATAAAAACTAAACTAAACTAAAATAAATAAAAACCTAAACTAAACCAAAAAAAATAAAATAAGCCTAAAAAAAATTTAAATAAAATAAAAATTAATCCTAAAATAAAAATAAAATTAACCTAAGATAAAATAAAATAAAAACTAAATAAAAACCAAAACCAAAAAAATAAACCTAAAAATAAAACTTTGAAATAAATAAAAAATAACACCTAAACCCTAAACTAAAAAAAACCTAAACCTAAAATAAAAATTAAATCAGCAAAATAAAATAAACCTAAACCTAAACTAAAATAAATAAAACCTAAACCTAAATCTAAAATAAACTAAACCTAAACCTAAACCTAAACGAAATAAAATAAAATAAAATGAAAATAAACCTAAGCCTAAACTAAAAAATATAACCTAAAAATAACATAAAATAACATCCAAAAACCTAAACTTAAAAAAATAAAATAAAAACCTAAACTTAAACCAAATAATAAAAAATAAAACCTAAACCTAAAAAATTAAATTAAAAATAAAACTAAACTAAAATAAACCTAAACCTAAACCTAAACCTAAAAAACAAACTAAAATAAAAAACCTAATATAAATAAACTAAACTAAATAAAAATAAAAATAAACCTAAATAAAAATCCAAAATGAAAATAAATTAAAATAAACCTAAACTTACTGCTAATTTTTTTTAAAATATCCTAAATCATAAACTAAAAAATAAAAGCTAAAAATAAACCTAAAATAAAACCTAAACCTAAACTTAAAAAAAAATAAAATAAAATGTAAACCTAACTCAAAAAAATATAAATAAACCTAAACCTAAAAAATAAAATAAAAATAATACTAAACGAAAAAATAAACATAAAGCTAAACCTAAAAAAAACAAAAAACTAAAATAAAAATACTAAATAAAAATAAAAAAATAAAATAAACCATAATAAATAAAAAATAAACTAAATAAACCTATACTAAAATTTTAAAAATAAAATGCTAAAATAATAAAAAAACCTTAACCCTAAACCCTAAAGTTAACCCTAGACCCTAAACCCTAAACACTAAACCAAAAACCCTTAACCCTTAACCCCAAAACCCTAAACCCTAAACCCTAAACCCTAAACCCTAAAACCCTAAACCCTAAACCCTAAACCCTAAACTCTATGAAAAAACCTTAAACTCTAAACCTTAAACCCTAAGCCCTAAACCCTAAACCCTAAACTAAACCTAAACTAAATCCTAAACACTAAATCTAAAACCTAAACCATAAACCTTAAACCATAAAAACCCTAAACCCTAAAAACTAAACCTTAAACCCTAAACCCAAAGCCCTAAAACCATAAACCCTAAAATCTAAACCTAATTAAATAAAATAAAATAAAATAAAAGAAAAACCCAAAACTAAAACCTAAACCTAAAACTAAACCTAAACCTAAAAATAAATTAAAATAAAAAATAAAAACTAAACTAAAATAAAATAAATAAAAACCTAAACTAAATAGAAAAATGAAATAAACCTAAAAATAAAAAACCTAAATGAAATTAAAAATAAATCTAAAATAAAAATAAAATATGCCAAAGAAAAAATGAAATAAAAACTAAATAAAAACCTAAACCTAAAAAATAAACCTAACAATTAAACCTAAAAATAAATAAAAAAAGAACAACTAAGACCAAAACTAAAAAAACCTTAATCCTAAAATAAATAAATAAAATAAACAAAATAAAATAAACCTAAGCCTAAAATAAAATAAATAAAACCAAAACCTAAACCTAAACCTAAACCTAAATAAAATAAAATAAAATAAACTAACAATAAACTTAAGCCTAAATTAAAGAAAAACCTAACAAAAAACCTAAAATAAAAATAAAAAAGCTTAACCTAAAAAAATAAAATAATAACCTAAACTTAAACCTAATAACAAAAAATAAAACTTAAACCTAAAAAAGAGAATATTAAACGAAAAAATAAACTTAAACCAAAATAAAAAAATCTAAACTAAAATAAATAAACCAAATATAAATAAATTAAATTATATTATATTAAAAATAAACCTAAACAAAAATAAAAGGAAAATAAAGAAAATATATTATAAATAAACTAAATAACCTATACCTATCGGTTTACTTAATTTTTTTTTTAAAAACCCTAAACCCTAAACTACAAGATAAAACCTAAAAATAAACCTAAAATAAAAACCTAAAACTTAATCCTAAAAAAATAAAATAAAACATAAAACTTAAACTTAAAAAATAAAATAAAAATAAAACTAAACAAAAAAATAAACCTAAACCTGAACCAAATCCTAAAAAATAAACTAAATAAAAAACCTAAAATAAAATAAATAAACCTAAAATAAATAATCTAAACTAAATAAAAATGAAATTGAACCTAAATAAAATAAAAAATAAAATATGAAAAATAGAAAATAACATAAATAAACTTGAGCCTACTGATTTACTTAATTTAAAAATAATAATAAAATAAATAAATAAATAAAACCCTAAACCATAAACCCTAAATCATAAACCTTAAACCTTAAACCCTAAACCCAAAACCCAAACCCTAAACCATAAACCCTAAACTCTAAATTCTAAACCGTAAACCCTTAATCCTAAACTCTAAAACCCCCAACCCTAACCTTAAACCCTAAGCTAACCCTAAACCCTAAACCCTAAACCATAAAAACCGAACCCTAAAGCCTAAACAGGAAACCCTAAACCCTAAAAATCCTAAACCCTAAAGCCTAAACACTAAACCCTAAACCCTAAACCCAAAACCTGAAACTCTAAGCTCTAAACCCTAACCCTAAGCCCTAAACCCTAAAACCCTAAACCCTAGACCCTAAACCCTAAAGGCTAACCCTAAACCCTAAACCCTAAACCCTAAGCCTTAAACCCTAAACCTAAACTTAAAGAAACTAAATAAATAAAAAAATAAACCTAAACCCTAAAACCTAAACTTAAACCTAAACCTTAATAATTTCAACCTTGACAGAACATTGTCAATCATAGATGTCATGGTGGAAGCGGTGGAGGTGGTGGTTATCTGGTTGGGGATCTGCAGGCTGGATATGGAGGGTGGTGGGAGCAAGGGTTGTTATGAGGTCGGAGAGAAGGTTACAATCATGGAGGTCACGGATGGATAGATCGGGGACATGATGGCGGAACCCATTCTGAACCTTGATGGAGGTCACAGATGGATAAATCGGGAGGCAGTGGTGGCTTTAATGGGAACTAGAGAAACTAAAGATCGGCTGATCCGATCTGTTGCTTATGGAACTGTCTGTACAGTAGAGATAGTTCTAGTTATCTAGGGCTTTTTATTTACTCTATGTGTGCTCATTTTTTATCTATGCGATCACTTGTGTCTTAGAAAATTTGGTGCACTACTTGGTTGGTGAAATCAAAAAGAAGAAATGTTGTATATAAATCTGTTCTCTATTAAAAAAGCATTAAACCCTAAACCCTAAACTAAAACTTAAACCCTAAACCTAAAACCTAAACCCTAAACCCTAAACCTTAAAACCATAAACCTAAATAATAAACCTAAAGTTTAAATCTAAACCTAAACCTAAACTAATCCTAAATCCCTAAACTATAAACCTAAACTAAAACCCTAAACTAAACCCAAAATGCTATAAACCTTAAAACCTAAACCTAAACTCCAAACCTAAACCCTAAACCTAAATATTAAAACTAAACTAAATTCTAAACCTAAATCCTAAACTTAAACTATAAACTAAATATAACTCTAAACTAAACCCTAAAGCCTAACTTAAACCTAAACAAACCTAAACCTAAGTTTAAACCCTAATCTAAACCTAAATCTAAACCTAAAACCTAAACTTAAATATAAACTATAAACTCAACCTAAACTCTAAACAAACCTAAACTTAAATGTAAATAAATTTAAACTAAAACCTAAACTAAACTTAAATCTTAAATATAAACAAACTAAACCTAAATTAAACCTAAACTAAACCCTAAACTTAACTCTAAACTAACTTAAACCTAAACTAATCCTAAACTAAAACCCTAAACCTAAACCTAAATGTAAGTAAAATCAAACTTAAACCTAAACTAAACTTGAACTAAACCTAAACCTAAACTAAACCTAAACTCTAAACTAAACCTAAACCTAAACTATAAACTTAAACTAAACTAAATATAAATCTAAACCTAAACTGAATTTAAACTCTAAATCAAATAAGACTAAACACTAAACCCTAAACAAAACCTAAACCAAACCTAAATCCTAAATATACTCTATAAACTTAACATAATCTAAACAAACCTAAATTAAATCCTAAACCTAAACCTAAACTCTAAACTTAAACCTAAACTTAAACTAAACTAAACTTAAACTTAAACCTAAACTTAAACCTAAATCTAAATTTATATTCTAAAACTTAAACCTAAACTTATGTTTCCAAACTCTAAAGTTTAAACTTAAACCTAAATAAACTAAAAAATAAACCTAAACCTAAACCTAAACTAAACCCTAAACTAAACCTAAACACTAAACCCTAAACCCTTAACCCTAAACCAAAACCTAAACTTAAACTTAAACCTAAACCTTAAAACTAAACCTAAACTCTAAATGAAAACCTAAACCCTAATCCTAAACCTAAACTTAAACCTAAACTAAACCTAAACCCTAAAGTAAACTAAACCTAAACCCTAAATTGAAACCCATAAACCCAAGAAAACTATTGCCTAAGCCCTTGTCCTCATGCTCTGGTGATTTCCCTTTCCCCCTCTCATTTTTAGCTTTCTGGCTGCTACTTGCCTATTATTTTGCATGATTCTCACTGTATTCCTTCTTGAATCGATGACCGCTGGCCTATTTTGTGTCTTCATTGTAGAGACACCGCGGCTTGGCGTCTACCCCGATGATTCTTGGAGAAAAATTGAAAGACCATATGGATCCTACTAGGGCATCAATTAACCTTACTTTGACAGCTTTGAAATCATTCAAAGTCATTCCAGTTTGAATTTCCCTACCCAATATGCAAATTAATTTCATTAACCATTAATTCTTTTTTACTATGGGTGCTTTATTTGGTCAGCCATTTCAAACTGATCAGGAAATGACTATGAAATCCCATCCTTCAGTGGCTAGAATCCTTGTTTAATTAGACATTACCAAGAAACACCATAAAGAAATCTGGTTGGGATTTAAAAATTACGGTTATATATAAAAAATTGAATTTGAAAATTTCCCTATTTTTTGTTCTCATTGTAAAATCCACTAGCACGATAATTTTGAATGTTTCATTCTACATCCTTACCTAAAAAATAAAATCCTTATTAAGCAAACTTCTATTCCTAACCCTAGGCTGATCACTATTAAATATCAAAAAGCAACTTCAAAAAAAGGAATTTTTGAATGTTCCTAATAAGGCTATTTTACCTCTTACTTCTTTTGTGCAATTGAAAGCTTCTAATGTGAATAATAATATTTTTTCTAAACTTTTGGATGACGACTCTATTTCCTTCAATTCAATCCTTGCATCCTTGCTGGCTTTTATTAATGAAAATGAAGCTTTGATTAAGAATATAAATGAGGATATTAATGTTATGCATCATTCAAATTCAATGCAGAATATGGCTTTAATACCTCATGATAATCAAGTTGAAAAAACCAATTCTATTTTCCAGATTTAGGATGATTTAAATTGTCATAATGATTTGGCTTTGTCTAATAATTTGGATCATGAAAAGAAAGGGCTTGGTGTTCACACTTGCCTCTAAATAAATATGTTTCTACTCCCTCTCTTGCTGTTCCTGATACTCATTTGGCTTTAATAAATTTTAATTTCTTGGAAGAAGGAGAACTCATTTCTAATCAAGAGGTTTCTCCTAAATCTGTGACTAATGTTGCTAAGTCCTCCTCAGATGATGATTATATGGAAATAGAAAATGGTTTCCAAACTTATCATGCTAAAAAAAGAAATAAATGTTAAAAAATTCCCTCCCAAATTGCTAAGAAACACTAGATCGGCTACGACCTTCCTCTCCTCTCTTAATTAACCTTTTCTTAACCCATTTTTATTTCTTTATGTTTAATTTTATTGTTTGGAATGTTAGAGGAATTGGTACCCTCTCTATTTGTAACTGTATTAGAAATCTTTGTCGTATACATAATATTTCCTTACTTATTTTTTTGAGAGCTTCTTTTCCATGCTAATAATATTAACCATGTCGCTAGAATGATTGATTTCAATAAAACTTTTCTCTAATGTCATAAATAGATTGGGTGATTTTGGAATAACCTTGTGGAGGTTTCTATTCTTGATGATTTTCAATAAGTTGTCAATGCTCAAATCTCTTATGGTGATTATTGTGTTTTGGGCTCTTTTGTTTATGCATCTTTTTTGGGATAATTTGAGGAATTTTTCTAACTCTGTTAATAAACCTTGGTTTGTTGGTTATCATTTCAACACTATTTTATTCACTTCTGAATGAAGTGGTTGTTGCTCTCCTAAGATTCATTCCATGGAAGAATTTTCTAATATAATCATTGATTGTAATTTGATTGATATTAGTTTTAAAGGTTCTAATTATAATTGAAAAAACTCTAGACTTTGAAAAAGGCTAGATCAGATTCTTTTCAATACTCATTACATTACTCAATGGCATATTACTTCTGTCGATCATTTAAACACAACCTTGTCGGATCATGCTCCTCTTTTGGTTTCAATTAAAGATAATTCTAATAGATTAAAAAATTTCACTCCTTTTAGATTTCAGAACATATCGATTTAGCATATTGATTTTTTTTAATGTTGTGGCCAACAAATGGAAAGCTCTTTTACATCCTAATAATTCTATTATGTGGATGAATAGACTTTGGATTAAGTTTAAAGTACTTAAGCAAAATCTGGGTCGGTGGAACAAGCATTATTTTAAAAACCTTTTTGCTAATATCAAAGATATGAAAAAAATGGCTTGTGATTTTGAGGTATCTATTATGGTTGATCCTTCTAAGATTAAGGACTTGACTGAGGTAAAAGATAAACTTGTTAATTTTCAAGATATGGAAGAGAAAAACTTATTGGTGTCAAAAAACTTCTAGTAAACATATTGCGGATGGTGACAGGAATACTAAACATTTCCATGCTTTAGTTAATAAAAAGAGTGCTTTAAATAATATTCAAAAAATTAAATATGGTAATTGAGAATGGATTATGGATAATAATGATATTAAGGATTCAATCATTAATTACTTTAGAAATATGCTTAATAAGAGTTGCTCTTATGAACCAATTTCTAAATCGCACTTGATTCCTTCTATTATTACCAATGATGATAATGATTTACTTACTATTATGCCTAATGAAGATGAAATTTTAAAGTTCTTAATAGCATGAGCATAGATTATGTTGCTAGTCCGGAGGGTTTCACTACACAATTTTTTCAAAATTGTTGGTTTATTATTAAAAATGATTTGATTGTGGCTGTGGTAGACTTTTTAATGGTAATTCTTTTCCTAGATATTTTTAGCACTTCTATTGTTCTCATACCTAAGAAAGATAATCTGAACTATTGGAGTGAATTTAGACCTATTAGTCTTTGCACCTTCTTCAATAAGCTGATTTCCAAAATTCTTACCAACAGGCTTAGTCCTTTACTTCATAAGATATCTCTCTCAACCAAATTGGTTTTGTTAAAGGTAGATCTATTTCAAATAACATTTTACTCACCCAAGAATTAATTCATGACTTAGATGCTAAGACTAGAGGTGGAAACATTCTTTTTAAATTATATATTACCAAAGCTTTTGATAATATATCTTGGGATTTCCTCTTCCATAATTTGAATTTATTTGTGTATTTTGATAAATTTACTTTTCTTATTAATAATTCTATTAATAATGTTTGGTTTTTTATTTTGTTTAATGGGGAAGCTTTTGACTTCTTTCATTCTTCCCATGGCTTAAGACAAGGGGGCCCTGTATCTCTTACTTTATCTATTATTGTTATTGAGTACTTATCTAGGAGCATCAATGAGTTATTTTTAAACAATCCTAGTATGTACTATAGAACCCTTGGTGGTCTTCCTATTTCCCACTTAAGCTTTGTAAATTATTTCATTATTTTTTTGCAATGCTTCTATTCAACATATCAAGAACCTCAAGATTTTTTTAAATAAATTTGGTAAAAAAAAGTAGTCTTTTTATCAATGATAACCAAAGCTATTTTACTATTTCTTCAAGTATCTCTAATAATAAAATCAATCAAATTTGGCATATCACTAATTTTAAACATCAACACTTACCTCTTAAGTAATTGTGTGCTCCTCTATTTTGGTCCAAAATGATCTCATCCTTTTGATGACTTAATTCAAAAACTTTTAAATAAAATTTTTGTTTGGGAATTCCATTTACTTTCCTTTGGTGGCAAGCTCACTATTCTTAAAAGCGTTATCAATTTTATGCCCTTTTATTTGATTCAAACTATTATTCTCACTAATTCTACTCTTATCAAAATCTTAATAAATTCTTTTGGGGATCCAATAATTCTATTAAAAGAATGCATTGGACATCCTAGCATAAATGCTGTGGTCCTTTGGGTGAAGGTGGTCTTGGTTGCAAACTTATTCGTTGACCGCCTTCTCTCATATGCTCGTGGAATTTTAGAAAGAATGATAGCCTTTGGGTTAATTTTATGATGGAAAAATATTCCCAAGGTAAAAACCCTCTTATTTGTGCTTATAAAGTTGGTGACTCTCCGGTTAGGAAAATACTTTGCTCCATTAAATGGATTTTTGAATCTTTAATATCTTGGAGTGACCCTCTTATCTGTGCTTAATATCTTCTTTCTTTTGGCAATACATCAATTCACTCCCTTTTATCTATACACTCTACTGTTGCTATCAAAGTTTAATATTTTTGGCTTAATAAAAATTGGAATGGAAATAAACATGAGAACTACATTCCTATTTCTATTTTTGACAAGTTTTGCAACATCACTATCTTTTCTAATAAACTTGATCAAATTCTTTTCAAGCTCTCTTACAATGGAAATTTCATTCTTAAAGAGGATTGGAATTTTATTAGAAATAAAAAAAACCCCTCTAATGTTTTCATTAAACTTTGGAACAATATCATTCCCATTTCTTATTCTATTTTAGGTTGGAGGATTTTGAATAACTTCGTTCTTATAGATTCCTTTCTCTTGCTTAAATTGTTTTATTTACCTTCCAAGTGCTATTGTTGCTTCATATTGAAAATGCTAATCATGTTTTTGTCAGTGGTGATATTGCTTCCAAACTTTGGATATGGTATGATGATTTATTTAACACTTACTATTTTTAGGGCTCCCTTTCATTATATCAACTTCTTGAAGTTTGTTTCCATAAAACTGTTAAAGGTCATATTAAAGTTTTAATTGCCATTACCTTTATTTGGTTCTTTTGGATGGATAAAAATGATGCTAAATATTAAGGCATCCCTATGAACCATAGAAGGATCCTTGCTATAACCCTAAACCCTAAACCCTAAACCCTAAAATCCTAAACACTAAAACCCTAAAATAATAAACACTAAAGCCCTAAACCCTAAACCCTAAACCATAAAAACCTAAACCAAAACCCAAAAATAAAAAATAAAACATAAACCTAAAAAATAAAATAAAAATAAAACTAAACTAAAAATGAAATCTAGACCGAAAAAATGAACTAAAATAAAAAACCTATACTAAAATAAATAAACCTAAAATAAATAAACTAAACTAAATAATAATAAAAATAAACCTAAAGAAAAATAAAAAATAAAATAAACAAAAACAAATAAAAAATAAACTAAATATACCTTAACCTACCAGTTTACTTAATTTAAACATACATAATTATTAAATAAAAAAACAATAAACCCTAAACCTTAAACTAAACCTAAACCCTAAACCCTAAACACTAAACCCTAAATCCTAAACCCTAAACTAACCCTAAATCCTAAACTATAAACCTAAACCCTAAACCCTAAGCCCTAACTAATCTAAATACACCTAAACACTAAACCCTAACCCCAAACCTAAACAACCCTAAACCTAAACACTAAACTTAAACCCTAAACTAAACCTTAAACCCTAAACTAAACCAACCAAATCTAAACACCCTAAACCTAAACTAAACTAAATAAACTAACTAAATAACCTAAACCTAAAAAACTAAACCTAAACCTAAAATTTAAACCTAAACTAAAACTAACCCTATACTTAAACCTAACTAAACTAAACTTTAACTCTTATAAACTAAACTAAACTAAAACCTAAACCTTAAACTATAAACCTAAACTTAAACTAACCCTAAACTTAAACTAAATTTAAACCTAAAACTTAAATTAAACTAAACCCTAAACATAAACTCTAAACCCTAAATACCTAAACTAAAACCCTAAACCCTAAACCCTAAACCCTAAAACCACAAACCATAAACCCTAAACCCTAAACCCTAAAAACTTAAAAACCTTAACCTAAACTAAATAAACCCTAAAAATAAAATAAAAAAAACATCAATGTAAATAAAACCTAAACCTAAACTTAAAATTAAACTAAAACCTAAAAAGAATATAAAATAAAATAAAAAATAAAAACTAAGTTAAAATAAAATAAATAAAATCCTAAACTAAACTAAAAGGAAAAATAAACCTAAAAATAAATTAAAAAACAAAATAAAATAAAAACTAAACTTAAAATAAGCATTAATTAAGCCTAAAATAAAATAAAATAAAAATGAAATAAACACCTAAACCTAGAAAATAAACCTAAAAGTAAATAAAAAATAAAGCCAAAACCCTAAATTAAAGAAAAGACCTAAACCTAAAAAAATAAAATAAAATAAACCTAAACTAAACTAAAATAAATAAAGCCTAAACCTAAACCTAAAATAAACTAAACCTAAATTAAATTAAATGAAATAAACTAAAAATAAACCTACACATAAACTAAAAATATAAAACCTAAAAATAAACCTAAAATAAAAACCTAAAACCTAAACCTAAAAATATATAATAAAAAACTTAACATAAACCTAAAAATAAAAAATAAAACCTAAACATAAAAAATAAAATAAAAAAAAACTAAACTCAAAAATAAACCAAAACCTAAACCTAGACCTTAAAAAGAAACTAAAATAAAAAACCTAAACTAAAATAAATAAACTTAAAATAAATAAACTAAACTAAATAAAAATAAGAATGAACCTACCTAAAAATAAAATATTAAATAAACTAAAATAAATAAAAAATAAGCTAAATAAACCTAAACCTACTCATTTACTTAATTTAGAAAAAATTAATAAATAAATATATAAAAACCCTAAACCTTAAACCCTAAACCTTAAATAACCCCAAACCCTGAAACCCTAAACCCGAAACCCAAACCCTAAACCCTAAACACTAAACCTTAAACCCTAAAACCCTAAACCCTAAATCATAAACCCTAAACAAACCGTAAAACCTAAGCTATCCCTAAACCCTAACCCCTACAAACCCTAAACCCTAAAGCTTAAACACTAAAGCCTAATCTCTAAACCCTAAACCCTAAACCCTAAACCCTAACCCTATTGGAGGTGCTGGTAGATATGATGGTGGATATGGAGGTGGTTGTTAGGGAGATAGGAACTGGAGGTGGGGGATTTGGTGGTGTTGATGGATCTGGAGGTGCTGGTGGATATGGAAGTGGTGGTTATGGAGGCGGGTGGAGCGACGGAGGCTACAACCATGGTGGTGGCAGAGGGATAGATCAGGGATATGATGGTAGATCGCTAAAAAGAGGGTGGTTCGATGGGAACTAGAGAAAATGAAGAACGATCGATAATTATGGAATAAGAGACGGTTCTAGTTATCTATGGTTTTGATTTGCTTAATGTGTGCTCATTTTATATCTATGTCGTTGCTTGTATCCCAGAAAACTTGGTCTACTACTTAGTTGATGAATTCAAAAATAAGAAATGTTGAATCTGAATTTGTTCTTTATCAAAAAAAACCTTAAACACTAAACCCTAAGCTAAAAAATAAACCCTAAAACTTAAAACCTAAAAACCCTAAAAACCCTAAAACCCTAAACCAAAAAACTCTAATCCCTAAACCCCAAAACCTAAACTCTACACCCTAAACCCTAAACTAAGCTAAACCCTAAAGCCTAAACTAATCTAAACCCTATACCCTAAATTCTAAACACCAAACCCTAAACCCTCAACTAAAAAACCCTAAACCCAAAAACCTTAAACCCTAAACCCTAAACCCTAAACTAAACCATAAACCCTAAAAACCTGAACCCTAAACCCTAAACCCAAAACCCTAAAACACTAAACCATAAACCCTAAACCCTAAAACCCTAAACCCTAAACCCTACAACCCTAAACCCTAAACTAAACCAAAAGCCTAAACCCTAAACCCTAAACTAACCCTAAACCCTAAAGCCTAAACACTAAACACCAAATCCTAAAAACCTAAAAACATAAACCTACACTAAATATAACTTATAAATAAAATAAATAAGAAAACTTAAGGCTAAATAAAATAAAAAAATAAAATAAAATAAAAACCTAAACCTAAAAATAAAAATTAAAATTAAATTAAAATAAAATAAATAAAAACTAAACTAAATTAAAAAATTAAATAAGCCTAAAAATTGAAAAAATAAAATAAAAACTAAACCTAAAATTAAGATAAAATAAACTTAAAATAAAATAAAATAAAAACTAAATAAATATATAAACCTAAAAAATAAACCTAAAAATAAATAAAAAAAATAAAACTTAAACCCTAAAATAAAAAAAAACTTAAACCTAAAGTAAAAATAAAATGAATAAAATAAAATAAACCTAAACTAAAATAAATAAAACTTAAACCAAAACCTAAAATAAACTAAACTTAAACCTAAACCTAAACTAAATAAAATAAACTAAACTAAAAATAAACTTAACCTAAACCTAAACCTAAACTAAAAAATAAAACCAAAAAATAAACCTATAATAAAAACATAGAACCTAAATCTAAAAAAATAATAAAAATTGAAACCTAAACCTAAAAGATAAAATAAAAATAAAAACAAACTAAAATAAATAAACCTAAAATAAATAAACATAAAATAAATAAATCTAAAATAAATAAACTAAACTAAATAAAAATAAAAATAAACCTAAATAAAAATAAATAATAAAATAAACTAAAATAAATAAAAAATAAACTAAATAAATTAAATAAAGCTAAACTTACCAACTTACTTAATTTAAGAAAAAATAAATGAATAAAACCCTAAACCCTGAACCGTAAACCCTAAACCCTAAAAACCCTAAGCCCAAAACCCTAAACCTTAAGCCTTAAAGCTTAAATCCTATGCCGTAAACCCTAAACCCTAAACCCTAAACACTAATAACTAAATCCTAAACTATAACCCTAAACTAAAACCTAAAACTAAACCTAAATCTAAACCATAATCTTAAAACCTAAATCCTAAACCTAAAACCTAAATCTAACCTAAAAAAAATAAACTAAATAATCCTAAACTAAATAAACCTAAACTAAAAAAATAATAAACCTAAACTAAATAAATCATAAACTATAAAATAAAACCTAAATAAACCTAAATAAAATAAAACTAAACCTAAACCCTAAACTAAATAAACCTAAACCAAACTAAACTAAAACTAAATAAAACTAAATAACTCTAAAATAAACCCTAAACACTAAACCCTAAAGCCTTAAACCCTTAACCCTAAACCTTAAACCTTAAACTGACCCTAAACCTTAAGCTAACCCTAATCCCTAAACACTAAAGCTTATACCCTAAACCTTAAACCACAAACCTTAAAATTGTAAACCCTAAAACACTAAACCCAAGACCTTAAACCTTAAACCCTAATCACTAAACCCTAACCCTAAACTCTAAGCCCTAAACCAAAACATAAAGTATCTAAATAAATAAAAAATAAACCTAAACCTAAAAGCTAATAAGCCTATGCCTAAACCTAAAACTAAGAAAGCAAACCTTTGTAAGAACATCGCCAAACTGCCACTATCGATCAGGCGAGGCGGATTATCATAGTGGTGGTGGGGTGGAGGTGCTAGTGGGTATGGACTTATGGAGGTGGGAGGAGTGACAGAGGTTACAGTCATGGTGGTGGAGGAGGGAGAGATCAGGGATATAATGGCATATCCTACTACTTGAGAGGCAGGGGTGGTTCTGATGGGAACTGTAGAAATTGAAGAATGACCAATCCGATCTACTACCCTAAACCTTAAACCCTAAACCTTAAACCTTAAACCCTAAACCCTAAACCCTAAACCCTAAAACTCTAAACCCTAAACTCTAAACCTTAAACCCTAAACCCTAAACACTAAACACTAAACCTAAACCTAAACCCTAAACCCTAAACCCTAAACTAACCTTAAACCTTAAGCTAACCCTAATCCCTAAACACTAAAGCTTAAACCCTAAACCCTAAACCATAAACCTTAACTCTAAACATTAAACCCTAAAATCATAAATCCTAAAACACTAAACCCAAGGCCTTAAACCTTAAGCCCTAATCACTAAACCCAAACCCTAAACTCTAAATAAAACCATAACATAAAGTATCTAAATAAATAAAAATAAAACCTAAACCTAAAGTTAATAAACCATGCCTAAACCTTAAACACTAAGAATGAGCAAACCTTTAGAACATCACCTAACAACTCATCTAGATCCTTTATTAAGGCGATTATCATAGTGGTGGTGGGGGATGTGGAGGTCTTGAATGATATAGGGTGGCGGTTATGGAGGCGGGAGGAGTGACAGAGGTTACAATCATGGTGGTGGAGGAGGGCGAGATCAGGGATATAATGGCATATCCTACTACTTGAGAGGCGGGGTGGTTGATGGGGCTGGAAAGCGAAGAATGACCAATCCGATCGACTCTTATGGAAGTATCTTCTGAGAGTTCTAGTAATCTAGAGTTTTTTTTTTGTTCATGCTCATCTTTTATCTATGTCATGTCTTAAAAACTTGGTTACTACTTGGTTGATGAAATCAAAAGAGGAAATATTGAATCTTTGTTCTATGTTAAAAATATAAAACCTAATAAACATAAACCCTTAACCTAATACCTAAACTCTAAAACCTAAACTAAAACATAAACTCTTCCTAAACTAAACTAAACTCGCCTAAACCAAACCCTAAAACAAAATAAACCTAAAACATAAACTAAACCCTAAATAAAAACTTAAACCCTAAAACCTAAACCTAAAAAACACTAAAACCTAAACCCTAAATCCAAAACCTACCAAACCCAAACTAAACTCTACCAAATCCCAAACCCAAACCAAAACCCTAAACCCTAACCCAAACCCAAAACCCAAAATCAAACCTAAAACCTAAAACTAAACTAAACTAAAAATAAAACCTAAAGTAAAATAAAACTTAAATAAATTAAATAAATAAAATAAAATGAAACTAAAACTAAACCTAAACCTAAACCTAAACCTAAAAATTAAATAAAATAAATAAAATAAAATAAAACTAAACTAAAAATAAAATAAACCTAAAATAAAACCAAAAAAAATAATAAAATAAACATAAAATAAAATAAAATAAACATAAAAATAAAATAAAACCTAAAATAAAATCTAAAATTAAAACAAAATCTAAAAAAATAAAAAAATAAAATTAAAATAAAAAATAAACTAAACCTAAACCTAAACCTAAAGAAATTAAATTAAAACTTAAATAAAATAAACTAAACTAAATAAAAAAATAAACCTAAAAATAAAAATAAATAAAAATAACTAAAATAAATAAAATAAACTGCCATTTACTTAATTTAAAATTAAAAATTAAAGAAAAAAAACATTAAACCCAAAACTAAACACTAAACAAAACCCAAATCCTAAATCTAAATCCTAAACCCTAAACATTCAATAAACCCTAAACTTTAAACCCTAACCTAAACACTAAAATGCTGCTAAACTAAACCCTAACATAACCTATAACCCTAAACCCTAAACCCTAAACCTTAAACCTTAAACCTTGAACCACAAACCCTAAATTCTAAATCCAACTAAACCCTCCTTAAACTAAATCATACCCTAAATCCTAAACCCAAAACTAATATAACCTTAAACCTTAAATCCTAAACCCTAAACCTAAACTATCCTAAACCTTTAAACCTCTAAACTAACCTCTTTTTCTGCTTTGCCCCAAACTTTCTCATCTAAATCCCCAATTTGTCCATTGGTTTATTTCTTGTATTTTGTATATTTTCATTTTCCATTTTCTCTTTTATTTTTTTTCTTTTGGTTTGCCATAAATTTCTAATTGTAGTTCTTTGAGCAATAGTTGGATTACCAAGAAAATGTACTCTCGGATAAAATTATATACATCCAAAAAAATTAAAAAAATAAACCATAAAACCCTAAACCTTGCAAAAACCATTCTTTAACCCTCCCTAACCTAAAAAACCAAAAGAAAATTCTCATTGTTTTGATTTCTCCCCCAAATATAATTCATTTGTTAAATGATTCTTTTTATTGTTTATTTAATAAAAATTGATTACAATCTTCACTCATCCTTTTTGAATCTTTATTGAATTTGAAACAAAAGAAATGTTTATGTGAACAATTTAAACTTTTCGATTCCTCGATTGATCCTTGCATCCTTGCTAGATTTGATAGATAAAAATGAAGCTTTATGGAGATCAAAAATGAGGAATTTAATACTATGCATCATTCTAATTCAATGGAGAATATGGCTTTAATATCTCATGATAATCAGATTGATAAAATTGATTCCTTATTCCAAATTCAGGATGATTTAGCTTCTCAAAAAAAATTGATTTTATCTAATAATTTGGCTAATGTTGAGGAAGGGTTTGGTGTTCCCACTTACTTTTTTAAAAAATCAATTTTTGCTCCGTCCCTTGCTATTTCCAAAGCTCATTTATCTTTAATAAATTCTATTATCTTGGAAGAAGAAGAATTCACTTCTCATCAGAAGATTTCTCCTAAATTTGTGACTAATGTTGCTAAATTCTTTTTGGATGATGCTTCAAAGGGCAAAGAAAATGGCCTCCAAACTTTCCATTCGAAAAAGAAAAAAATGTTAAAATTCTCCTACCAAATTGCTAGAAACACTAGAGCTTATGGCCTCCTTCTCTTCTCTCAATTAACTTTTATTTACCCTTTCTTTTCTTTATGTTTAATTTTTTAGTTTTGAATGTTAGAGGATTTGTACCCTCTATTTGTAACCATTATTAGAAATCTTTGTATCCATAATATTTTTACTTATTATTCTTGAGCCACTTATTCATGCTAATAAAATTAACCAAGTTGCTAGAATGATTGGTTTCAATAAATTTTTCTCTAATGTTAGCAATAAGATTTGGTGTTTTTGGATTAACTTTGTAGACATTTCTATTCTTGATGATTTTCATCAAGTTGTCAATGCTCAAATCTCTTATGGTGATTATTGTGTTTTGGGCTCTTTTGTTTATGCATCTTGTAATAGATCTGGTAGAAATCTTCTTTGGGATAACTTGATTAATTTTGCCACCTCTGTCAATAAACCTTGGTTTGTTGGTGGTGATTTCAATAGTATTTTGTTCTCTTCTGATGATGTGGTGGTTTCTCTCCAAATATTCATTCCATGGAAGATTTTTCAAATATGATACTTGATTGTAATTTGAATAATATTGGCTTTAGGGGTTCTAACTATACTTGGTAAAACTCTAGACTTTGGCAAAGGTTGGGTCAGACTCTTTTTAATACTCATTGGATTACTCAATGACCTATTACTTCTATAGATCATTTAAGCGAGAACCTTGATCATGCTCCTCTTTTGGTTTCTATTAAAATAATTCTAATAGATTAAAGAATTTCTCTCCTTTTTTAGATTTGGATTAGTTAATGTTGACCTCACTTTGGAGTGAGTTCTCAACCTCCTCATCTTAGACCTAGGGATCTTCTAGACACTAAGACTTCAGACACTTCTAGCTATTAGATGAACACTTAACCTAAATTTAGAGACTTAGAAGGGTTAATCATAGGATTAGGCTATGCCTTAGGGATTAAGGAGAGTCACCTACTTTATATCCTAAATTTGACCTATGTTCACCTAATCAAACCAAACATAAAATTCAATTCAAATATAAAAATACAAATCCAAATCTAAATCAAATGACTAAAGCCCATGATCGGATCCAAAATCAAAATCCTTCCTAAGCCCTATGATTTATCTTATGGACTTAGCCAAATCCAAATCAATCCAAATTCAATTGATTTTCGCAAAGATAAATTCAACCCTTCAATCAATTTATCAAATTCAAACTCAAACTCAACTTCAAATCATGATCCAAACCTAAATCCAAATAAAATCAAATCCAAATCAAACCCTTAAGCTGGACTTAGCCAAGTTACCTAAAATCAATCAATCCTTCAATCCTCATTCCAAGTTCTACCTAAACTCATAATAAAACCATCAAGTAAATCATTCATATTAGAATTCAAAATCAAATGCAATTTTAGTCAAGTTTAAGCCTAAATTAAATTAAATCATGATTTGAATGTTAAGTCACTAATATATATATAAAAAAAAAATAACAAATAAAAATTATAATTTAACATACACAATCATCCATTTAAATCTAAAATGAACTACAAAGAGAGAGAGAGAGAGAGAGAGAGAGAGATTAAACCAATTCTAAACTTCAAATGAAATTTATTAGAATTAAATCAAAATAAAAACTAAAATAAATGTTATATATATAATATATTAATCATTTAATTAAAATAATTAATTTATCAAATTATGAATCCATATTATCAATAATTATTAATCATAATTATAATTATCTTATTTTATACATATAACTTATAAATTATCATTCAATTATTTACTAAAGTTATTAAAATTATGTAAAACTTTTAAAATCATTTATTTTGAAAAAATCAGGTTTCACCAAGTTTAAAAAAAAGTGAAAAAGATAAAACTATTAAATGACCTACATCTTGCTAGTTTATTTGATTCAATAAAATGTAAAAAAAAAAGAAATAATAAGAGGGAATGTTGGAGAAGTTGTGAGGCATGTGTTGACATCTCTCTCTCTCTCTCCCGAGAAAACACGACACTAAAAAAAATGAGGCCCATCTTTTTTTCATCTCCCCTTTAGCCAAGAGAAGCTGAAGCCCTCTCATTCTTGTTTCACTTAGAGTGCCTCTCCCATCCCATCCAACAAAAATAAAAAAAATCTCTAGCACCTCTCCTCCATTGAAAATGAACTCTCCCTCATGTCCATCTCTTCCTCTCAAGCAGGCCTAGACCCAAAGATGCATCCAGCCTCCCTCTTCCTCCAGGTGACCTCTCTTCCCTCACTTGCTCCAAAAGACACAATAGCATGCATGGGTAGGTGATCGAGACTTCCTTGATCCCAATTAGCCCCATAAATTGCTACCTAAAAGCACATGAGACATCCTATGAATTTTCTATTGATCGATCAAACCATGCCACTTTCGCATAGCACCAGTGAACTCTCCTCTATGCCTCCATACTCTTTCATAAAGACCATGACTTTCTAGCCCCAAGCATCGTCTTCTTCATCATTTCTCCCATCATTGGTGGGAGAAGAACCCCTTCGAAGGTCTCCAGTAGATGGTTCTCTAGATTTAGTGTGAAGAAAGAATCCTTACCTAAAATTGTCAAGGCCAGTGATCTAGTCCTCCATAAGTGTGCCGTTGAGGTCTCCTTGGAGGATATCAGATCGAAGAAGATCCAAAGGATCATAAATGACATGATTGTCATGCGAAGGCCATTACTCACCTCCATAAACTATTATTCCTTTGAGGGAAATGAGGCGTGGACATGGAATAGATGTAAGTATTGATGAAGAATAGTATGCTAGGGATTTAATTTGAAAGCCATCCTCGATGATCGTAAATTCCAAATCAAAGCTTGTTGGTAGCGCTGGAGGGTTCTTTAATGATCCATAGTGGTATGCTCACTTAGCTTTTGAACCTATTATTTTCAATGCCCTAACATCATATATATATAATCTAGGTGGAGATTATTATTCTTGAAGACACAAAGGAATACATTAGCTACTCTAAGAGTGAAACTAAAGCACAAGACCATCGACCTTTTGATCTGGTAAAATTAATCCAAAGCTTAGAAGAAGGGAAAAATAATTTTGTTCTTTGAAAGATGTTTGAGCATTGATGGATTTATAGCTATGGTAGAGAGGCATCTATAGGTGAAGGTCGCTGGTCATGATCATTTTGGTCAACCTATCAAAATTAGAGCTTCTAGATGGATGACTCGCATATTATAGCATGAGTTTGATCATCTGAATGGGACTATATATATGGATAAGATTATTAGAACATTCAAAAGTCAAGAATCTAATTTTCCTATTCCAATAGGATGCCCAAAGCCAAGTGTCTATGAGCAAGTGAGGAGGAAGCAAACCAGCAAAGAAAAGAATGCTTGAAGTATTGATTGACCAACAGACACCTCAATGTTTCTTCTAAATGAAATACACCGGACATTAGCTCTCATGATGTATAATTCTAAAATGCTTAGAAAGCTTTAGGGATCTTATGTTTGATGTGTTGAATGCAAGTGTCGTTAGGATCCAACCTTTAGAGCCCATGCACTTTACTTTTTAATCTTTTCGGTGAGAGTTTAGAGACAAAATAAAGACTATTCATTTTATGTGTTTGAAGTGAATAGTTTTGATTATGCTGAATGGCATAATGATTTGATTCCACCTATCAAGCCATGATTAACTCATGGGTCATTTGATCTTTGATCGAATGATCATGATTAATCCAATAATTTATTTGTTATTAAATTCAATCGGATCTAAAAAAGGAGTTAATCAGTCTTTACAATAAAAAAGAAAGAAATAATATGTGATCAAACAAAATCCCAAAAAATGTACAAATTAAATTATTATGAAATTTAAGTAAAACTTAGTATAAAAAAATTAACTAAACCAATAACATTATAAATATTATAATCAAATATAAAAGTTATTTGAACATAATTTATGAAAGTCAATTATAAAAAATCAATCTCTAATTATTATATGTTGATCTTAAAAAAGAAAATTTAGTTATGAGACATATCCTTAATTATAATTAATTTAACTATTAATTACAATTGACTAAGCTTTATTTGATTAGTTATTCATATAAAATATTAGAGGAAAATGATTAGGACTTCTTTCTTAATTGTTTCCTCTAATTTATTTCATTAAGAGAGGGGATTTATGGAATAGGATTGGGACCTCTTTCCCAACCCATTCCATAGATCCATTTCATTTGGAGGATAATTATTCAATTTGGTGAATTAAGTAAGAGAAATCGACTAATTAATTAATGATTTTATTAATCAATTTAAAATTACAATCATATCTGATCTTCATTAATTAATTCATGGGTAGATCTTTAGGTGTTTAATAGCCTAAAGAAAGTTAATGAAATTATGATTTACCCATATGTGTTGGAAAATCATAAAAGTAATTAATTAAGTTCCTTAATCTAATTAATCAATAATTATGAGCTAATTGCATTAGACCCTTTCATTTCTTAGGATCATTGCAAGTTATTTTTGATGCATATCATGTTGGCTCATAATTATTTAATGAATTACTTTAAGGTAACATAGGTTAATTTATGAATTTAATGCATATTACAACCTAATTAATCTATAAAGTCACTTAATTACATTTTATTAAACTAAATTAATTCACAAACATGGGAATGTGTTAGGATCAACAAACTTTCCTTCATTTCATTAAATCAAATTGAAACATAAAATTTAAAAGTGACATAAGAAACTTTGGTTTACTTCAAATGTTTTATTTTATGATTGTCTTTAGGAATTAATTTAATTGAATGAAATCATGTGTTTATGTTTAGTTATTCCTCTCCAATCATATTAAATGTTGTATGTCATTTGATTCATGCATTCATCTTTTGCAAAATTAACTAAATTAAATGGTTCCCTTTATGTCAAGCTTGCATGTGTTGATTTAATTTAATATAAGTTTGCCTATTATCACTATTAAATCAAAGTTATTTTCAAAGTTTATAAGTCAACTATAACATTTTAGTGATAATAGTTATAAATATTTATAAGCTTGCATGTGTATGGCTTAGAACATGTGATATGGAGTTCTCTTTCTTTAGTATATATGGATTTGCATAAAGTTTGAATGTTAACAAGTGTATAGTACATTTGAAAAGGACATAACATTTGTTTGAATTCATTCCAATGTATTTCTATGTTAGAATTTAGATAGAACTTTAGCTCACATATATAAATAATTCAATTGAAAGAAATATAACTTTTGCATGATTTTCCATTCTTGTAGTCACTTGTACATTCATGTGTATTCAAGAATAGTATATCTAGTCTGACATTCCAGGATGCAAGGCTTTAAGTAGCCCCAAGGAGGTCTTTACCACTCCCTTAGTTTAACAATGGAAGTATCGCTTAAAACTTTTATACACTTGTATGTTCATTTAGCTAGTGAATGCAAATCTCCTTTTCAACTATAGATCACATGTATAAACAATTCAATTGAAAGAAATACAACTTTTGTATGATTTTCCATTCTTGTAGTCCCTTGTACAATCATTTGTATTCAAGAATAGTTGGTATATCTAGTATGGACATTCCGAGGATGCAAGGCTTTAAGTAGCCCCTAGGAGGTCTTTACCTCACTCCCCTAGTTTAATAATGGATAAGTATCTGCTTAAAACTTTTATACACTTGTACGTGCATTTAGCTAATGAATGAAAATCTCCTTTTCAACTTTAGCTCACATGTATAAGTAATTCAATTGAAAGAAATACAACTTTTGCATGATTTTCCATTCTTGTAGTCATTTGTACATTCATGTGTATTCAAGAATAGTGGGTATATCTAATCTAGACATTCCGGGGATGTGAGACTTTAAGTAGCCCCAAGAGGTCTTTATCTCATTCCCCCAGTTTAACAATGGCAAAGTATCCGCTTAAAACTTTGATACACTTGTATGTGCATTTAGCTATTGCATTAAGATCTCCTTTTCTACAAATATACACATTTACATTCATCATCTAAGTGTGCTAAAACTTATTGTATGTGTACATATATTTAAGATTAATATCATATGCATGTCACATGTGATGGAAAGGAATGATTGAACATATGTCATGTGATAGTAATTCAATTGAATTAATCTTAAGATTCCTTTCATATTAAATAAGATTATTTTAAGTGAGCCTAAACTTAGGATTAAGTTAAAATTTATAATAACCATTCACTAAAGAGAGCTAAATCAAATTTACATGCTTTAAAAATTGGCTTAAGGTAGGGATGAAAGAGGGCAATCCTCTTTCCTTCATATAACACTTAGTTGCTAAGTGTAATATGAAACAAAAGAAAACACAAATTAAAATTCTCAAATCAATTAAATAACTTCAAGTGAGACCAACCCTTCATGTTAAATTAAATCTTTCTAAACTTAAAGAACTACAACTCTAATGCCTAGCAAGACATACCACACATGCCTTAACACACACATTAGAATTAAGTCACTACTTCTAGCTTTATGTTAGGGAAGTGCTTGGTATGATGTATATTTTAGTTTGAGATGTATTATTATAGGATGATGTTAGGGTGTATGCCTCATAGACTTGATGGGTAGCCTAATCTAATTGTGTTTTTTGTAGGTGATTATGTTTAATGGGCAAAAATAAATACAAATGCACTCTTTGAAGGTTGTGTAGCCCCAAGCATAATCCAAGTTAGGATGGTGGGCTTGGTTACCCATGTATGCGTGCTAAGTCTAAATTATGACATAACTACTTGGGATTGTATGTATGTTTAACTAACCTTTGTTTTATAGGAGCAGTTAGATTTACTTTTCCTATTCTTAATGTAATTTTGCAATTAGGATTTAGGATTAGTACTATGGGGGATAAGGATGAGGTTTGGCTAGAAGACTTTGTCCTGGGAGGCCATGTGATGCCTTTGAAGTGGAGCAAATTAAATTAAAGGAAAGAAATGAAGACTTGAAGAAAGAAGAATGAAGACCCCCATAGCATTCATTCATTATAAATTATAATTATTATGTTGTAATTTTTGGTTGTAAAAAGGTAGAGCTCAGCTACCCATATTTTCTTTTTTGGGTTGTACAGTGGTACCCGACCGTATCAGCCTTTTTTTCTTTCATGATAGTTAAAGAAATTGGTTCATGATTTGCTTAGGATGTGTACTAGAAATGCAATGCTTTTCTTAATTTCTTAAATGATTGATGTTTGAATGTGTGGCTTGATGCGATTAGGCTCTTAGAAAAATAAATCTTTTATCCAACTACAACACATAGCTACAGTTTTAAATAATTCATAACCTCACATAAAGCCTAGGCATTAAATCAAGATAATTAAAATATTTAGCAACCCTTAGCTGAATGTTGTATTGCCTCACATCATGTATGCATATTGTTTTACTCTTACTAAGAGGGTTTCCACCCATAGGGAAGTCTTGACCTTTGAGGGCCTCTGGAAAACACCAATTCCATTTATTTAACCATCTAACTTCATCATGCATATAGGCATACCAAATCCCAAAACCTTGTCAAAAAAGTGTCCAAATAATTTGAAAAGATTTGCATTTTTGATTAAGTCATTACTCATACCACTCTTCTCTAGTCTCTATGGTTTAAGGACTTTCTCTTTTAAAACAACAAACAACTATCTTCAAAATGCATTTTCTTGCTACATTTTTTAAAATCATGGAGATTTCCTAACTCTACTATAACCTAGAACATTTTATTCTCTTTTGCATAAAACCCTAGATTTTCATAGTTATTCTTCTCATGAAACTAGATAATTATTTCATTTCCCTTTTAATTTTCTTCCATTAATAATTTTATTTCCTTACAATTTTCTACTAGCATAGAGACATACTAAGAGTATTTCATTTTATGTACAAGTTTATAATTAGATTTTAGAATTTTCTAAAGATAAATCATGCTTAAGAGTCCTTTAAGTGATGTTTAAGTATTAGATCATTATTTACTCATAGATCACAATATTTCATAAATATCTCAAAAAAATTTAAATGTTGCTAACAATTAGAAAGCTCTTTTACATCTTGATAATTTAATTATGGGGATGAATAGGCTCAGGTTTAAATTAAAATGACTTAAATAAAATCTAGTTTGGTGGAACAAGCATTATTTTAAAAATCTTTTTGCAAATATGAAGGATATGGAAAATTTTGTTTATGATCTTGAAGTTTATATTATGAAGAAACCTTCCAAGATGATGAACTTGAATGACACGAAGGATAAACATGTTAATTTTCAAAATATGGAAGAAAATTATTAGCAACAAAAAGCTGCTAGTAAACATATTACAGATGGTGATAGGAATACTAGGTATTTACACTTTTAGTTATAAAAAAGAGAGCTTTAAAAAATATTTAGAAAATTAAAAATGATAATGGAGAATGGATTACAGAGAATAATGATATTAAGGATTCGGTTATTAATTATTTTAGAAATATGCTTAATAAGAGTTGCTCTTATGAAGCTATTTCTAAATTACACTTGATTCCTTCTATTATTACTAATGATGACAATGCTTTGTTTACTATTTTTTCGAATGAAGATGAAAATTTTAAAGTTCTTAATAGCATGAAGATATATTTTATTGCTGGATTGGAGGGTTTCACTAGTCAATTTTTTTCAAAAATATTGGTTTATTATTGAAAATGATTTGATTGATGTTGTGGTTGATTTCTTTAATGGTAATCCTTTTCCTAGATATTTTTTAGCACTTCTATTATTCTCATACCTTAGAAAAATAATCCGGACTATTGGAGTAAGTTTAGACCTATCAGTCTTTGCACCTTCTTTAATAAGCTAATTTCAAAATTATTGCCAATAGGCTTAGTCCTCTTCTTCATAAGATCTCGCTCAACCAAACTAGTTTTGCTAGAGGTAAATCTATTTCTTATAATATTTTACTTGCCCAACAATTAATTCATGATTTAAATCTTAGGAATTATGGAGGAAACATTCATTTCAAATTAGATATTACCAAAGCTTTTGATAATATCTCTTGAGATCTTTTTTTCACATTATGAATTTATTTGGGTTTTCGATAAATTTATTTTTCCTATTAAAATTGTATTAATAATGCCATTTTCTATTTTGCTTAATGGGGAAGCTTTGGGTTTCTTTTCGTCCTCCCATGGCTTAAGATAAGGGGATCCTTTATTTCTACTTTATTTATCATTGCTATTGAATACTTACTTAGGAGCATCAATGATTTATTCTTAAATAATCCTAGTATGTATTAGAGAACTCTTGGTGGTTTTCCTGTTTCCCATTTAAGCTTTGTGGATGATTTCATTATTTTTTGCAATGCTTCTATTCATCATATCAAGAATCTTAAAAATCTTTTAAATACATTTCATAGAAAAGTTACTATCAATGATAACAAAAGTTATTTCAATTACTTCTTCCAGTATCTCCAATAATAAAATCAATCACATACTACATATAATTTTAAACATCAACATTTACCTCTTAAGTACTTGGGTGCTCCTCTTTTCAAAGGTCCAAAATGATCCCATCTTTTTGAGTTAATTCAAAAAATTTTAAATAAAATTTCTATTTGGGAATTCATTTACTCTCCTTTGGTGGTAGGCTCACTATTCTTAAAAGCACTCTCAATTCAATGCCTCTATTTGATTCAAACTATTATTCCTACTAATTCTCTTATCAACTCATCGCTTAATAAATTTTTTTGGGATCCAATAATTCTATTAAAAGAATGCATTGCAGGCATAAATGTTGTGGTACTTTTGGTGAAGTTGGTCTAGTTTGCAAACCAATTCATGAAGCTATTATTTTCTTCTCTCATAAGCTCTAGTGGAATTTTAGAAAGAATGATAGTCTTTGGGCTAAATTTATGATGGAAAAATACTGCCAATGTAGACACCCTCTTATTTGTGGTTATAATGTTGGTGACTCTCCGGTTTGAGAATGGCTTTGCTCCATTAAATGGGTTGCTAAATGCTTAATATCTTGGGGTATTCATTTGGACTCATCCTTCTTTTAGCGAGATAATTGGATTGGCAATGGATTTATTGACTCCCTTTTATCTACACACTCTACTGCTACTATCAAAGTTAACTCTTTTTTGGATTAATAACAATTGGAATGAAAACAAACTTGAAAAATATATCTTTATTTCTCTTTTGATAACTTTAGAAATGTCCTATTTTTCTAACAAACTGATCAAATTCTTTTTAAGCTCTCTTATAATGGTGAATTCATTCTTAAAGAGGTTTAAATTTTATCGAGATAAGCAAACACCTCTAATGCTTTCATTAAACTTTGGAACAATATCATTCTCATTCTTATTCAATTTTAGCTTGGAGGATTTTGAATAACTTTATTCTTGTAGATTTTTGCTCTAGAATAAAGGGTTTTATTTACCTTCTAAGTGCTATTGTTGCTTTCATATTGAAAATGTTAATCATGTTTTTTTCAATGGTATTGCTTCCAAATTATGGATATGGTATGATGATTTATTTAACACTAACTATTTTTTGGTTTCCTTTCTTTATATCAACTTCTTGAAGCTTGTTTCTAAAAAAAATTGAAAGGTCATATCAAAATCATAATTGGTAACCTTTATTTGGTTCATTTGGATGGATAGAAATGATGCTAAATAACATGGTATTCCTATGAATCATAAAAGGATCTAGAACTAAAGAAAAAAATTCATGCTATTTAATGTTAATTTAATTAGCAACATCCATTTTAGAGGTTACAAATTTATGGCTAAAAAATTAGGTCTCATTACTTATTTCTTTCAATAAGGCTATTAGGATATCCATTGGATCAAACCTAATGAGAACTTTATTAAAATCAATACTGATGGTTCAGTTTCACCTAATAAATATGGTTTGTGGATGGTATTGGATTCTATTGTCATTTTGCTTTTTTATCTCCTCAAAGCATGTTTTATTATTCATGTTGAGCTTATGGATATTAATAAAACTATTGATATATTTTTGAACATAGGCCTCTTTAATATTTGGATTGAAGTTGACACACTTCTTTTACTTGATTTGGTTACTTCTAATAAAATGGGGAATGCAAATTTATTTTATCTCTTTAATCACACTAAAACCCTCCTCTCTCAAGTTTGCTACAAAATTTCTCATATTCTTCGTGAAGGTAATGTTTGTACGGATTTTCTAGCCAATTTAGGTGTTGAATTAAATGAGCTCACTATATTAGATAATCAAAACTTACCTAAGATGCTAAGAGGCTTGGTTAATCTAGATAACTCTGGACTACGACTTAACTTTGTTTTTTTTTTGTTGGTCTTTAGCTATGGTGTTTTCTTTGAGCCTTTTATTGATTCTTTGCTTTTGTGATTTCCCATATTTGGATTGCTCTTTGTTGTTCTTCTTTAGGGTCTTGGCTAACTTCATTTCTATGAGTGCTACCTTGTTTGGTGGATGTTGCTATTTGTTTCCTCTACCAGTTGTCTTGGGTGGTGTTTATTTGAAGGCGGTTGTTAGTCTTTTCATTTCTGTAGTGTTGGGCTTTTTTACTACTTTTCCTTCCTGGCTTGATGGCTCTGAGGTTGTTCCCCTCGGCTTATGGCTTGAAGCTTGATGTTTTGTGGTTATTCCTTCCTATTTTTCTCTTTGGTGTTTTGTTTCTTGGGTCTAGAAGGGACTTTATTTTGCTCGGGTCACTTTCCTTTCCTCCCTGGTTTACTGTTGGTGGGTTTGTGGTCCTCATAGGCTTGCTTTTCTGTGGTTGTTTGCCTGGCTGGGTGATTATAACAATTGTTTCTTTATTATTTTTGGTGGCCTCCTATTGGGTTCTAGTTATGCTTGCTATCAATTTTCCCCTCTGAATGAGGTTGGCCTCATATCTAGGCTGGTTGCTTCCTTATTTGAGTTGGATCTTCTACTATTGTGGTGAATGGTTGGGTGTTCTTGTTGGCTGGCTCAGTTGATTGGCTATATTGGTTGGCTGGGTTGGTTGACTGGGTGGTCGTATTGGCTGGTTTTACCTCCTCCATTAGTGGCAGATCTGGGGGCTTGTTGGTGGTTTATATTTAGTTTGGATTTGGCCTGCTGAAGGCTATTTGTTAGCTATTGTATTTTCTATTTTGTTGATTGGGCCTTGGTGATCAGTTTTATAGGTTTTGGTTTAGTTCTGTTGGTTATGTTTTAAGCCTCCTCTGTGTCTTCCTCTCTTAGCTGCTTCTTATCTTTGCTTTTTTCTTATTTGGTGGTAGCTTAGGTCTCTTTTCTGGCATAAATGCTATTTGTTGATGAGCTAGGTGGCTTTATTGGCTATTTGCTTCTGTTTTGTTGCTGGTGAGATCTTGTGGTTTTTTTGTCTTCATTTTTGGTTTGTTGTCATTTTGGGTTGGCTGGTTGAAGGCTGTTTAGTGGCTGTTGGTTTGCCTTGGGTGTTGGTCACTTGGTTTGGTGTCTTCGATTTTATTTTGGCTATAGGTATTACCTCTTTCTGGTGTATTTTTCTCTCCTTGTTTCCTAATATCTTGCTCTTGGTTTATGGTGGTGGTTTCACTGTTACATTGGCTATTTTTGGTGGTAGCCTTGCTGGATGCTCCTTTGGTCTTTTGTTTATGTCTTGGTGGAGGTGCAGCTCCCCTTTTATCTTTGCATGTTTGCTTGGGTTATCCTCACTTGGATTGGATTGGTGTATTGTTGGTGTTAGTTGTCCCTATTTAGGTATTAGCTTTGTCTTTGGGGACAATCTTGGGATGGTTCTTTGGCATTGGGCCTATCTTTTTTTTGGTATGTTGGTTGTTAATGATGCTTGCTCTTTTTTTTTTCTCTCCCTTTTGGTGTTGGCTTTGGTGGTTTTCTGTTGTATTACTCGTCCCATGGATGGCTATTTATTGTCTTTCTTGGTTGTTTTTGTGGCTTTGTGTTTGGATGTTCTATTTGCTGATTGGAAGACTTTGTAGAATTGTTGGATGATGATCTTTGGACGACTGTCTACATGAGGTATGCTAATTATGATGGCCTCTATGTTTTCATCTATTTCTTGTTTTGGTTGGTAGCACTATATGTAATTGTAACCCTTCTTCTGAAGTTTGGATCCTTACACATAGTGTTGCTCCTTGAGATGATTGCGAATGAGCCAGAGCCTTTTCTTTACTTTGCTCCTTCTCTTTATGCCTACTTAATTGTACTCATCCTTTCCTTAGAATGTTGCAGATTTCTTTTATAGGTTGGCAGTCTAGCTAGTTGATTTTCCTGTTATCAAAGAAATCAAGTGGATTTTGCTATTGCTCATATGGATCTTCTGTTGTTGTTGATTTGGTTTTTCTTTTGCTTCTCTTTATTTAATATTGTAATAGTTTGGGGATTCATCTCTTTAGGTTTTATTATAGCTCTTTGAGCATTAGTTTAGAGATTTATCTCCTTTAAAGGCTTTGTACTCCTTATTTTTTGGCAATAAAATTCCCCTAATTTTCCTAAAAAAAACCCTAAACCCTAGACTAAAACCTAAACCCAAAACCTAAAACCAAAACCATAAACCCTATAAACCTAAAAGACTAAATCCTAAACCTAAACCCTAAACCTTAAACCACCCAAACCATAAACCCTAATTCTAAACCCTAAACTTAAACTAAATAAAAAAAAATAAAAAAACCTAAACCCACTAAATCTGACCTAAACCACACCTAAACCTAAATCCTAAACTAAACCCTAAACTCTAAACCTACCCTCCTAAACCAAACTAAAACCACAAAATGCTAGGCCACAAACCCTAACCAATAACCCACCCTATCACAAACCTAAACCTAAATAAAATAAAATTAAATATAAAAACTAAACTAAAATAAATTAACTAAAATAAACTAAAAAAAAAAAATAACTAAAATAAAAACCTAAAATAAAATATAAAAAAAATAAATAAAATAAAATAATAAAAACCAAACCAAAACTAGAAAAAAATCAAAATAAAACTAAACGTAAAAATAAAATAAAACAAAAAATAATACTAAACTAAAAAGATTATAAACCTACCTAAAATAAACAAAAATAAAAAACCTAAACTAAAATAAATAATCATAAAATATAAACTAAATAAAATAAAAAATAAAATAAAATAAATAAATAAATAAAAAATAAACTAATAAATGAGCTAAGTTTAAATTTAAAATCTAAGTCCTAAACTTAAACACAAAACCATAAACCCTAAACCCTAAACCATAAACCATAAACCCTAGACCCTAAACTTAAACCTAAACTAACCTACTTAAACCATAAATTAACCCTAAAACACTAAACCCTAAACCTAAAAAAGCACTAAAACACTAAACCCCTAAACTCTCTAAACTAACTAACTAACCTAACCAAAAAACCCTAAACTAAACCCTAACCTAAACCCTAAACCCTAAACCTAAACCTAAAATGTGAGAACCTTGATGGGGGAGCATCATCAACCAGGGTTCATTCTAGATCTGCGGTGTAGGCAAGGTGGAGGCGGGATTATGTGGTGGTGGGGAATCTAGAGGTGCTAGTGGTATGGAGGTGGTGGTGGAGGGAGGAGGTCTAGGGGTGGCGAGGAGAGATCTTAGATATGATGAGATCCCTCTAGAGAGGATGGTTTTGATGGAATGAGAATGAGGAGTCAATCTCTATGGAATTATATCTTTACATTAGAGATGGTTCTAGTTATCTAGGGTTTATGATTTTCTATATGCTCATATTTGATCTATGTTGTCGTGTCTAGAAAACTTGGTGTGTAACTTGTTGATGAAAATTGATGATCATGAATTTGTTCTCTGTTAAAAAATAAACCATAAACCTTAAACCCCACAAACCCCAAACTAAACTAAAACTAAACCCTAAACCCTAAACCCTAAAAACCCTACACCCCAAACACTAAACCCTAAACCCTAAACCTAAACCCTAATCCATAAAACCCTAAACCATTAACCCCAACCTAAACCCTAAACATAAACCTAAATATAAAATAAAATAAAATAAAAAGAAAATAAACTAAAATGTAAACCTAACAAACCTAAACCTAAACTAACCCTAAACCCTAAAACCCTCTAAACTCAAACCCATCAAACTACCCTAAACTAACCCAAACCACAAAACCTAAAACTAAACCTAACTAAAACCTAAAATAAAATAAATAAATAAACCTAAACCTAAATAAAATAAAAGGTAAAATAAAATAAACACTTAAAACACAAACCTATCAAACCTAAAATAATAAATTAAAATTAATAAACTAAAATAAAATAAATGAAACCTACTAAACTAAAAATAAGTAAACCTAAAATTAAAACCTAAATGAGTAAAGTTAAAATAAAATAAAATAAACCTAAAGAATAAATAAAACCAAAACCTAAACCTAAAAATAAAATAAAACCAAAACCTAAAATAAAATAAATAAAATAAAACTAAAAAAATAAACTAAACCTAAACTAAAAAAATAAACTAAATTAAAATAAAAATAAAATAAAAATAAACCTAAAAGATAAATAATAAACTCAAATAAAAAAAATAAACTAAATTAACCTAAACTTACCATTTGTAATTAAAAATAAAACCCTAAACCCAAACACCAAACCTAAATACTAAAAACCCCCAAACCTACTAAAACCTACAAACTAGACCAAACCCAAACCAAAATAAACCCAAACTACTAATCCAACCACAAACTAACCCTAAAATCCTAAACCCTAAACTCCTCATTAAACCCAAGCACAAAACCCTAAACTCAAAATCCAAACTCTAAACCCTAAACCCTAAACCCCTAAAACCCAAAACCCCAATTCAACCCAACCTTAAACCTAAACCTAAACCTAAAGTAACTAAATAAATAAAAATAAACCTAAACCCAGAATGAACATCACCTTCAAGGCTCGGTAGATGGTGGAGTGGAGGCGGAGGTGGTGTTATTCTGATGGTGGTGGGGATCTAGAGATGTTGGTGGATATGGAGGTGGTGTGGTGATAAGGTGGCTTATGGAGGCTAGAAGTGCGGCGGAGATGATCATGGTGGCGGAGAGATCACGTATTTGATGGCGGATCCCACTACTGAGAGTGCCGAAAGCGGAAAAAATGTCGATCCGATGCCTGGAACTATGCTTTGCAGAGATGATTCTAGTTATCTAGGGTTTTATTTTATATGTGTCCTCATTTTTTTTATCTACGTTGTCACTTGTGTCTTACAAAAGTTGGAGTGTTACTTGGTTGATGAAATCAAAAAAAAATAAATGTTGAATCTAAATTTGTTCTATATTAAAATAAAAAAAACCTTAAACCCAAAACCTTAAACCCTAAACACTAAACCCTAAACCCTAAACTAAAACCTAAAACCTAAACCTAAACCCTAACCCTAAACCCTATACCACAAATCCCAAACCCTAAACCTAAACCCTAAACCATTAACCTAAACCTAAAAACCTAAACATGAATAAAAAATAAAATAAATAAAAATAAAACTAAACTAAAACCCCAAACATAAACCCTAAATCCTAAACCTACCCTAAACCCTAAACCACCATAAACCCTAAACTTAAACCCTAAAACCTAAAATCTTAAACCTAAATTAAATAAACCTATAAAAAAAATAAAAAACTAGTACTAACTAAACTTAAACCTAAAATAAAATAAAATAAAACTAAATTAAATAAAATAAAAACCTAAAATAAAATAAAAAAAACCTAGAAATAAAAACTTAAATAAATAATAACTAAATCTAAAATAAAATAAAATTAAAAATTAAAATAACAAAACTTAAACTTAAAAAATAAAAATAAAATCTAAACTTAAAGATAAAAATAAAAACTAAACTAAAATAAAACTAAACCTAAACCTAAAAAATAAATAAATAAACCTAAAATAAATAAACTAAACTAAATTAATAAACTTAAATAAAATAAAATAAAAAATAAACTCAAATAAATAAAATAAGTTGAATAAACCTAAACCATTTATTTAATTTAAAATAAAAACCCTAAACCCTAAACTTGCAACCTACAACCCTAATCTAAACCACAAACCCTACTAAACCCTAAACTAAAACCCCACACATATAAACCCTAAACATTACCCACTTAAACCTTAAACCTTAAACTAACCCTAAAACCTAAACCCTAAACTAAAGGAGCACTAAACCTAAAACCCTAACCCTAACCAACCTAAAACAAACCCTAACCTAAAACCTAAAAGATAAACCCACAACCTAATTCTAACCTAAACTAAACCTAAAGTAACTAAATAAATTAAAATATAAACTGACATAAGAATAAGCAGAACCTTGATGGCGGGGAACATCATCAGGCTTAATCTAGATCAGTGTGAGGGGAGGCGGTGATTATAGTGGTGGTGGGGATCTGAAGTTGGTGGATATGGTGGTGAGGCGGGTGTGGTGGAGGAGGTGTGGAGGTTACATGGTGGTGGGGTGGAGAGATCATTTGATGATGGATCCACTACGAGAAGTGGTTAATGGGAACTGGGCGAAGAAGAATGATCGCACTTCTTATGGAAATGTGTCTTTATAGTAGAGAAGGTTCTAGTTACCTAGGGTTTTTGATTTCCTCTATGTGTACTCATTTTTCAACTATGTTGTCACTTGTGTCTTACAAAGCTTGGTGTGCTACTTGGTTGATGAAATCGAAAAGAATAAATGTTGAATCTGAATTAGTTTTGTATTTGAAAAACCCGTAAACCCTAAACCTTAAACACTAAATCCTAAACCCTAAACCCTAAACTAAAACCTAAACCATAAACCCTAAACCCACAAACCCTAAACCTAAACACCCAAAACCAAACCCCTAAACCTAAACCACAAACCCTAAACCAAAAAAACCTAAAAATATAAAACCTAAAAATAAAAATAAAATAAATTAAAAACATAAACTAAAACCCACAGGCCCAACCATAAACTCCTAAAATAACTCTAAACCCAACCATCCCTGGGCCCTAAAGCAACCATCATACATCCTAAACCTAACTACTAACCCTACCATCACTAAATCCTAAAACCAACTACTAAAATAAATAAATATAAATAAACTAGCTAAATATAAACCTAAACTGGGCTTATAAAATAAAATATAACACACTAAATTAAACCTGATAAACCTAAATAAATAAAACTAAACTAAATAAAATAAAATAAACTTAAAATAAAATCCAACCTAAAAATAAATAAAACCTACCTAAATAAATAAAATAAAATAAACTAAACTAAATAAACCTATTTAATTAACTTAAATATCTAAAATAAAAGAAATAAATGGACTAAATTTAAAAATAAAATAAAAATAATACCTAAAATAAAAAAAAATAATAATAAATATAAACTAAAACAAACTTAGGTTTGCTTAATTTTTTTTAAAATCATTGTTGACTTAAACACTAAAACCCTAGGCCCAGATCCTAAACCTACTGACAATGACCAATCCCTGAGCCTGCAACTTATAACCCTAGGCACTAAAGGCCCTACTGCCAGGCTTACCATATACTTCTTAACCTGACACCAAACCCACACCCAGGCCCAAACCTAAACTTCTGGGCCTAGGCCTATGTTGAGCCCTAGGCCATCACTGGGCCCTACCCTGAGCCCCAAGGCCTGGGTTATCCTAATGGTCTGGCCACAAAGGCTGATCCAAGCCCAGACCCCTCAGGCTCTGGATCCTAAACCCAGGCCCACCACAGTAATGACCCTGGGCCCTGGGCCTAACTCCTGGGACTTAGGCTACCAACCTGAGCCTGGGCAGCCAGGCACTAAATCCTAATACAGGCTTTACCCAGGCTCTGACTAGATCCACAGGCCCTGGGCCAAAAAACCATGAGCTGGGCCCCAGGCCACACTGGATGGTGGGCCCTGGGCCCTAACTCTCCTTGGGAAAACCTGACCCAAAACCCAGGACCCAACTCTAAACCTGAGCATAAATCTGACTAAATCATAAGACCATGGAGTCATGGGCCACAGGCCCAGGCTCACTAACCTAGACCTAAAGGCCCTGAGCCCTGTCATTAGGCCCTAAACCTTCAGACACCAGATGGTGGAGTCCTAAACTCCTAAAGTGACCCTGGGCCCCACCCACCTTAAATCTCCACAGGCCCACCTAAGCCAGGCACTAAGACCTGATCCCCAGGTTGGCCACACCACTGCCCAGAGGCCTAAATAAACTGGGCCTAAATAAAATAAAGGCTTTAAAAAAATGAATAAACTAATAAATTTAATAAAACAATTAAAATAAAATAACTAAGATAAAAAGAATACTAAATAAACCTAAACTTACTGGTTTGCTTAATTTTTTTTTTAAAGATCCTAAATTAAAACCTAAACAAGCCAAAGAAGACCCTAAAATCATGAGCCCTATCCTAAAACCAATTGACCTAAACTGGTAACCCAAAACTAAACTTTGGACCCTGACCCTCACACTGACTGGGCCCTAGGCCAGCCCAAACTATCCTAGCCATGTTCTAGAGCCTAAACCCTAAGATCATGAGCCCCCAAATCTGACCTGGACACTTTAAACCTGAGTGACCTAAATGTACAGATCTGACCCTAAATCTGACTTTAAATCTTAAAAGGCCTTAATCCTTGATCCTAAACTAAGACCATGAGCCCTAGGCCCTAATCCTAAATCCAACTGGGCCCCAGATATTAGACCATAATACTTAGCCCCTAGGCCCCAGTCAAAGGCCATGGGCCCGGACCTAGGCCCTGTACAACCCTGAGCTTTGTCCTGGGCCCCTAAACCCCAGGCCTAGGCTCTAGGCCACAAATGATCTGGGCCGGCCTCCCCAGGCCCTAGGCCCAGAGGCCAAACCTAATTTAAACTCCAAGGCCTTGGGCCTTAACCTGGCCCCAGGACCCTGGGCCTAGGCCTAAATGCTACCTGGGCCTGACCTGCCTCCTAAATACATACCAAGGCTTGGACACAATATTAATAACCTATAAAATAAATCGACTAAAATAGAAATAAACTAAATAAATTATAACCTAAATAAAAATAAATACTAATTAATAATAAATAAACTAAATAAACCTATACCTGGGTTTGCTTTTAAATAAAACAATCCTAAACCTAATACAAATCCTAAAACCATAAAACCTAAATAAATAATAAATGCCCTAATAACCCTAAACCCTAAACCCTAAACTCTAAACCCTAAAACCCTAAACCATAAACCTTGCACTGTAAACCCTAAACAAACCCTAAACCCTAAAAAACTTAAGCCCTAAAGCCTAAATGTTAAACCATAAACCCTAAACCCTAATTTTAAAACCTAAAGCCTAAAAACATAAATCCTAAAACCCTAAACCATAAACCCTAAACACAAGACCCTAAACATAAACCTAAAGTAACTAAATAAATTAAAAAAATAAATCAAAACCCTAAAACCAAATAAACCTAAACCTTTACTTAAATCTTAGGAATGGGCAGAACTTTGATGATAGGTACATCACCATCGACTAGGCTCAATTAAGATATGTCAGTGGAGGTGAAGGTGGAGGTTGTAGTTATCATAGTGGTGGTGGGGGATCTAGAGGTGCTGGTGGATATGGATGTGCTGGTCAGAGTAGTGGTGGTTATGGAGGTGGGAGGAGTGATGGTGGTTATAGTTGTGGTGGTGGCAGAGGGATAGATCAGGGATATCATGGTAGATCTCGCTACTCGAGAGGCCAGAGTGGTTTTGATGGGAACTGGAAAAACTTAATAATGATTGATCCGATTTGCTAATTATGGAACTGTATCTTTATAGTAGAGACAGTTCTAGTTATCTAAGGTTTTTGATTTGCTCTATGCGCATTCATTTTTTATCTATGTTGTCGCTTGTGTCTTAGGAAACTTGGTGTGTTACATGGTAGATGAATTCAAAAAGAAAAAATGTTTAAATTGAATTTATTCTCTATTAAAAAAACTAAAAACCCTAAATCCTAATCTAAAACCTAAACCTTAAACCTAGAACTCTTTAAACCCTTCACAAAAACCTAAAGCTGTAAACCCTAAACTAAATCCTAAAACCTAAAACTAAACCCTAAACCTAAAACCTAAACCCTAAACCACTAACCTAAACCCTAAACCCTAAACCTAAACCTTAAATATTAAAATTAAAGGGAAAAACCACCACTGAGCCCTCTCCTTGTGTTCTAGAAATTTTCCTTTCACGCTCTCATTTTTGACTTTCTGGATGCTGCTTGTCAGGTTTTTTGAGCGATTCTCAACGGATTCCTTCCATAATCGACGGTCACTAGCCGATTTTATCCCTCGAACTTATTTTGAGGCATGCCTGTGGTTATGTGCTCTGATCTGATTATGAAAAACATTGCTAAGACTTTTGTATTCACTTTGGTTGGAAAGTTTACTCTTCATAGGTCTAATCTAGAAAACATTCGCTCTTTGCTTTAGAGTCTAAAACTTTTAGGTGCTTTTATGATTGGTTTAATTGATCCCTGCCACATTTTGATTCAATTCATGAATGATTTGGATTAATCTCATGTTTTCTCTCATCATTCTTATTTTGTTTAAAATTGCCAAATGAGGTTACTGAAATGGACTCCACTATTTTATATTAAGGAAGAATCCCCAATTGTTTCAGTTTGGATTTCTCTCTCTAATATGCAAATTCATTTCGAGAACTATGAATTCCTTTTTACTGTGGGTGCCTTATTTGGTTAGCCATTTCAAATTGATCAAGTAACGACTACAAAATCTCATCATTTAGTGGCTAGAATCCTTATTGAATTGGACATTACCAAGAAACACCCCAAAGAAATATGGTTGGTATCTAAAAATTATGGTTATATGCAAAGAATTGAATTTGAAAATTTCCCTATCTTTTGTTCTCCTTTGCAAAATCTATGGGCCCGATACTTATGAATGTTTCATTATTCATCCTCACCTAAAAAAGAAAATCCCTGTTAGAAAAACTTCTATTCCTAACCCTAGGCCGACCATTGTTAAATATCAAAAAACTACTTTTGAGAAAAAGGATTCTTTAAATGTTTCTAATAAGGCTAATTTACATTTTACTTCTTCTGAATAATTGAAGGTTTCTAAACCTTTGAATGAGGATTTTATTTCCTCCAATTCGATCCTTGCATCCTTGCTAGCTTTGATAGATGAAAATGAAGCTTTAATGGGGAACAAAAATAAGGAATTTAATATTATGAATCATTAATATGGCTTTAATACCTCATGTTAATTAGGTTGACAAAACTGATTCCACATTCAAAATTTAGGATGATTTAACTTTTCAAAAAGATTTGCTTTTATCTAATAATTTGGCTAATGATGAGGAAGGCTTTGGTGTTCCCATTTGCCTTTGTGATAAATCAATTTTTCCTCCCTCCCTTACTATTCTTGAAGCTCATTTGTCTTTAATAAATTTTAGTGTCTTGGAAGAAGGAGAATTCACTTCTCATCAAGAGATTTCTCTTAAATCTGTGACTAATGTTGCTAAATCCTTTTTGGATGATGATTCAAAGGGAAAAGAAAATGGTTTCCAAACATTATATTCAAAAAATATACTAATTGTTAAACATTTTCCTCCCAAATTTCCAAGAAACACTAGAGCTTTTGCAGCCTCCCTCTCTTCTCTTAATTAACTTTTACTACCCCTTTCTATTCTTTATGTTTAATTTTTTAGTTTGGAATGTTAGAGGATTGGTGCCTATCTCTTAACTATATTAGAAATCTGTTTTATATTTATTTTTACTTGTTATTCTTGAGCTTCTTATTCATGCTAATAAAATTAACCAGGTTGCTAGAATGATCAGTTTCAATAAAATTTTCTCTAATGTTAATAGTAAAATTTGGTGTTTTTGGAATAACTTTGTAGATGTTTCTATTCTTGATTATTTTTATAAAGTTATCAATGCTCAAATCTCTTGTGGTGATTATTGTGTTTTGGGCTCTTTTGTTTATGCATCTTGTAATAGATCTGGTAAAAATCTTCTTTGTGATAACTTGATGAATTTTGCCACCTCTATCAATAAACCTTAGTTTATTTGGTGGTGATTTCAACACTATTGTGTTCTCTTTTGAACAAAGTGGTGGTTTCTCTCCTAATATTTATTCCATGGAAGAGTTTTAAAAGCTTGTTCTGTTAATTTTGCTAAGCTCATGGCTGTTAATAAAGCTATTTATATTTATTTAAACAAAGGCCTCTTTAATATTTGGATTGAAGTTGATGCTCTTCTTTTACTTAATATTCTCAATAATAAAAAAATTGGGAAATAAATGTGTTCACTTTGTATGGTAGCCATAGCTTACCTAAGCATCTGCGTGGTCTAGTCTATCTGGATAACACTGGACTGCCTTATCTCAAATTTTAACCTTTTCATATTTTGTTGATTTTTTTTGTTATTGTGGTTTTATTCAGACTATTTTTTTGGTTGTTTATTTAATGCTTCCCTCACCAAGAAGTGGTTTTTTTTTAGTTTATTTCTATGCTTAAACCCCTTCCTCTTAACCCCATTCCATACTTGATTGACACTTTTTTGGGTCATAGTGCTTTTAATTAGTTTCCCAATCCTCTCAGACTGGTGGTTTTAATTTTGTGGCTCATGCTTTGCTTCTTTTGTCACACTGCTAGTGATATTTTAAGGGTCTCTTGTTGGGTTGTGGCTATGCCCATTTTTAGCCTACCCCTTTTATTAATGGATGTTGGGTTTGCCTCTAGTTTTGGCTGGCTATGGCCTTTTTCAAATTGGTTTTTTAGCTGCTATGGTTGGTTCTACTGGTTGCTGCTATTTTCTTCTTCCATCTACCTAGTTATTTTGGGTGGTTATTTTTTCATGCCTATTGTTTGCCATTTCTAGCTTGGCTTAGTTTTGGGTTTTTTTTGGTGGTTGATGTTCTCCTTTCCTGGTTTGGCTTGGGGGCTTCTGCTATTTGGTTTTTCCCTCTGCCTTGTGGATTAGATGTAGCTGTTCTATGGTTATTGTCTTCTTATTTTCTCCTTTATGGTGATTGTCTGCTCTTTGGGATTTGGAAGGGGTTTTATTTACCTCTAGCCTTATTCCTTTCCTTACAGCTTTGATGCTTATGGTTGGGTGGTCCTCCTTGGCCCTTGTCTGGCTGGGTAACTACCATTTTTTTTCTTGGTTATTTTGGAGATCTCCAGGTGAGTTATGTCTTTGTCTGCTTTTATTCTTTCCCTTTTTTTTGGGCTTTGTATTTTTCGCTAGTTGGTTTTGTTGGTTGATGGTGGTTGTTTTTTTTGTTGGGTTGGTTGGCTGGGTGGATGTGTTGGCTATGTTTGATGGTTGGTTAAGGTGCTTTTGATTCGGTTCTCAGGTTGGGCTTCTGGTCTACTCTTTGGTTGGTTATCCTCTCTTGGGTGCAATTGCTTTTCCCTTGCTTTTGTTCTTGGTTTGGGTGTCAATTTTCTCTTGCTCGATTTCTCTTCGCTCATCGCGTCACAGGTGATTTTATTGGTTGTTTTGTTGATAGAGGATATGAGCTCATATGGTTTTTTGGTCCTATTTTAGGACTTATTGTTCGGGGTTGGCTGCTTGTGGTGTTTTTTGTGGATACAATCTTGCCTAGGATGCTTTTTTTGTGGATTGGTGTTTTGGGATTTATGTTGGCTATTGGTATTGACTCCCTCTGGTTTATTTGGCTCTCCTTGTTTCCTAATATTTGCCTCTTGGTTGGTGGTGGTGGATTTACTGTTCTTTCGACTGCCTTAGTGGTGGTTTTGATGGTAATTTCTGGATGCCTTCTTGGCCTCTCTATGGTATGGCTTTCCTCTATTTGGTGCTACTTATCTCCTACTATTTTGCTATTTAGGTGGAGGTTTTGCCTTTGGATTTGGGTTTCTAGTGCTCTGGAGATAATCATGGGTTGTTGTTTTTTCCTTTGGGACTATTTTTCTCAATTATGTTGTTCCCCTTATTTATGCTGACTACCCATTTTTCGTGTTTCTTTTCCTATTGGAGGTGGCTTCGGTGGAGTTACTGCTTGATTAATATTAGCTTGGCCATTGATCCTGGTGTAACTTCTATGATGTTAGCTTTGAGTGATTGGTTTTGGTTGGGTTTTACTGGATTTACTTTGGGCTATTTTCTCTGTTTGTTTGGGGCATGAATTGGATCACTATGGACTATTTTTCCTTGGATGGTTGCTTATATCAGATATGCTGGCTATGATGGCCTTGATGTTTCCTCATATCTTCTCTCTTGTTGGTAACATGCATATGATTGTAACCCTTCTCATGAAGTTTGGATGCTCATATGTACTGCTGCCCCTTGAGATGATCTTAACTGAGCCTGAGCCTTCTCTTTCTCAACTTTTTTTAAATTGCTTACTTTATCTTTTTCCCTTGAGCTATGACCATTGCCTTTGTAGTGTTTTGCAAATTTCTTTCCAAGGTTGGAAACAGATGGAATGATCTTTATTCAGTCAACCCTAGTACTGTTAATGTGGATCTTGCTTATCTTGACTTCTCAACGGGATCATGAGCTACTACTGACTACTCTTTTTACTACTTTCTTGAGTTATATTAGTCTTATTTTGAGTCTTTTCTCATTTGCTTTTAAGTTGTTGTATTTGCTCTTTAATTTTTTTTCCCTTGTACTTAGATGGGGGTTTAGGACTTTAGGTTTCTTGTAACTTTGTGAGCAATAGAATTTTGAGCTTTACCCCTTTTAAGGACATTATTTCCTTTATTTTTATGGTAATAAAATTCTAACTTTCCCTAAAAGAAAAAAACCCTAAACACTAAATGCCAAACCCTAAACCCTAAAAAGCCAAAAACCTAAACCTAAAATAAATTAAACCTATAAATAAAATAAATAATACCTAAACCAAAATAAAATGATAAAAACCTAAACTAAAACATAAACCTAAACCTAAACCTAAAAAGAAAATAAAATAATAAAATAAAAACTAAACCTAAAATAAAATTAAAATAAAACTAATATAATATAAAGTAAAAACTAAATGAAAACCTAAACCTAAAAAATAAACCTAAAAATAAATAAAAATTAAAACATAAACCCTAAACAAACAAAAAAACTAAACCTAAAATAAAAATAAAATAATCCTAAACCTAAACTAAAATAAACTAAACTAAAATAAATAAAACCTAAAGCTAAACCTAAAATAAGCTAAACCTAAACTAAATAAAATAAAATAAACTAAAAATAAACCTAAACCTAAACTAAAAATAAACAAAATAAATCTAAAACCTAAACCTAAAAAAATACAATAAAAACTTAAACCTAATCCTAAAAATAAAAAGTAAAACCTAAACCTAAAAAATAAAATAAAAATAAAACTAAAAAAAATAAACCTAAACCTAAACCTAAACCTAAAAAATAAACTAAAATAAAAAACCTAAACTGAAATATATAGTCCTAAAATAAATAAACTAAACTAAATAAAAATAAAAGTAAACCTAAAAAAATAAAAAATAAAGTAAACTACAATAAATAAATAAAACAAAATAAACTAAATAAACTACATAAACATAAACCTACCAGTTTACTTAATTTAAAAAAAAAAACACTAAATCGAAAATCAACCCTGAATCCTAAACCCTATACCCTAAAAAATGCTAAATCATAAACCCTAAATAATAAAACCCAAAATCCTAAGCCCTAAATCTAAACCTAAAATCTAAACCCAAACCTAAACCCTAAAACAGCAAAACTAAAACCCTAAACCCCAAACCTAAACCAAACCAAGCCTAAGCCTAAACCAAAACCACAAAACTAAACAAACCTAAACTAAATAAACCTAAAAATGAAATAGATAAAAACACCTAAATCTAAATAAAATAAAATAAAAACATAAACTAAAACCAAAATCTAAACCTAAACCTAAACCTAAAAAACCTAAAAAATAAAATAAAATAAAATATAAACAAAACTAAAAAAAAAACCAAAATAAACCTAAATAAGAATAATAAAATAAAATTAAATGCAAAATAAAATAAAATAAACCTAAAATAAAGTAAAATAAAAAATAATAACCTAAACCTAAAAACTAATCCTAAAAATAAATAAAAAGTAAAACTTGAACCCTAAACTAAAAAAAAAACCTAAACCAAAAATAAATAAAATAAAATAAACCTAAACCTAAACTAAAATAAACTAAACTAAAAGAAATAAAACCTAAAGCTAAACCTAAAATAAACTAAACCTAAACCCTAAATAAAATAAAATAAACTAAAAATATACCTAAACCTAAACTAAAAAATTAAACCTAAAAATAAGCTTAAAATAAAAACATAAAGCCTAAACCTAAAAAGATAAAATAAAAATCTAAACCTAAAAATTAAAAAAATAAAACCTAAACCTAAAAAATAAAATAAAACTAAAACTAAACTAAAAATAAACATAAACCTAAACCTAGACCTAAAAAATAAACTAAAATAAAAACCTAAACTAAAATAAATAAACAAAAAATAAATAAACTAAACTAAATAAAAATAAAAGTAAACCTAAATAAAAATAAAAAGTCCAATAAACTAAAATAAATAATAAATAAATAAAATAAATTAAATAAACATAAACCTACCAGTTTACTTATTTCAAAAAGAAAACCCTAAACCTATAACGAACCCTAAACCCTAAAAAACCCAAAACCTTAAACCCGAAATCCTAAAACCCTAAACCCTAAACTAACCCTAAACCCTAAACCCTAAATTGTAAACTAAATCCTAAACCCTAAACCCTAACCCATAAACCCTAAACCCTGAGCCCTAACCCCTAAACCCTAAACCCTAAACTTATTTTCACTTTTTGGCTTGAGTTGGGTTTTATTTTTGACCTCTAGCTTTTAGGTTGGCTTGGGGGTTACTACCTGGTGGTTCCTCTCTTTTAAGCCAAGGTTAGCTGGGTTTTTTTTGGCTTGGAGGCTACTATCTTTTCAACCTTGTTACTCTGGTTCTTGGTGGATGAGATGATTTTTGCTCTGACTTTATTCTATTTTCCACACTAGCTAGTTTGTTGCCTCTCCTCTTGAACTCAAATTACTTTTTACTTATTTTTTATGGTTGGATGGGTGGCCTTCTTAGTGGGAACTGATGTAAGTTGTTGCCTTTATGAACCTTCTTTTGGATGCTCATATGTATTGTTGCCCCTTGAAATGATCCTAAATGAGCTTGAGCCTTCTTTTTCTCAACTCACTCCTTTTCCTCTCTTTATCCTTATCCTTTTTAGCTATGACTTTTGACTTTGTAGTGTGTTGCAGATTTCTTTTACAGATTGGAATGTTATAGAGTGAATGGTCATTACTCAGTCAACCCTAGTGCTGTTGTTGTGGATCTTTCTTACTTTGCTTTCTCAAAGAAATCATGAACTGTTGCTGACTTATTCTTTTACTATTTTTAAGACTTGTTTTAGTCTTACTCTATGTCTTTTTCTCTTATGCTTTTTAGCTATTGTATTTGCTCTTTTATTTTGTTTTCTTTTATTAATGTACCTAGATGGGAGTTTAGCTCTTTAAGTTTCTTGTAGCTCTGAGACGAGTAGAAGTTTAGAGCTTTACCCATTTTAAAGACATTGTATTTTACCTTCTATGGTAATAAAATTCTAACTCCCCTCCCCCCTAAACCCTAAAACCTAAACAACACTAAACCATAAACCCCACACTCTAAAAACCTTAAACCCTAAAACTTAAACAATAAACCTTAAACCCTAAACCCTAACTGTAAACTTAAAAATGTAAAAGCATAAAACATCAAATTGATCAAGCCACTACCGTTAGATCTCGGCCATCTATTGCACGTATCTTGGTTGAGATTGACAACCTCTCGTGGGATTTCTTCTTTCAAATCTTACATTTGTTTGGTTTCTCTGATAATTTTATCCGGCTTATAAAAAGTTGTATCACTAATGTATGGTTTTTTATTATCATGAATGGTGAGTCCCTTGGTTTCTTTAATTCGAGTCATGGCTTGTGACAAGGTGACCCGCTTTCTCCTTCTCTTTTTATCATTGCTGTAGAATATTTTTTGAGGAGCCTCAATGATCATTTCATTAAAAATCCTAACATGTTTTTTAAAACTCATGGTGGTTTCCCTGTTTCTCATCTTAGCTTTGCTGATGATTTTATAATCTTCTGCAATGCCTCTCTTCAACATGTTAAAACTATGAAGAATCTCTTAAATGATTTAGGCAAAGTTAGTGGTCTCTTTCTCAATGAAAGAAAATGTTGTTTTATCCCATCAGCTAAGATTCCTACCAATAGACTAAATTAAATCTCCAGAATTACTAATTTTAAGCAAAATCAACTTCCCATTAATTATCACGGGGCTCCGCTATTTAAAGGCCAGAAAAGATCTCATCTTTTTGATGACCTTATTCAGAAAATATCTAATAAAATTTCAGTTTGGGAATTTCATTTACTCTATTTTGGTGGTAGGCTAACCTTGATTAAGAGCACTCTTAATTCCATGACTTTATATCTCATCCAAATAATTGTGCCGACCATTTCTATCATCAACAGAATTGAGTGTCTCCTAAACAAATTTTTCTGAGGATCCGATACCTCCTCTAAAAGAATTGACTGGACCTCTTGGATTAAAAGTTGTGGCACTTTTGACGAAGGCGGTCTTGGTTGTAAATCCATAAAAGAAGCTATCAATGCATTTTCCTATAAATTATGGTGGAATTTTAGGAGTAATCATAGTCTTTGCGCTAATTTCATGACTGCTAAATATTGCCAGGGTAAGCACCCCCTCATTTGTCCCTTAAAACTGGGTGATTCTCCTGTGTGGAAAAGACTTTGTTCTGTCAAATGGGATGCAGAATCCTTATTTTTTTGGAGGATTAACTCTGGTACTTCTTTCTTTTGGCAAGATAACTGGAGTGGATGTGGATCCATTGATGACTTACTCTCCACCCATTCCACTACCGCTCTTAGAGTAAACTCTTTATGGCATAACAATAAGTGGAACAATAGTAAGCTTGTTGATTTATCCCTTTTACTTTCTTGAATATGGTTTCAACTATTCCTATCACTCCAAACAATCCAGACCAAATTCTCTTTAAGCTCTCACATAATGGTGATTTCAACCTAAAAAATGTGTGGCTCCACATTAAAGATACTCATGATTCCTCCTATGTGTTCTCCAAACTTTGCAATAACAATATCCCAACTTCTTATTCTGTTCTTACTTGGAGTATTCAGAAAAATTTTATCCCTGTTGATTCCTTGTTGTGGGGTAAAGGGTTTCATTTACCCTCTAAATATCAATGCTATTTCCATATTGAGAATGTTAATCATGTTTTTGTTAATGGGGCCATTGCTTCTAATCTTTGGATTTGGTATGACGATCTTTTTAACACTGTCAATTTCAATGGCTCTCTTACTTTATATCAACTTCTTGAAGTCTATTTTGATAATACTATTAAAGGTCACATTAAAGTCATCACTACTATCACTCTTATCTGGTTCATATGGATGGACCGAAATGATGCAAAACATCGTGGGTTCCCTATGAACCATGTGAGGATTATTGCTAGAACTAATAACAAAATTTGTGACTTGTTTAAAGCCAATCTCATTCATTACAGACAATTCAAAGGCTACAAATATGTGGCCAATAAACTAGGCTTTAACCTGCCGGATCAACCTTACTGTCGAAATGATAAGATTGTTTACTGGAAAAAACCACTTGACCATATTATTAAAATTAATACTGATGGCTCTGTCTCTCATAATGGCCCTGGTTGTGGTGGCATTTTCAGAAACTCTAAGGGTATAGTACTATGTGCTTTTGCTTATCCCCTTATTTCCTGTACTGTCCCATTTACTGAGCTTATGGCAGTCTACAAAGCTCTTGAGATTTGGCTTCAAAATGGCTGGCTCATTATTTGGATTGAGGTGGATGCTCTTCTGTTGATTGATCTTTTGACTTCCACCAAAATGAGCAGCACTGAATTGCACTACCTCCTTAAGCAAACTAGAGCTCTTCTTTCCCAACTGAATTTTAACATCACTCATGTTTGGCATGAAGGAAATTCTTGTACTGGCTACCTTGCCAATCTGGGTGCTAGATCAGATGGTACAATCTTCTTTGATCAAATCACCTTACCCAAACACTTGTGTGGGCTGGTAAACTTGAACAATTCTAGGTTTCCTTATCTCAAAAGTTAAACTAACCTTTTGATGTATGCTGTCCATTCATCTTTTAACTGTATGCCTCTTTATCTTATGGCTTTTTATTCCTTTTTGTGTCTTTTATGGATGCTTCACATGGCTATTACTTTTTGTCTTGATCTCTGTGCCATGATTTGGTGTTTTAATAGCATATTCTTTATTTGGAGGCTCTCTTCTTTTAGCATTTACATTGATAAAGGGCTGCTGTTGAGCTTTGTGCATACTAATACTCTGCATTTGAATTTTGTTGAGCTATGTGTCAGCTGCTATTGGTTTTATAACACCACTCCTATTTTGGATTTTAATACCAATGTTGTCTTCATTCCTAATCCTAGGGGGCTTAATTAGTGCTGGATGGAGATATTTATTTTGATGGGTTTAGCTAATGCCATTAATTTCTACAACCTACTGTTTCTCAAAGATATTACTACTTGGAGCATCTTAGTTACCTATGCTGTTTCTATGCATTATATAGTGTTCATTATGCTGGTTACAATATTTATTTTGATGATTTACTATTAGGTTGTTGGATTTTAGCTGATAATGATTGGTGGCTGGCTTTTGACATGCTGCTTGTCTCCCCTATTAGATATTGGGCTGCTGCTGATATTCACTCTAACTCTAGCTTTGAGCTGATGTATTCCTTTTATTTCTAGGAGTTATTTTTTATTTTATTTTTCTGCATGAAGAGGTTTTCTGGCTTTTTTGCTGATATTTATCTTCTTGGCTATTGTCTATACTGGAATCTGGACCCCATTCAGCCTGCTCTCTTTGGAAACCTTTTCGATTGAGGGTCCCTTTGGTGGGATCTTGTTGTGGAGGTTTTCTTCTTCTTCCAACCAAGGTTGTTTTTGCTTTCTTCTTGACCTCCTTACCCCTTCAGCGACTTATTATTGCATAACTTTGATGTTACTTCTTGGTTATCTTTTTATGCCTCTTTTACTTTGCCTAGGTGAAATCTTTGGCATTCTGTTGTTTCTTTCTGCACTATTTATTTTTTGAACTGGATGGAGTTTCTTCAGATTGATTCTGGCTATTTTATTCAATAGATCTTTTTTGTGCAGGATGTTTCTGAGATTGGGGCTTTGGTCAATCTCTTTAACTGCTCTTGTCTAGAGAGAATTTGTTTATTGCTGGCTGTTTTCTCTTGCCCCCTACAGCAATGGATTTTCAAGTTTGCCTCTCTTTTTGGTTTTTACTTTGTTTTCCCTCTCATTCTGGGCCTTGCTGCTAGATTGTATTTTCTGATCTGGAAAGGTCTTGTTATTCCTTTCATTGCTAGACATTAGTTTTTTGGGACCTATTTCCAGATTATTTTCTTTGTGACTTATGGATGTTTTTTGATTCTCGATTTTCCAACTGTTTATGTTATTATCAGCTGGGCAGTTTTTTATCACACTTGTTGTTGCTCTTTTCATCCTGGTTCTATTTGCCATAGTCAGAATTCTTCTCTTTTAATATGGGATCAATTTTCCATGTAGGTTTTGATTTCCTTAATGGCTTCTCTCTTAGCCTTTACTATGGTTGTGGGTTTAACTTCTAGCCTGATCAGCTGTATCTAGAAGGTTTTTTCTATTTGTTATCCTTTGAACCCTTTTGATACCATTGTTTACTTTTGGATTTTAGGGTTCTTTTGGTTATTTTCTGTTCCCTATTTTTTACTTTTTTGAATATTTTTGCTGTTAACAATTGGGCTACTGCTATCTTCTCTTGCTTCTATTTTATCCCACTTGGTTCTGTTAACATTGTGCAGATCCCTGTGATTTTCCATCTGATTATTTGGATCTTTACATATGCTTTTGGGTGGACTCTTCGTAGTTAGTAACTTGCCTTGGTTGTTGGTACTGGATTAATACTCTACATGTTGTCTCTGAGGTATTGGTTTGTTTTGTTTAGCAAGTCTCTATTGAAGTTGTTGACTGCTTGGTGGAATTTTCTTTGAACCCCCTTATTGGTTTATTATATGCATATCATCTGAATTCATTGGTATACTTTATCTGCTGTTGTTTCTCCATCTTCATTCAGTTAAACTTATATCTCTTGCACTGTTTATCCTGGATGGGTGGCTTTATGGCAAGCTAGCTGGTTTTTATTATCTTGGTTGTTTCTAGTCTTGGATATTTGCTTTCTTGGTTTTTCAGGACTCCTATGTTGGTTCCATCTTTGTTGGTTGTAGGACTTGAGGTCCCATGTTGAAGTTGTTTTGACATTCTTTCGATGGTTTTGGTGATTCTTTGTTTGGGTTCGCCTTCCGGATACCTATTTTTATGCTCTATCTATTTGGTTATTAACTATTGCAAGGTCTACTCGATTGAGGGTTTTATGGCCAACTTGTCGTCCCTTCCTGTCTTGGATGTTCTTTATCTTAACTTTATTATTGTCTTGGCTGGTTTTGGCCTTGTTTATCAGCTGTCTTGCTTTTTCTGGATTCTAATGTTGATACTCATTTGAATCCATTTTTTGATTTTTCTTCTGGTGGGTTCAAATGTTGCATTAACTATTTTGCTGTTGGGGTTAGCTTTCTGAATACCTTTGCTGTTTATGTCTGGGCTGTTGTTCATCTCCTGATTATTGTGATCTACATTATCTGTTGTTGTCTCTATTCCCATCTTGGCTCGATTAGGTTTGTGCAGCCATAAGCACTGTCTATTCTGAATGTTGCTACCTTTTGCTGTCTTGCTCTCTTGGTTGTTTGTTGATCTGGCTTAACCAATTTTTGGTCCTGAATGCTGCTACTGGAGCTGTAGCTTTGACTTTCTTTACTTGGTACTATTTTTGGTAGGTTGCAGTCTATTTCCTGTGTTGGGCTATGCTGCCTTCCTTTACAATTTATTTTTCCCAATTACTGATATGGATATTAATAAGGGGGTTATTTCCTGGCCTGAAAGATTCATATATATATATCATATGTTTGGGATGGTGTTAATTATAGGCTCATTGACTTGATTAGATTTCGCAAGTTGCCTCTCTACTATTTTCTTGTGGAGGGATTATATGCTGGCTTTTTTCTCTTCTTGGATATGACTTTTCATGAGGTTCTGGCAAAGATGTTTCATTCTAATATGTTTATGTTTTCTCATGTCAGGGTGACTATATTGATGATTCTTTTCTTGAATGGGACACCTTATCCTTCAGCTCTTTGCAATTTCCTCTCTATATTAGATATGGTTTTGTTTAGGTTTTTAGGTAATAAAGCTCATAAGACTTTCAACAACTGGCTATTATCTCCTCACAGGTTTGTTGGCTATGATGGTTGTGATGATCTCACTCCCTTTTGGTTTGGTAGTAGCTCTTGTGATGTAACCTTTCTGCTGAAGTATGGATACTCATATTTGCATCTACCCCAACTTGGTGTGACTGAGCCTGAGCCTTCTCTATCACAATTCCTTACTATCATTCTCAACTTATGCTATTTTCATTTATCCTTTTGTCTGTAATACCTTAATTGTTCTAATCTCTTTCTTATTACATTTTTGCAGGTGATTCTCTCTTGTCCTCTTGCAGGTTTGCTCCATATTGTCATGCATTCTCACGTCCTCCAGAGCATTGGCCCTAATCTTCCTTTGGCTTATTATGTTAATCAACTTGTATCTTTTGATTGCTTTAATGTTTTCTTTTGCTTTTGGATGTACTTTGATAAGGGATTTACTCCTTAGGCTGATTGTAGCTCTTTGAGCAAAAGTTCTGGAGTTTATCCGCTTTAAGGACCTTGTATCCCTCTTTTTGTGGTAATAAAATGCCCTTACATGGGGTTTCCCCAAAAAAAAAAAGCATAAAATATAAAACCCTAAATCCTAAACTCTAAACCCTAAATCCTAAACCCTGAACACTAACCCTAAACACAAAACCTTAAACCTCAAACCCTAAACCTTAAGTAACTAAAATAATAAAAAAATAAGCCTAAATCGTAAAACCTATTAAACCTCAACCTAAACCTAAACACTAAGAATGGGCAGAACCTTGACGATAGGAACATCACTGTCAACGAGGCTTAGTCAAGATCTGGTGGTGGAGGCAAAGGCGGATGTGGTTGTTATCGCAGTGGTGGTAGGGGATCTGTAGGTGCTGGTGGATATGGATGTGGTGGTCGGTGCAGTGGTGGTTTTGGAGGTGGGAGGAGCGACGGAGGTTACATCTGTGGTGGTGGTGAAGGGAGAGATCGGGGATATGATGGTGGATCTTGCTACTCGAGAGGCCGGGGTGGTTATGATGGGAACTGAAGAAATAAAAGAATTGCCGATCCGATCTGTTGCTTATGGAATTGTGTCTTTACAGTAGAGACAGTTCTAGTTATCTAGGATTTTGGATTTCCTCTGTGCATGCTCAATTTTTATCTATGTTGTCTCTTGTGTCTTAGAAAACTTGATGTGTTACTTGGTGGATGAAATCTAAAAGAAGAAATGTTGAATCTGAATTTATTATCTATTTAAAAAAAACTATAAACCCTAAACTAAAACCTTAACCCTAATCCTAAAACCTAAACCTAAACTTAAAAAATAAACTAAAATAAAAAACTAAACTAAAATAAATAAACCTAAAATAAATAAACTAAACTAAATAAAAATAAAATAAACCTAAATATAAATAAAAAAATCAAAATAAACTAAAAAAAATAAAAAAACTAAATAAACTTAAAGCTACGAGTTTACTTAATTTACAAACATAAAGAAAATTAAAAATATAAAAATGAAAATAAAAAAACCCTAATCAAAAACCCTAAACCCTAAACTATAAAACCCTAAACCCTAAACCCTAAAACCTACAAACCTAAACCCTAAACCCTAAACCCTAAACCCAAAACCCCAAACCCTAAACCCTAAACCCTAAAACCTAAACCCTGAAAACTAAAAATCTAAACCAAAATTACATAAAACCTAAAAATAAAATAAATAAAAAATTGAAAACTAAATAAAATAAAAAAATAAAAAAATAAAAACCTAAACTAAAACTGAAACCTAAACCTAAACCTAAAAATAAAATAAAAGAAAAAATAAAAACTTAAATAAAATAAAAAATATTAAACCTTAAAATAAGTTAAAAAATAAAATTAACAAAAATTAAAAAACTTAAATAAAATAAAAACAAAACATAAAATAAAAATAAAATAAATAAAATTAAATTAAATAAAAACCAAAATCTAAAAAATAAAGTTATAAAGAATAAAAAATAAAACCTAAACCCTAAACTAAAAAAAAACCTAAACCAAAAATATACAAAATAAAACTAATGTAAATTGAATCTAAAATAAACTGAAATAAAATAAATAAAACCTAAACCTAAACACTAAACTAAATAAAATAAAATAAACTATAAATAAACCTAAACCTAAACTAAAAAAATATAACCTAAAAATAAACTTAAAATAAAAACCTAAACCCAAAAAAAATAAAATAAAACCTAAACCTAAACCTAAAAATAAATAATAAAACCTAAACCTAAAAAATAAAAGAAAAATAAACCTAAACTTAAAAATAAGCATAAACCTAAACATAAACTTAAAAAATAAACTAAACTAAAAATCCTAAATAAAGATATATAAACTAATTTAAATAAAATTAAAAAAATAAACCTAAATAAAAATAAAATAAATAAAATAAACTAAAATAAATAAATAAATAAATAAAACTAAATAAACTAAATGAACCTAAACCTACCAGTTTACTTAATCTTTAAAAAAAACCCTAAACCAAAAATAACCCTAAACCCCAAACCTTAAACCATAAACCCTAAACCTTAAACCCTAAACCCTAAACCTTAAACCCAAAACCCCAAACCTTTAACCAAAAGCCATAAACCCTAAACCCGAAACTAACCATAAACCCTAAAACCCACCTACAACCCTAAACCAAAAATAACCCTAAACCATAAACCTTAAACCCTAAACCTTGAAAACCCTAAAACTTAAATCCTAAACCATAAAAAACCATAAATCCTAAACCCTAAACCCTAAAACCCCCCATACAACCCTAAATCCCCCTATAACCCTAAACCCTAAACCTAAAATCCAAAACCCTACAACCTTAAACCCAAAACCATAAGCCCTAAACCCTAAACCCTCAAAACTATAAGCCCCAAAGCTTAAACACTAAACCCTAAACCCTAAACCCGAAACTTATTTTCACTTTTGGCCTGAGCTGGGTTATGTTTTTGACCTCTTGCTTTTTTGTTGGCCTGGTGGTTGCAACTTGGTGGTTCCTATTATTTTAACCTAGGTTGGCTTGGTTTTTTAGTCTTGTGGCTATTGTATTCTCTACCTTGTTACTCTAGTTATTGGTGGATGAGATGGTTTATGCTCTGACTTTATTCTATTATCTGCATTAGTTGGTTTATTAGCCCTCCTCTTTAACTTGAATTACTTTTTGTTGGTTGATGGTTTCATTTTCAAGTTGTTTAGTCATTTGTGGATGCTCACCCTAGTTTGGCTTGGTGACTACTACTTATTGGACATTGGCTTGAGGGTTCCTATCTTGGTTTTGTTGGTTGTTTCTCTATCAATTGTCATTGGCTTAGTGCTTGCTGATGGTTGGTTCTGGTTTTCCCTAGTTTGGAGCTTGGATGGGTATTTGGATAATGGTTATTGTTGGTGTTTTGACTTTGTTCTAGCTTTCATCTAGGTTATTGTGATTAGTCTCTTGTATTTTTTGTTTGGTGGCTTGACAGCTAGATGATTGCTGGCTGATTGCTCTTTGTTTAATGGTGCAAGATCTGAAACTCTATGAACTGCTGGCTTTCAATGTTTTCTTGTATCAGGTATGCTGGCTAATATGGCTTTGATGTTATTTACCTCTTCTCTCTTGTTGGTAGCATTACACATGATTGTAACCCATCTTTATGAAGTTTGGATGCTCATATGTATTGTTTCCCCTTGAGATGATCCTAACTGAGCCTGAGCATTCTCTTTCTCAGTTCTCTCCTTTTCCTCTCTTTATGCTTATCCTTTTTAGCTATGACATTTTCCTTTGTAGTGTTTTGCAAATTTCTTTTATAGGTTCGATCTTTTACAGAGGGAATGTTCATTACTCAGTCAACCCAAGTGTTGATATTGTGGATCTTGCTTATCTTGCTTTCTCAAAGATATCATGAACTATCGCTGAATCATCCTTTTACTATTTTCAGGATTTATTTTAGTCTTACTCTATGTCTTTTTCTGTTATGTTTTTTAGCTATTCTATTTTATGATTTATTTTATTTTCCTTTTCTAATGCACTTGGATGGAAGTTTAGCTCTTTAGGTTTCTTGTAGCTTAGAGAATAGTAGAATTTTAGAGCTTCACACCTTTTAAGGACATTATATATTTTCCTTTGATGGAAATAAAATTCTAGCTTTACCTAAAAAAACCCTAAACAACCCTAAACCTTGAAACCCTAAACCCAAACCCTAAATCCTAAAACTCAAACCCTAAATTATAAACCATAAACCTTAAACCCTAAAACCTTAAACTCTAAACCCTAAACCTAAATCCTAAACCAACCCTAAACCCTAAAAGCCCTAAACCCAAAGCCTAAACACTAAACCCTAAACCCTAACAGCATAAAACCTAAAACTTAAAATTGTAAACCCTAAGCCCTAAGCCCTAAACCTTAACCTTAAGCCCTAAACCCTAAACTCCAAACCCTAAATCTAAACCTAAAGTAACTAAATCAATTAAAAAATAAACTTAAAAACTAAAACCTAATAAATTGAATCCTAAACCTTAGCCTTAAGAATGGGTATAATCTTGACGATAGGAACATCACCGTCAACAAGGCTCAGTTTAGATTTTACGGTGGAGGTGATGGCTATGGTGGTTGTTATCATAGTGGTGGTGGGGGATCTCGAGGTGCTGACAGATTTGGAGGTGGTGGTCGGAGTAGTGGTGGTTATGGATGTGGGAGGAGTGACGAAGGTTACAACCATTGTTGTGGTGGAGGGAGAGATCAGGGATATGATGATGGATCCCGCTACTCGAGAGGCCAAGGTGGTTCTAATGGGAACTGGACAAACTGAAGAACTGTCGATCCGATCTGCTACTTATGGAACTGTCTTTACAGTTCAGACGGTTTTAGTTATCTAGGGTTTTTGATTTGCTATATGCATGCTCAATTTTTATCTATGTTGTTGCTTGTGTCTTAGAAAACTTGGTGTGTTACTTGGTTGATGAAATCGAATAGAAGAAATGTTAAATATCAATTTATTCTCTGTTTAAAAAAACCCCAAAACCCTAAACTAAAACTTGAACCCTAAACCTAGAACCTAAAAAAAAACCCTAAAAACACAAACCTAAAGCCCCAAAATCCTAAAACCCCAAATAGTAAATAAACCTTAAAACAAACCTAAAAACCCAAAAACCTAAACCCACAAACCCTACAAACCCTAAAACCTAAAACCTAAAATATCCTAAAAAAACCCTAAAAGAAAAAAAGCTAAACCTAAACTAAATAAAACCTAAAAATAAAATAAATAAAAAAACATAAACTAAAATAAAATAAAAAAATAAATTAAAATAAATACTTAAACTAAAACTTAAACCTAAACCTAAACATAAACTTAAAAATAAAATAAAATAAAAAAATAAAAACTAAACTAAAATAATAAAAACAAAATCTTAAACTAAACTAAAAACATAAAAAAACTTAATTAAAATAAAAACTAAAGCTAAATTAAAAATAAAAAAAAATAAACCCAAAATAAGATAAAATAATAACTAAATAAAAACCTAATCCTAAAAATAAACCTAAAAAAAATAAAATAAATAAACCCTAAACTAAAAAAAATATCTAAACCTAAAATAAAAATAAAATAAACCCAAACCTAAACTAAAATAAACTAAACTAAAATAAACTAAACCTAAACTTAAACCTAAAATAAACTAAGCCTAAACCTAAACCTAAACTAAATAAAATAAAATAAACTAAAAATAAACCTAAACCTAAACTAAAAAATAAAACCTTAAAATAAACCAAAAATAAGAACCTAAAACCCTAAACCAAAAAAATTAAAATAAAAACCTAAACATTAACCTAAAAATAAAAAATAAAAGTTAAACCTATTAAATAAAATAAAAATAAAATTAAACTAAAATAAATAACCTAAACTAAAATAAATAAACCTAAAATAAATAAACTAAACTAAATAAAAATAAAAATAAAAATAAAATAAAATAGATAAATAAAAACTAAATAAACCTAAACCTACCAGTTTACTTATTTGAAAAATAATAAAAAAATAGAAAAAAATTAAAATTAAAATTACAAAACCCTAACCCTAAACCCTAAAACCCACAACCCTAAACCCTAAACCCTAAACCCTAAACCCCAAACCCTAAACCCTAAGCACTAAACCCAAAATCCAAAACCCTAAAAACCAAAAAATCTAAATCTAAACTAAATAAAACATAAAAATAAAATAAATAAATAAACCTAAACCTAAAAAAATAAAAACATAAACTAAAACCTAAACCTAAACCTAAACCTAGACCAAAAACTAAGAACATAAAATAAAACCATAAACCAAAACCTAAAAATAAAAAACAAAACCTAAACCTCAAAAATAAATTAAAATAAAATTAAACTAAAAAAATAAACCTAAACTTAGACCTAAACCAAAAAAAATAAACTAAAATAAGAAACCTAAAGTAAAATAAATAAACCTAATATAAATAAACTAAATAGTATAAAAACAAAAATAAACCTAAATAAAAATAAAATATAAAATAAACTAAAATAAATAAAAAATAAACTAATAAAATAAATAAACCTAAACATACTAGTTTACTTAATTTAAAAAAAATCAAAAAATAAAAAATAAAAAAAGCTCTCACCCTAAACTCTAAACCCCAAACCCTACACCCTAAACCCTAAACCGTAACCCTAAAAACCTAAAAACCAAAACCTAAGCTAAATAAAACCTAAAATTAAAATAAATAAATAAACCTAAACCTAAATAAAATAAAATAAAATAAAAACTAAAACTAAAACCTAAACCTAAAAATAAAATAAACTTAAAAATAAAAACTAAACTTAAATCAAATAAATAAAAATCTAAACTAAACTAAAAAAAATAAAATCAACCTAAAAATAAAAAACCTAAATAAAATAAAAACTAAACATAAAATAAAAATAAAATAAACCTAAAATAAAAACTAAATTAAAACCTAAACCTAAAAAACAAATTTGAAAATAAATCCTATAAATAAAGAAAACAAAAAACATAAACCCAAAACTAAAAAAAACCCTAAACCTAAAATAAACAAAATAAAATAAACCTAAACCTAAACTGAAATAAACTAAACTAAAATAAATAAAACCTAAACGTAAACCTAAAATAAACTAAACCTAAAGCCTAAACTAATTAAAACAAAATAAACTTAAACCTAAACTAAAAAAAAAAAACTTAAAAGTAACCCTAAAATAAAAACCTAAAACTTAAACCTAAAAAAGTAAAATAAAAACCTAAACCTAAACTTAAAAATAAAAAATTAAACCTAAACCTAACTAATAAAATAAAAATAAAACTAAACTAAAAATAAACATAAACCAAAACCTAAACCTAATAAATAAGATAAAATAAAAAACCTAAACTAAATAAAAAATTTAAAATAAAATAAAGTATATAAAATTAAAATAATAAATAAAAATTAAATTAAATAAACCTAAACTGCCTCTTTTATTTTATTTTTTAAAAAAAAACCATAAACCTAAATAAACCCTAAACCCTAAACCCAAAACCTTAAATAATAAACACTAAAAAATCCTAAACCTTAAATTGTAAACCTTCAAACCCTAAACCCTAAACCCTAAACCCTAAACCATAAACCTTAAAAAATCATAAACCCTAAACCCTTAACACTAAACCATAAAAAACCATAAATCTTAAACCCCAAACTCTAAAACCTTAAACCCTAAAAAACCATAAACCCTAAATCCTAAACCTAAAATCCCTAACCCTATAACCCTAAACCCTAAACCATAAACCCTAAACTTTAAACCCTAAACCCTAATCCATCAAAACTATAAACCCTAAATCCTAAACCCTGAACCATAATCCCTAAACCCTAAACCCTAAACTTATTTTTACTTTTTGTCCTATGCTAGGTTATGTTTCTGACCTTTTACTTTTGGGTTGGCTTAGTGGTTTCTACTTGGTGGTTCTTATCTTTCCAGCCTGAGTTGGCTTGGTTTTGTTAGCTTGGTGGCTATTGTCTTCTCTACCTTGTTACTTTGGTTGCTGGTGGATGATATAGTTTCTACTTTCGCTTTATTTTATTTTTGCACTGGTTTGTTTGTTGGCACTCCTCTTGAACTTGAATTACTTTTTACTTATTTTTCATGGTTGGATGGGTGGCCTTCCTAGTGGGAACTACTATTGGTTGTTGCCTTTCTGAGCCTTCTTTTGGAGAATCTCAGGCATACTTTTTTAGGGGTTGCCTACCAGTTCCTTGTTATTGGTTGCTGGATATTTCTTTTGGCTTAGTTTTGTGTTTGGTTATTCTCCTGGGATTAGCCTCTACTCGGTATGTTGTTTGCAGCACATTTTGTATTATTATTATGCTTCCTGTCGGGTTAGTCTTTATTGTTAGGGAAGTTGGGTTTTTCGGCTGGTCCTGGCTAACTGCTACTGTTGCCTTTCTATGATGGCTGTGCTTCTTTTGGACCTCTGTTGTGAGGTGCTCTGTTGGTTTTATGCTTTTCATTGGCTGTTGGGGATGCTTCCTTTATTAGTTAATTATGATGGGTTGTTCTCTAGTGGTTGACTTATGGCTATTTTACTTAGCTAGTTTTGTTGGAGGAGTTTTAGTTTTCCATGGAATCTTAGTTGGTTGATTTCTTTTTCCTTGTTGGTCTTTTCCTTCTTCTTGGACAATTTGCTGGATCCTTTTGTTGTTCTTGTCGAGCCTTTGTTGATCCTTTTGGACTGGACCTTTTGGTTTCTGGTGGTTGGTGGCTACCTTTGGCCACCTTTTGTGTGGTTGTTTTGTCTTCTGGTGATTTGCACTGGCTTGTAGCTTATGTTTCTTTTAGTTGATGGTTTCATTTTTGAGCTATTTAGTCATTTATGGTTGCTCACCTTGGTTTAGCTTGGTGACTGCTACTTGTTGGGACATTATCTTGAGGGCTCCTATCTTGGTTTTGTTGGCTATTTCTCTGTTAATTTGCATTTGTCTAGTGCTTGCTGATGGCTGGTTTTTATTTTTCATAGTTTGGAGCTTGGATGGGTATTTGGATAATGGTTGTTGTTGGTGTTTTGACTTTGTTCTAGCCTCTCTCTGGGTTATTTTGATTAGTCTATTGTGGTTTTTGTTTAGTGGTTTTGCTGCTAGCTAGTTGCTGGCCAGTTGCTCTTTATTTAATGATGCAGGATCTGGAACTCTACGGACTATTGGCCTTAGATGTTTGCTTGTATAAGGTATGCTGGCTATGATGGCTTTACTCTCTAGTTGGTACCATTACATATCATTGTGACCCTTCTTTATGATGTTTGGATGCTCATATGTATTGTTGCCATTTGAGATGACCCTAACTAAGCCTGAGCTTTATCGTTCTCAGTTCTCTCCTTTTCCTCTCTTTATCCTTATCCTTTTTAGCTATGAATTTTATGTTTGTAGTGTTTTGCATGTTTCTTTTACAGGTTGGAACTTTATAGACGGAATGGTCGTTACTTAGTCAAGCTAAGTGTTGTTGTGGATCTTGCTTATCTTGCTTTCTCAAAAGAATCATGAACTACTGCTAACTCATCCTTTTACTATTTTCAGGATTTGTTTTAGCCTTACTTTGTGTCTTTTTCTCCAATGCTTTTTAGCTGTTGTATTTCATCTTTTTTCTTTTCTTTTTCTAATGTACTTAGATGGGGGCTTAGCTCTTTGGGTTTCTTGTAGCTCTGAGAGCAGTAGAATTTTAGAGCTTTAGCACTTTTAAGGACATTGTCTCTTTTCCTTTTATGGTAATAAAATTCTAACTTTCCCAAAAAAACCCCTTAACAACCCTAAACCCTAAACCCTAAACCATAAACCATAAACCCTATACCCTAAACTCTATTAAAAAAAAAACTTAAACCCCCAAACTAAACTTAAACTAAAACCTAAACCCTAAACCTTAAACCTCAACCCTAAAAGCAATCCTAAAACTAAACCCTAAACCCTAAACCCTAAACCCTATATCCGGTTTGTGCTGTTACCTTCTTGGATTGGAGTGTCATTTCTATTTGAGAAGTACTATAGTCTGATGTTGCCTGTTGCTGTTTTAAAATTTTGGATGTTTGTGGATTTGGTTTATCTGATTAGTTGTCACTGGGCTACTGTCATAACTTGCTATAGTATCCCCCTTACTGCTAGTATGTGCTAATCAACTGTTCTATTGGCTCTTAACCTATGGTTTGTATACTCTCAATGATTGTTATTATGGAAAGCCTGTGGGGTATTTCTCCAAGGATTATGGGCTGAATTAGGATAGTGTTGCTACTGTTATGAATGTTCCTTATGTGGTAGCTTTTACGATTTTCCATCATTTGTCTCTGTGACATGATCTTTATCTCTTAATCAAGCGGTACTTTGTCTATAAGTTCTATGGTAATTTAGTGGGACTTTCTGGTTACCTTTCACTTGCTAGTTTCTTAATCATGAATGCATGAGGGTATTTTCTTTTAGGGGTATTGAGCACCTATTGGTTGCGTTTCTTTATTGCTATTATTTTCGATTGGGATATCCCATCTCTACACTAATATCTCTTTGCAGAATGGAATTGTGTTATTTTTTCAATACTAGTCTTGCTATTTGGTCTTGCTTCCCATGATCGTGGTTTGGAGTTTTTCATGGGATTATCATTGTGCATCTGGATTGTGAGCAACTCGATGGAAAATCCTTGAACTCATATAATTTTACTTTATATCCTTCTTAGTCATACTTCCTTTTCTAATGGGAGTTATGATATTAATCTTTGGGATGTTGTTGCTTTTCCTTCTTGTTCTCCCATCCTATGCTATGTTTGGAACACGTACAACTTGAAGCACATTTCTTTGTTATGCTTGGTATTAATCAATGATTTATCTTATATGCATAATTGGGTTATTAATAAACCGGTTATTGTCATTACCCTTGGCGATTGGATTATGGTGAATAAGCATCGACACTAATCGATTTCTCAATGTCACTTACTTGGATAGGCTTATGGTGGGAGCTATTCATTATCTATCCTTTCCTTTACCTATATATGTTTATGGGTGGAATCTTGGACAGCTTGTTGGTTTTAACTGCCTTGTTGGTTGGCTGCTCTGGATCAATACCCACCTTTCTGCCCCTGCGACTTTGGATTATTTGGTACAACAAGTCTCTATTGAAGTTGTTGATTGCTTGGTTGATTTTGCTTTGAATCACCTTCCTGGTCTATTTTATTCCTATCATTGGAATTCATTGATCTACCTTTTCTGCTATTGTTTACTTCATCCTTTTTCTATCAAACTTTCTATTGTTTTGATTATCCTGGATGAGTGGCAACATGGCGAGCTAACTGGTTTTTGCTATTTTGGTTGTCTCTTATCTTGGAGATTTACCTTTTTGTTTTTCCTTGTCTCCTCAGTTGGCTCTTTCTTTGTTGGTTGTAGAATTTGGTCTCATGCCCGAAGATGTTCTACAATTCTTGTCACGATGGTGAGGGTTTTGGTGATTTTATCTTTTGCTACCTTGATAAATGCTTTCTTTTTTTGTTTATCTACTATTGCCATGTCTACTCTGATTGAGGAGTTTTATGGCCAATTTGATGTATCTTCCTATCTTGGATGTTGCCATCTTAACTATTGTTGTTTTCTAGATTTTAATGTTGAGACTCATTTCAATTCACTTGTTGATTGTTTTTATGGCGGGTTCCAATGTTGTATTAGCTGTTTGGCTGTTGGGGTTGGCTTTCGGATTGCCCGTGCAATTTATCTCCTATTTTCTCTGATCTGCATCTCCTGCTACCTCTTTTCTGACTGGTTGGTTCAGTCTTATGAGCAGTTTATTCTGAAAGAATGGTATTATGGCCAGTTTAGTCCCTGCCTATCTTGGAGGTTGTTGCCTTTTGCTGTCTTGTTTTTTGGATTGATTGTTGAGCTAGATTATTTGAATGGTGACCACGAATGCGCTATTGGCTCTGCTCTTGTTCTTTAGTGCTAATTTTGGTTGGTTGTAGTTCATTCCCTGTGCTGAGCTATGCTGTCTTCCTTTACTATTGCTTTCTCCAGGACATTAATAAAGGGATTGTTTCCTAGGTTGTTTTCTGCAATGAAAGATTCATTTACATATCTTGTGATTGGGATGGTGCTAATTATAGGCTCATTGACTTATTTAACAGGTTTTCAGCTAGTTGTCTCCTCTGCAATTTTCTTATGGAGGGATTATATGCTGAACTAATTTCTTTCCTGAACATGGCTATTCATGAGATTCTAGCTAAGATGGCTCACTCTCTTATGTTTAAGTATTCTCATGTCAAGATGGCTATATTGATGATAATTTTCTTGAATGAGACTCCTTATCCTTCAGCTCTTAGCAATTACCTACATATTTTAGATATGATTTTGCTTAGATTTCCAGGTAATAAAGCTTACAAGAATATCAACAATGGTGCTTCCTTCTCAGGTTTGTTGGCTATGATGGGCGTGATGTTCTCACTCCTTTTGGTTGGTAGTAGCTCATGTGATGTAACCCTTCTAAGTTTGGATGCTCATATTTGCATCGCAACATGGTGTGATTGAGCTGAGCCTTCTCTATCACATTTCCTTATTATCATACTCATATTATATTGTTTCCTTTTATCTTTTTGTCTGTATTACCTTAACTGTTCTAATCTCTCTTCATTATAACTTTGCAGGTGTTTCTCTCTTTTTATCTTATAGGTTTGCTCCATATTACCAAGCACTCTTACAGCCATCAGAGCATTGGCCTTATACTTTCTTTAGCCTATTATGTTAATCATCTTGTATCCTTTGATTGCTTTAATGTTTTCATTTGCTCTTGGATGTACTTAGATGGGGATTTACTCCTTAGGCTGATTGTAGCTCTTTGAGCAGTAGTTTCGGAGTTTATCCCCTTTAAGGACCTTGTAACCCTTTTTTTGTGGCAATAAAATATCCCCGTATCATGGGGTTTCCCTAAAAAAAAAAGAAGGAAACACCATAAACCCTAAACCTGAAACCCTAAACCATAAACCTTAAAATCTAAACCTAAAAAAAAAAAATCAAATAAAAACCTAAACCTAAACGTAAAAATAAAAACTAAACTAAAACAAAATAAATAAAAACCTAAACTAAACTAAAAAATAAAATAAACCTAGAAATAAAAAACCTAAATAAAATAAAAACTAAACCTAAAATAAAAATAAAATAAACCAAAGATAAAATAAAATAAAAACTAGATAAAAACTTAAACTTAAAAAATAGAACCTACACCTTAAACTAGAAAAAAACCAAAACTTAAAATAAAAATAAAATAAACCAAAAAAAATAAACGTAAATCAAAAATAAAATAAACTAAACTAAAATAAATAAAACTAAACCTAAACCTAAACTAAATAAAATAAAATAAACTAAAAATAAACCTAAGCCTAACCTAAAAAGTAAAACTTCAAAATAAACCTAAAATAACAACCTAAAACCTAAACCTAAAAAAATAAAATAAAAACCAAAACCTAAACCTAATAATAAAAAATAAAACCTAATCTTAAAGAATAAAATAAAAATAAAACTAAACTAAAAAATAAACCTAAACCTAAAAAATAAACTTAAAAAATAAACTAAAATCATAAAATCTAAAATAAATAAATTAAATTAAATAAATAAAAAATAAACCTACAAAAACTAAAAATAAAATAAACAAAAATATATAAAAAATAAACTAAATAAATCTAAACCTACTAGTTTAATTTTTCTAAAAACAAACCCCAAACTAACACTAAACCCTAAACCCTAAATCATAAAACCATAAACTCTAAACCCTACCAAACCCTTAAACCTACAAATAGCACTAAACTTACACCCTAAACCCTAAATAAATGCCTAAAAAACCTAAACCACAACCCTAAACCCTACCCTAAACTCTAAATGGTGAGCCCTAAACCCTAAACTATAAACCTAGCCATACTCATCCCCCTAAACCACTAAATCGTGAGCACAAACTGAACCTAAACTATAACCTAAACCATAAACCTACCAAACTAAAACTTAAACCTAAACTAAACCCTAACCATTAAACCATAAACCCTACACCCCAAACCCTAAAACTCTAAACCCTAAACCCTAAACCCTAAAAACCCTAAACCTTAAATCCTTAACACTAAGCCTTAAATCCTAAATATTGAACCCTAAACCCTAAATCCTAAACCCTAACTGTAAACCCTAAACCCAAAAAGTATAAAACCTAAAACCCTAAACTCTAACCCCTAAACCCTGAACGATATATCTAAACTCGAAACCCTAAAACTCAAACCCTAAACCTAAACCTAAAGTAACTAAATAAATTAAAAAATAAATCTAAACACTAAAACCCTAAACCCTAAACTTAAACCTATACCTAACCCCTAATAATGGACAAAACCTTGACGATAGGAACATCACCATCAACTAGGCTTAGTCTAGATCTGGCGATGGAAGTGAAGACAGAGATGACGGTTATCACAATGGTGGTGGGGGATCTGGAGGTGTTGGTGGATATGGAGGTGGTCATTAGAGCAATGGTGGTTATGGAGGTGGGAGGAGCAACGAAGGTTACGGCCGTGGTGGTGGTAGAGTGAGAGATCAGGGATATGATGGTGCTCCCGCTACTCGAGAGGTCAGGGTGGTTCTGATAGGAACTGGAGAAACTTAAGAACAGTCGATCCGATCATCTGCTTATGGAAGTGTGTCTTTACAGTAGTGACGGTTCTAGTTACCTAGGGTTTTTGATTTGCTTTATGCCTACACATTTTTTATCTAAGTTGTTGCTTATGTCTTAGAAAACATGGTGTGTTACTTGGTTGATTAAATCGAAAAGAAGAAATATCGAATCAAAATTTGTTCTATGTTTTAAAAAAAACCAAAAATCCTAAACCCTAAACTAAAACTTGAACCCTAAACCTAAAACTTAAATCCTAAATCCTAAACCCTAAACCCTAAACACTAAAAACCTTAAACCCTAATCCCTAAACCTTAAACTTTAAACCCTAAACCCTAAACCCTAAAACCCTAAACCTTAAAACCCTAAACACTAAATCCTAAACCTTCAACCCTAAACACTAAGCCCTAAACCCTAAATCCTAAACCCTAAACATGAAACTCTAAACTAACCCTAAACCTCCCAAGACCAAAACCTAAAGTAAATAGAACCTAAAAATAAAATAATGAAAAAATCCAAACCAAAATAAAAGAACAATTAAAATAAAATAAAAACCTAAACTAAGACCTAAACCTAAACCTAAAACGAAAATAAAATAAAAATTAAAAACTAAACTAAAAAAAATGTAAACTAAACTAAAAAATAAAAAACATAAATAAACTAAAAACTAAACCTAAAATAAAAATAAAATAAACCTAAAATAAAAACTAAATAAATATCGAAACCTAAAAAATAAAACTACAAATAAATAAAAATAAAGCATAAACCATAAACTAAAAAAAACTTAAACCTAAAATAAAAATATAAAAACATAAACCTAAACTATAATAAACTAAACTAAAATATATAAAACCTAAATAAACTAAACCTAATCCTAAACCTAAACTAAAGAAAATAAAATAAACTTAAAATAAACCTAAACCTAAACTAACAAAATAAAATCTAAAAGTAAACCTAAAAAAAATCTAAAAAAATAAAATAAAAACCAAAACCAAAACCTAAATATAAAAAATAAAGCCTAAACCTTAAAAATAAAATAAAATTAAAACAAAATTAAAAAATAAACCAAAACTTAAACCTAAACCTAAAAAATAAACTAAAAGAAAAAACCTAAACTAAAATAAATAAACCTAAAATAATTAATCTGAACTAAATAAAAATCAAAATAAACCTAAATAAAAATAAAATATAAAATAAACTAAAATAAAAAAATAAACTAAATAAACCTAAACCTACTAGTTTACTTAATTTTAAATAATAAATAAAATTTTAAATTTTAAAAAAACCTAACCCTAAACCCTAAACCTCAAAACTAACCCTAAACTCAAAACCCTAAACCCTAAACCCCAAACCCTAAATCATAAACCCTAAATCGTAAACCCCAAACCCCAAAAATTTGAAACCTAAACCTAAACTAAATAAAATGTAAAAATAAAATAAATAAATAAACCTAAACTTAAATAAAATAATAAAATAAAATAAAAACCTAGACTAAAGCCTAAACCTAAACCTAAAAATAAAATAAAATAAAAATTAAAGAAAAAACTAAAAATAAATAAATAAAAAATCCAAACTAAATTAGAAAAATAAAATAAACATAAAAATAAAAACCTAAATAAAATAAAAACTAAACATAAAATAAAAATAAAATAAAGCAAAAGGAAAATAAGATAAAAACTAAATAAAAACCTAAACCTAAAAAATAAACCTAAAAATAAAAAAAAATAAAACCTAAACCCTAAACTAAAAAAAACCTAAACCTCAAATAAACATAATAAAATAAACCTAAATCTAAATTAAAATAAACAAAACTAAATTAAATTAAACCTAAACCTAAACCTAAAATAAACTAAACCAAAACCTTAAACTAAATAAAATAAAATAAACTAAAAATAAACCTCTACCTAAACTAAAAGTAAAAGATAAAAATAAACCTAAAATAAAAACCTAAAACCTAAACCTAAAAAAATTTAATAAAAGCCTAAACCTAAAATTCATGAAAAAAAAACCTAAAGCAAAAAAATTAATTAAAAATAAAACTAAGCTAAAAAAATATCATCCTAAACATAAACCTAAAAAATGAACTAAAATAGATAAACCTAAAATAAATAAACTAAACTAAATAAAAATAAAAATAAACCTAAATAAAAATAAATAATAAAAAGAACTAAAAATAAACTAAATAAACCTAAATTTACTACTTTACATAATTTAAAAAAAAAACTTAAACCTAAAATAAACCATAAACCCTAAACCCTAAAAAAACCTAAACCTTAAACCCCAAACACTAAACCTTAAAATCCTAAACCCTATACCATAAACCCTAAATCCTAAACCCTAAAAATCCATGAACCCTAAACCCTAAATTAACCTAAACCCTAAACCCTAAACCCTAAACTAACCCTAAACCCTAAACCCCCTAACAACCTTAAACCCTAAACCCTAAACCCTAAATCTTAAAACCTAAACCCTAAACCCTGACCCTAAACCTAAACCCTAAAACCTAAACCCTAAACCATAACCGTAACCCTAAACTTATTTTCACCTTTTGGCTCGAGTTGGGTTATGTTTTTGACCTCTTTCTTTTGGGTAGGCCTGGTGGTTGCTACTTAGTGGTTCTTATCTTTTCAGCCTAGGTTGGCTAGGTTTCTTCAGCCTAGTAGCTGCTGTCTTCTTTGGCTTGTTACTCTAGTTACTGGTGGATGACATGGTTTCTACTGTAGCTTTATTTTATTTTCTGCACTGGCTGGTTTGTTGGCTCACTCTTGAACTCAAATTACTTTTTTGCTAGTTTTTTATGGTTGGATGGGTCGCCTTCCTAGTGGGAACTACTGTTGGTTGTTCCCTTTTTAGGCCTTCCTTTGAAGAATTTCACACTACTTTTTTGGGTTGCCTCCCGATGTTGTTTGTTGATGGATCCTTCTTATGCCTTTATTTTGTGTTTGGTTATTCTCCTAGGATTAACCTCTACTAGGTCCTCTGTTTGAAGCACGTTTTATGTTGTTATTATGCTTCTTGTCGGGTTAGTCTTTATTGCTGGGGAAGTTTAGTATTGTCTCTAGCTATTCTTGTTGCCTTCTATGGTGGTTGTGCATCTTTTGGAACACTATTGTGTGGTGCTTTGTTGGATTTTTCCTTTTCCTTAGCTGCTGGGGATGCTTCCTTTGTTTGTTACTTATGATGGGTTATTCTCTGGTGGTTGCCTTATGGCTATTTTACTAAGCTGGTTTGGTTGGAGAACTTTTAGTTGTCTTTGAAATCTTGGTTGGTTGATTTTTTTTCCTTTTTATTGGTTGTTTCTATATTAATTGGCATGGTCCTCGTGCTTGCTTATTGCTGGTTCTAGTTTTCCCTAGTTTGGAGCTTCGATGGGTATTTGGATAATGGCTATTGTTGGTCTTTTGACTTTGTTCTAGCCTCTCTCTAGGTTATTGTGATTAGTCTGTTGTGGTTTCTATTTGGTGGTTTGCCTACTAGTTAGTTGCCGATCGATTGCTTTTTGTTTAATGGTGCAAGATCTGGAACTCTACGGACTACTGGCCTGGGATGTTTTCTTGTATCAGGAATCATGAACTACTATTGACTCAATCTTTTTCTGTTTTCATGCTTTGTTTTGTTTGACTGTGTCATTTTACTCTTCATGCTTTTTAGTTGTTGTTTTTGGTATTTTGTTTTCTTTTCTTCTTCTAATGTACTTAGATGAGGGTTTAGCTCTTTAGGTTTTTCATAGCGCAATGAGGGGTAGAATTCTGTGCTCTATCCCTTTTAAGGACATTGTATATTTTCCTTTTATGGTAATAAAATACAAACTTTTTCCATAGAAAAACCCTAAACCCTAAACCTTAAACCTTAAACCCCAAACCTTAAAACACTAAATCTTAAAGCATAAACTAACACTAAATCCACCCAATCCCACCCAACCTTAACCCCACCTATCTAACCCTAAACCTACTACAACCTAAACCACACAAACCTAAACTCCCTAAACCTAAGCCATAAACCCTAAAACCCTAAACACTAAACACTAAAATAACCATAAACCCTAAACCCTACCACCCACCCCACCCACCAACTGCCACCCAGATAACCTACTAAACCTAAACTGACTAAACCTACAGGCCCACTAAACTGACCCTGACCCTAAACCCCCTCCCTCCCAACCCTTCCACTCTCTAAACGCTAAACCCTACTAAAACCTAAATCTAAACTAAAACCTAAATAAAATTAATAAATAAAACCAACCTAAATATAAAATAAAATAAAATATTAAAAACAACTAAAACCTAAACCACCTAAAATTAAATAAAATAAACTAATTAAAATAAAATAAAATAAAATAAATAAAACCTAAACTAAACTAAAAATAAAATAAACTTAAGAATAAAAAACTTAATTAAAATAAAAACTAAATGTAAAATAAAAATATAATAAACCTAAAATAAACTGAAAATAAAATAAAAACTAAATAAAAACCTCAACCTAAAAATAAACCTAAAAATAAATAAAAAAATAAAACCTAAACCCTAAACCCTAATAAACCTAAACATAAACCTAAACCCAAAGAATGGGCAAAGTCTTGAAGGCAAGAACACCACTATCAACCAGGCTCAGTCTAGATCTGGTGGTCGAGGCTAAGGCAGAGGTGGCGATTATCGCAGTGATGGTGGGGGATTTGGAGGTGTTGGTAGATATGGAGGTGGTGGTCATAGCAATGGTGGTTATGGAAGCAGGAGAAGTGACGAAGGTTACAGTAGTGGTGGTGGCAGAGGGAGAGATCAGGGATACGATGGTAGATCCTGCTACTCAGGAGGCGAAGGTAGTTGATGGGGAAAGCGAAGAACGGCTTCGATCTACGCTTATGGAACTGTCTTTAAATTAGATATGGTTCTATTATCAGTTTTGATTTGCTCTGTGTGCTCATTTATTATCTATGTTGTCACGTGATAAAACTTGTTGTGTTACTTGGTTGATGAAATCAAAAAGAAGAAATGTTGAATTTGAATTTGTTCTCTATTAAAAAAACAACCAAAAACTCTAAACCCTAAAGTAAAACCTAAACCCTAAACTTACACCCTAAACCCTAAACCCTAAATAATAAAAACCCTAAACCCTAAACCCTAAACCCTAAAACCCTAAACCCTAAACCCTAAAATATAAACCCTAAACCCTAAACCCTAAACCCTAAAAGCCAATCCATAAACCCTAAAACCTAAACTCAAAACTATCCATAAACCCTAAACCCTAAACCATAAACTCTAAAAAGCTAAAAACCTTAACATAAACTAAATAAAACCTAAAAAATAAAATAAATAAAAAACCTAAATCAAATTATAATAAAATAATAAAATAATATAAGAATATAAACTAAAACCTAAACCTAAAAATAAAATAAAATAAAAAATAAAAACTAAAATAAAATAAAATAAATAAAAACCTAAACTAAACTATAAAATAAAAACTAAACCTAAAGTAAAAATAAAATAACCCTAAAACCTAAACCCTAAACTCTAAACCCTAAAAAATGAAATAAAATAAAATAAAATAAAATAACTAAAAAAATAAAAAAACTAAAAAGATAAAAAAAATTAAAAAATAAAAAAAATTAAAGAAACTCAAAAAACTAAAAAAATGAAAAAAAAACTTATCCAGAAACCCCCCTTTGCCTAGCAGTCTAGCTATTTCGGGATTCCTCATGGTTGTTGTCTTTGCTATGGCTTCTTGCTGAGTGTTTGAACATTTTTTCTCTTAGATTCCCTTTAGATTGCCGGCCTTAGGCTAATCTCGACCTATTTTGGTCACAATGTCGTGACTCATGGCATAGACTTCTTCCAATCCATGCCGTAAATCCCTTGAGCTGACAGATCCGCTATGGCATCAGAGTTTTTGGGTAATCGTACCTCTAGATTACGTGTTGTTACCAAATCTTTCAAAGATGCTTTAGCTAGTAAGAACTCCTCCACTGAGCCTCCTCGAATTTGGTTCATATGATGTTTAAAGGTACTCAGATGATTATGATTTGAATCGCGATATTGAAAGATTAGTTGAGCCTTTTATTTTATCATTGATTGGAAAGATTTCCTTCAAACAGTCTAATATGAAAGATATTCGTTCTTTTTTTCACTACTTAAATTTATCTGGTTCTTTTTCTATTGGGTTGATTAAGGCGAGGCATGTTCTGATTAAACTTTCCAATGAACTTGATTACGGAAGAATTTTTTATAGGCATTCTTGCTATATTTTTAAATGTCAAATGTGTATTCTGAAGTGGACGCCTATGTTTGATGTTAATGAAGAGTCTCTTATTGTTCCCATTTGGATTTCTTTTCCTAAATTGCGGATTCATCTATTTAATCATCAGATTGTTTATGCTATTGGGTCAAATTTTGGTCGGCCTTTGCAAGTTGATCAAGCAACAGCTACTTTTTCTAGACTATATGTTGCTAGAATTCTTGTAGAGATTGATATTACTAAAAAATATCCGAAAGAAATTTGGTTGGGTTCACAGAATTGTGATTATTTTTATAAAGTTATTTTTAAGAACTTTCCCAATTTTTGTAATCACTGTAAGATTCATGGGCATGAAATTTATGAATTTTTTATTGCACATGCATCTCTTAGGAAGAAAATCACCAGTAGGAATTCGATTGTTGAAAAAATTGATGATTCTCTCAAGTTGGATAAAGAGAAATCTAATTTTTAAAATTCTAATGTTTTGCAAAATGAGATTTCTAAATCTTCTTAAAAAAGTTTTACCTATTAATGATTTGTCTAATGCACAAGTTAATTTTGATGTTTCTAAAAAAATTTTAACTAATAATCATGCTCTAAGTGTTTCTTTTAATGATTCTATTAAGGGAAGACTTTAGAGGCTGTGGTTAATGATTCTATTAGTTTGGATGTTGTGCATAAGTCCTTTCATGATGATGGTTTGAATATTATTGATGCTAACACCATTTCTTCCAATCAGTTGGATGTTGTTTCTCTTTCTCCTATGTCTGCTTTATATCATGGGAAAGAGATTATTTCTTTGCTTTCTTTGATTGAGAATGGCGGTGAAAAGATTATTCTTATTTCTAATATTTTAACTTTTGGTCCTGATAATCTTGTTAATATTGGTGATCCTTCATTTATAAAATAAGATTTAGATACCTGTGACAATTCTCTCTTTGTTAATAGTTCTATTTCGATTCAAAATGATGGTTTTTCTACGGTTGGTAATTCTATTCAAAATTTTGGTAATATGCTATGTGTTTCTAAAGGATTGGAATTTTATTTTAATCCCTTACATGAAGTTAGTACTAAAAATTTGGATTTTTCTACTCTTGATTCTTTTATGAATGAAGACAAGGAGGATACTCTTCAGATTTTGTTGGAAGGTGAAAATTTTGATAATTTCCTTCTTAATAAAGCTCTTTCTGCTCCTTTTTTCACTTCTGATTCAGAAATGAATACTATTTTTTATTTTCATTTATCTAATGTTGTGGATGTTTCTGAATTCTCTTCTTTGAATTTGATAGCTTCTACTGATCCCCATGCCTTTTATAACAACACTGATTCATTTTTGCATGGAGAATTTTTGGAGAAAGGGAATGGTTATAAAACTGTTTACAAGAAGAAAAGGAAAAAAGTGTTCTGATTTATTCCCCTCCTCACTTTCCAAGGGTTACTCGTTACAAAGCATCTTGGAAATAATATCTCTTATCCTTGGGAGGTGTTTGCTTTTGGCTAATTTTCTCTATGTTGGTTGAGCTTTTTCTATGTGTTTTCTTGGTAGCTGGAGTATTGGCTTCTTGGCTAATTTTTCTTCTTCTAGCTTGGTGTTTTTGGCTTCATGTACACTGGGTTTTTTTGGAGCCTTTTGGCTGGTTAGTTTCTTCTTTTCTCTATTTTTTTTTGTTTGGTGGCTTTGTTCCTGTTGGCTTGCCTCTCTTTGGTTGGTGCTTTTGCTCTCTTTGTTGGTGGTAGGTTGGGCTTTTTGTCCTTGGCATGTGGTTTTTCCCTTGGTTGGCTGTTTCTCTAGCTATTGCTGGCCTTCTTTTTTTTGTTGGTTGGTTTGCTTTCTTGTTCTTTCTTGGGCTATTTTTCTTGGGTACTTTGTTGTGTGGCTGCTTTGTTGGCTGTTTCCTTTCCTTTGGTTGGTGCCTTGGTGGCTTTGGATTGGTGTTGTTTTGGGCTCTATTGGATTTATCTTTGAGGGCTCTTTTCTTTTTTTTGGGCTATGAGTTTCTTTTCTCCTAATTTTTAAGAGGTCTTCATATTTGGTTTTGTTGGGAATGCCTTATGTTAATTTTTTCTATTGCTTTCCTCTCTCTTTTCATTTCCTTAGCTTCACTTTTTCTTTGGTTGGGTGGCTATTAGGATAGGTTTATATTTTTATTTGGTTGGGATGGCTATGATGATATGATGAATTTTTATCCTTTGATAATCTTATGGTTGGTGACTTTTCCTGTTTGTAACCCATCTTTGAAGCTAGATACACCTAGGATTTGATGCCCCTCATTATTGTGATTATCCTTCTTTCCTCATATCTAAGCCTGAGTTTTTTCACTTAATGTTTTTTGATCTCTTCTGGCTGAGATTTCTTGTAGGTTGTAGATTCTCATTTCCAGTCGGTCTCTTCTTCTTCTTGGAGGGAGCTGGAGTCTTACTAATGGTCTCCTCTTTCTTAGATGGCTGGAGTTATCTTGAGTTCTAGGTTTAATTTTCCTTTGGTTCTTCGTCTCTTTGGAGGTTCTTTTGGAGCTCCGTGGATTCTTCCCCTTTTTTTCCTTTTGCTTGACTTTTTTTGTTTTTCCCTTATTTTTTTCTTTATTCCTTTTAATCTATTAGTTTAGGGACTAAACTCTTTAAGATTCTCCTATAGCTCATTTGAGCAGAAGTTTTTTCTTTTTGAGTTTAGTCTCTAATAAGGACTCTTGTTTCTTTTTTTTTTCTTTCTGAGCAATAAATTCTTTTTAGTTTAAAAAAACCACTAAACCCTAAAACCTAAATCCCTAAACCCTAAACCTAAATCAAAAACCTAAAAACCTAAACCTAAACTAAATAAAACCTAAAAACAAAATAAATAAGTAAAAACCAAAAGCTAAATAAAATAAAAAAATAAAATAAAATAAAAACCTAAACTAAAACCTAAACCTAAACCTATACCTAAAAATAAAGAAATATAAAAAATAAATACTAAACTAAAATAAAATAAATAAAAACCTAAACTAAAATAAAAAATAAAATAACCCTACAAATAAAAAACCTAAATAAAATAAAAACTAAATGAAAAATAAAAATAAATTAAACATAAATAAAATAAAATAAAATAAAATAAAACTAAATAAAAACCTAAACCTAAAAAATAAACCAAAAAATAAAACCTAAAAATAAATAAAAAAAACCTAAACCATAAACTAAAAAAAAACCTAAATTTAAAATAAACAAAATAAAAAAACCTAAGATAAAATTAAAATAAACTAAACTAAAATAAATAAAACCTAAACCTAAATTGAAAATAAACTAAACCTAAACCCTAAACTTAATAAAATAAAATAAACCAAAAATAAAACCTAAAAATAAACCTAAAACCTTAACCTAAATAATAAAATAAAAACCTAAACCTAAACCTAAAATTAAAAAATAAAACCTAAACTTTAAAAATAAAATAAAAATAAAACTAAACTACAAAATAAACATAAGCCTAAACGTAAACCTAAAAAATAAACTAAAATAAAAAACCTAAAAAAAATAAATAAACTTAAAATAAATAAGCTAAACTAAATAAAAATAAAAAACAAACCTAAATAAAATAAAAATAAACTAAACTAAAATAAATAAAAAAATTAACTAAATAAACATAAACCTACCGGTTTGTTGATTTTAAAAACTCTAAACCTAAACCCTATCCCTAAACCCTAAACAAACCTAGGCTAGACCCTAGGCCATAGATAAAAAAATAAAAGATAAAAAAAACTAATCATACCTAAACCACAAACTAACCCCACCCACTAAACCTAAGGCCTAAACCCTAACCACACTCTAAATCCCTGAGCCACAAAGCCTAGGCCACCAGGCCTAACCTCCATCTAACCACTGGCCTAAGACCTGACCCTGACCCCTAAACCCAAGGCACGGACCTGATCACTGATCCACAAATCCTGAGCCTTAGCCTACCAAGCCTAAAACTAAATCCTGAGCTAACCTAGCCCTGAGCCCAGAAGCCTGAACCCTAAACCCAAAGGCTAAAACCTAAACTAAATAAATGTAAAATAAAATAAATAAATAAACCATAACAAATAAAATATAAATTGAGATAAAATAAAATACATAGAGAAAATAATAAAATAAAATTAAAAGATAAACTAAATTAAAACCTAAACTAAAGATAAAAAACAAATAATCAAAACTAAACATAAAATAAATAATAAAATAAAATAAATAAACCTAAATAAATAAAATAAAATAAACCTAAATAAAAAAAAAAAATAAATAAAATAAAATAAATAATAATGCTAAAAACCTGATCTACTTAATTTAAAAGTAAAAAAATAAAAAACCTTAACCCTAAACCCTAAAATTAATCCACTGACCATAAACCATCACTAAATCCCCTAAACCCTACCCTAAACCCAAAACCCACCCTGCACCTTGCCTAAACCCACCTAACTCTAAACCCACTAAACAATCTAAAACTTAAAACCTAAAATATAACCTAAAAATAAATTAAATAAAACCTAAACCTAGATAAAAATAAAATAAAATAAAAAACCTTATCTAAAACCTAAACATAAACTTAAAAATAAAATAAAATAAATAAGTAAAAATAAATTAAAATAAAATAAACAAAAAAGCCTAAACTAAACTAAAATAAAATAAACCTAGAATAAAAACTAAATAAAACAAAACTCGCATAAAATAAAATAAAATAAACTTGAAATGAAAACTAAATAAAACCTAAACCTAAATAATAAACTAAAATAAAACCTAAAAAAATAAAAAATAAAACCTAAACCTTAAACTAAAAGAAACCCAAAACTAACATAAAAATAAAATAAACAAAATAAAAATAAACTTAAACCTAAACTAAAATAAAGTAAACTAAAATAAATAAAACCTTAAATAAACTAAACCTAAACATAAACCTAAATTAAATAAAATAAAAAACTAAGTAAACTTAAACCTAAAAAAAAATAAACCTAAAAACCTAAAATAAAACTTATATGCTAAACCTAAAAAAATAAAAATAAAACCTAAAACCTAAAAAATAAAATAAAATAAAACTTAAAAATGAACTTAAACCTAAATCTAAACCTAAAAATAAACTAAAATAAAAATATAAAATAAATAAAATAAAAATAAAATTAAAATAAACCTAAATAAAATAAAAAATAAAGTAACTAAAATAAATAAAAATATTATATGTATACTGAGCCTTTTTTTTAAAAACTAAACCCTAAATCTTACCCTAAACCCTAAATCTAAGGCATAAATCCTAAACCCTGCCTGGGCCCTCCAGGCCCTGGGCCCTGACCCAAACCTACCCAAGGCCCTCCTTAAACTCTAACCACAGGCCCTAAACTCTAAACCCCAGGGCTTTCCCTGGGCTCAAAGCTGGGCCACTCCTAGGCCCTAAAATCCTGGGCCCTACTGGCTCACCCTCCATAAACCCTCCTATAGAGCTGAGGCTGGGCCATCACTACACTCTCCCTAAACCCTGGGCCACAACTGAGCTCTACAGGCCTACCCAGGCTGTGGGCCATGACCACTAAATCTGATCATGGTTCTAAAACCCTAACCCTAAACTAAATAAAACCTAAAAATAAAATAAATAAATAAACCAAAACCTAAATATAATGAAATAAAAATAAAATAAAAATCTAAAACTAAACCTAAAAAAATAAATAAAATAAATAAGAATAAAAAACCTAAAAAAATAAAATAAACCTAAGAGTAAAAAACCTAAATAAAATAAAAATAAAATAAACCTAAAATAAATTAAAATAAAAACCTAAACTTAAAAAATAAACCTTAAAATAAAACATAAAAATAAATAAAAAATAAAACTTAAACCCAAAACTTAAAAAAAATTCTAAACCTAAATTAAAAATAAAATAAACCTAAAAAATAATAATAAATAAACCTAAACCCTAAACAAAAAATACTTAAACCTAAAATAAAAACAAAAATAAACAAAACAAAATAAACCTAAACCTAAACTAAAATAAACCAAACTAAAATAAATAAAACCTAAAATAAACTAAACCTAAACCTAAACTTAAACTAAATAAATAAAATTAAATTAAAATTACCCAAAACCTAAACTAAAAAATGAAACCTAAAAATAAACCTAAAATAAAAACCTAAAACTTAAACCTAAAAAAATAAAATAAAAGCATAAACCAAAAATAAAAAAAATAAAACCTAACCTAGAAAATAAAATAAAAATAATGCTCAACTAAAAAATAAACCTAAACCTAAACCAAAATAATAAACTAAAATAAAAACCTAAACTAAAATAAAAAAAATAAATTAAATAAAAATAAAAAATAAACCTAACAATAACATAACAACAACAACAACAAGCCTTAACTAGGTGGGGTCGACTACATGAATCCTTCATCTCCATTGTGTCCTATTATGTGTCAAATTCTCATTTAAATCAAGTATACTAAGATGATTTTTTATACATCTTAACCAAGTCTTTTTAGGTCTAATTCTACCTTTCTTAACATAAGGCAACTCTAATGCATCTACTCTCCTAATAATCGGATACGGATGCTTTATGTAAACCACCATAAGGCAACTCTCCTAATCTTATCTACCACTGAGCTACAACAACCTCGAATATACTCATTTTGCATTCTATCTCTAGAGCAAAGCCACTCATCCACCTAAGCATCCTCATCTCTGTAACACTTAACTTAGTCTTATGCTTCTCTTTTGGCCAACATTCGCACCATAAGTCATTGTAGGTCTTACCACCATCTTATAAAATTTTCCCTTAAGTTTAAGTGGAACTTTTGTATCACATAATAGGCCAGATGCATTCCTCCACTTCAACCATCTAACTTGAATTCTACTAATAACATCTCCATCTATTTCACCATCATTTTGAACAAAAGAGCCAAAATATCTGAATCGTTCACTCTTATTAATGACTTGTTCACCTAATGTCACAACACTACCACTAAAACTTCTACAACTAAAATTACACTCCATATATTTAGTTTTAGATCTACTTAAATGAAAACCTTTAGACACTAGAATTGACCTCCATAATTCAAGTTTCTGTTGGACTCCCTCTCTAGTCTTATCAACAAAAAGAATGTCATCAGCAAAAAGCATACACCAAGGTACATCTTCTTGTAAATGCCTAGTAAGAACATCCATAACTTAAGTAAAAAAAAAGATAAGGGCTTAAAGCTGATCCTTGATGTAATCCAACTGAAATAGGAAAATATTTTGTCAACCCTCCTTGTGTTTGGACAAAAGTAATAGCTCTAGAATACATATCCTTAATGACTTGAATATAACCAATATTAACTCCTTTCTATTCTAGAACTCTCCAAAGAACATCTCTTAAAACTTTATCATAAGCTTTCTCTAAATCAATAAATATCATATTTAGATCCTCCTTACTTTCTCTATGCTTCTCCATCAAACCCCTTAACAAATGTATAACATCCATATTAGATCTACCTGGCATGAAACCAATTTGATTGTGAGAAACTTCAGTATCACATCGTAACCTATGCTCAATTACTCACTCCCATAATTTTAATGTATGGCACATTAACTTAATTCCTCTATAATTTAGACACTCTTGTGCATCTCCTTTATTCTTAAATACAGGAACCAACAAACTCTTTCTCCACTCATTTGGCATCTTTTTAGTCTTTAAAATGACATTAAAAGATTTGAAATTCCTTGATCTCCTAAACATTTCCACACTTCTATTGGAATATTATCCGGTCCTACTATTTTTCCACATTTCATTTTCTTTAAAGCTTCACTAACTTCAGATTTACTAATACGATGATAAAAATAAAATTTTCCATTTTTTTTAGGGTATTAAGGTTGCTAAAATCAATGATACTTTCAGATCCTTCATTGAAAAGTTTATCAAAATACCTCATCCACCTATTTTCAATAACCTTTTCTAAAAGAAAGCATTTTATTATTTTCATCCTTAATACATCTCACTTGAACTATGTCTTTACTTATCTTATCTCTTTGGTTGGCTAACTTATACATACATCTTTCACCTTCTTTGGTATATAATCTATTGTATAAATCAATAAAAGCTAATTTTTTGCATCATCTTGCTTTCTTAGAATCTCATAGGCCACTTTATATCTTTCCCAATTCTCAGTTTTTAAATAAACCAAGTTTTATAATAATACTTCTTATTTTTTATCTTTTCTTGCACACTCGACTCCACCAACTATTCTTATTAAAGAAGCTTTTCCTTTTGATTCTCCAAGCACATCTTTAGTAACTTGCTTAATTTCACTTGTTATTTTTCTCACATAATATTAGCTTCCTCATGAACATCCCAAATTCTAATCTCTATGCGTGCTCTTAAAATATTTTTTATTTGTGTTCTTTAAGTGTCTCCATCTAATTCTAGGACAATAATTTGATTTATTTTTTCTCTTACAACCTTTCATCTTAAAATCTAAAACTAACAATCGATGTTGGGTACTTAGATTTTCACTTGGAATGACTTTACAATCTTTATAATTTAAACGATCTATTTTTCTTATCAAAAAATAATCAATTTGTGTTTTACTAGATCCATTTTCATAAGTAATAATATGTTCATCTCTTTTCTTAAATAAAGTGTTAGCAACTACAAAATCATAAGCTAAAGCAAAATCTAAAATATTCCTACCTTCTTCATTAGTCACTCTAAATCCATAACCACCTTGAATATTTTAAAATCTTTTACCACTCTACCAACATGTCCATTTAAATCTCCTCCAATAAATATTTTTTCTTCAAGAGGTATCTTTTGTATTAATCCCTCTAATTCATTCCAAAATTTTTCTTTTGTGCTTACCTGCAAACCTACTTGAGGAGCATAGACACTTATAACATTGATAATCTTAGTATCAATAATAATCTTTAAAGCTATAATTCTATCTCCACATCTATTAATATTTATAACATTATCCTTCAAACTTTTATCTATAATCACACCTACACCATTTCTAGTTTGACTTTTACCTGAATAAAAATAAAAAATAAAGTAACTAAAATAAATAAAAAATAAACTAAATATACTAAATAAACATAAACATATCAATTCACTTAATTAAAAAAAAACCATAAACCCTAAATCCTAAACCAAAACCTTAGACCCTAAAGCATAAACCCAAAACCTTAAACCATAAACCTTAAACCTTAAACCCTAAACCCTAACCCTGAACCACAAACCCTAAACTTAAACTTAAAGTAACTAAATAAATTAAAAAATAAACCTAAACTCTAAAACCTAAAAATCTTAAACCTAAACCTAAACCTAAACCCTAAGAATGGGTAGAACCTTGATGGTAGGAACATCACCATCAAGCTCGATAGATCTAGGTGGAGAAGGTGGGCGGCGATTCGCTGGTGGTGGGGATCTGGAGGTGCTGCTGGATATGGAGGTGATGGTCGGAGCAATGGTGGTTATGGAGGCAAGAATAGCGATGAAGGTTACAGTTGTGGTGGTAGTGGAGGGAGAGATCTGGCATTTGATAGCGGATCCCGCTACTCGAGAGCCGTCGGTGATTCTGATGGGAACTGGAGAAACCAAAGAACTGTCGATCTATTCTGCTACTAATGGATCCGTGTCTTTACAGTAGAGATGGCTCTAGTTATCTAGGGTTTTTAATTTGTTCGATGCGTGCTCATTTTTTTATCTATGTCCTCACTTATGTCTTAAAAAACTTGGTGCGTTACTTGGTAGATGAAACTGAAAAGAAGAAATGTTGAATCTTAATTTTTTCTCTATTAAAAAAAAACAAAAACTCTAAGCCCTAAACCTTAAATCCTAAACTAACCCTAAACCCTAAAACTTAAACCTTAAACCTTAAACCATAAACCCTAACCCCTAACCCTATCCATAAACCCTAAACCCTAAACCCTAAACCCTAAACCCTAAACCTAAAACACTAAACCCTAAAAACCCTAAACCTCAAAGCCTAAACCCTAAACCTAAACCCTAAACTAACCTTAAACCCTAAGCTAACATTAAACCCTAAACCCTAAACCTTAAATCATAAAAACCTTAAACCCTAAAGCCTAAACATTAAACCCTAAACCCTAAACCCTAAATCATAACCCTAAACCCTAAACCCTAAACACTAAAACCCCAAAACCATAAACCCTAAATCTAAAAAACCTAAAAACCCAAACCTAAATTAAATAAAACCTAAAAATAAAATAAATAAAAAACCTAAACCTAAATAAAATAAATAAATAAAATAAAATAAAAACCTAAACCTAAACATAAATATATAATTAAATTAAATTAAAATAAAATAAAACCTAAACTAAACTAAAAAATAAAATAAACCTAAGAATAAAAAACTTAAATAAAATAAAAACAAAGTCAAATAAAAATAAAATAAACCTAAAATAAAATATAATAAAAACTAAATAAAAACCTAAACCTAAAAAATAAAACTAAATATAAAACCTACAAAAAATAAAAAATGAAACCTAAACCCTAAACTTAAAAAAAACCTAAACCTAAAATAAAAATAAAATAAACCTAAACCTAAACTAAAATAAATTAAACTCAAATAAAAAAAACCTTAACCTAAACCTAAAATAAACTAAACCTAAACCTAAAATGAAACAAAATAAAATAATAAACTAAAAATAAACCTAAACCAAAATTGAAAAACAAAACCTAAAAATAAACCTAAAATAAAAACCTAAAACTTAAACCCAAAAAAAAAAAAAAAACTAAAACCTAAATCTAAAAATAAAAAAATAAAACCTAAACCTAAAAAATAAACTAAAAATAAATCTCACCTAAAAATAAACCTAAACCTAAACCTAAACCTAAAAAATAAACTAAAAAAACCTAAACTAAAATTAATAAACCTAAAATAAATAAACTAAACTAGATAAAATTTTAAAATAAACTAAAATAAAGATAAAAAATAAAGTACACTAAAATAAATAAAAAAATATACTAAATAAACCTAAACCTATCGGTTTACTTAATTTTCTTTAAAAAAAACTTTAAACCCTAAATCCTAAACACTAAACCGTAAACCCTAAACCCTAAAACCTAAATACCCTTAAACCCTAATCCCTAACCCTAAACCCTAAACCATGAAAGTATAAACCCTAAATCCCTAAACCCTAAACCCTAAACCCTAAAACCTAACCCTAAACCCTAAACCCAAAACCTAAACTTAAAGTAACTAAATAAATTAGAAAATAAATCTAAACCCTAAAACCTAATAAACCTAAACCTAAACCTAAACCCTGAGAATGGGAAAAACCTTGATGGTAGGAACATCACCATCAACCAAGCTCAGTTTAGATCTAGCGGTGGAGGTGAAGGTGGAGGTGGCGGTTATTGTAGTGGTGGTGGGGGCTCTAGAGGTGATGGTCGATATAGAGGTGGTGGTCAGAGTAGTTGTGGTTTTGGATGTGGGAGGAGCGACAGAGGTTACACCCTGGTGGTAGTAGAGAGACAAAGAGATCGGGGATATGATGGTGGATCCCACTACTAGAGAGGCCAGGGTGGTTCTGATGGGAACTAGAGAAACTAAAGGATGGCCAATCTGATCTGCTACTTATGGAACTATGCCTTTATAATAGAGACGATTCTAGTTATCTAGGGTTTTTGATTTTCCCTATGTGTGCTCTATTTTGATCTATGTAATCACTTGTGTCTTAGAAAACTTGGTGGGTTACTTTGTTAAAGAAATCCAAAAGAAGAAATATTGAATCTGAATTTGTTTTTTGTTAAAAAAAACCATAAACCTTAAGCCCTAAACTAGAACCTGAACTCTAAACCCAAAACATAAACCCTAAACCATAAACCCTAAACTGTAAAAACCCCTAAAGGCTAAACCCTAAACCCTAAACCCTAAACCCTGATCCCTAAACCCTAAACATTAAACCCTAAATAAACTTGAAACCCTAAACCCAAAAAAGCTTAAAACCTAAACCTAAACTAAATAAAACCAAATAAAAAATAAATAAACAAACCTAAATAAAAATAGAATAAAAAAATAAAATAAAATAAAAACATAAACTAAAACCTAAACATAAAAAGAAAATAAAATTAAAAATAAAAACTAAAATAAAATACAATAAATAAAAACTTGAACTAAACTAAAAAAAATAAAAAACTTAAATAAAATAAAAATTAAACCTAAAATAAATATAAAATAAAAGTAAATTAAAATAAAATAAAAACTAAATAAAAACCTAAACCTAAAAAATAAACCTAAAAATAAATATATAATAAAACCTAAACCCTAAACTAAAAAAATAAACCGAAACCTAAAATAGAAATAAAATAAAACTAAACCTAAGCTAAAATAAACTAAGCTAAAATAAAGAAAACCTAAACCTAAACCTAAACCTAAAATAAATAAAATAAAATAAACTAAAAATAAACCTAAACCTAAACTAAAATAAATCCTAAAATTAAACCTAAAATAAAAACCTAAAACCAAAACCTAAAAAAATAAAATAAAAGCCTAAACCTAAACCTAAAAATAAAAAATAAAACCTAAACCTAAAAAAATAAAATAAAAGTAAAACTAAACTAGAAAACAAACTTAAACCTAAACCTAAACCTAAATAATAAACTAAAATATAAAACCTTAACTAAAATAAATAAACCTAAAATAAATAAACCAAATTAAATAAAATTAAAAATAAACTAAAATAAATAAAAATAAACTAAATAAACCTAAACCTACTAGTTTACTTAATTTTAAAATAAAAAAAATAAAAACCCTAAACCATAACCCTAAACCCTAAACCTATTACTAAACACTAACCCTAAACCCTATGCTAAATCTAAAATCATAAACCCTAAAACCATAAACCATAAACCCTAAACCTAAACCTAAAGTAACTAAATAAATTAAAAAATAAACATAAACCTTAAAACCTAATAAACCTAAACCTAAACCTAAACCATAAGAATGAGTAAAACCTTGACAGAACATCACCGCACTAGTTTGAGATTTGAATTATGGTGAGTGGCGATTATGGAGGGTGGTTACCAAGCCATGGTTGTGGTGGAGGGAGAGATCGAGGATATGATGGTGGACATGCTACGCGAGAGGCTAGGTGGTTCTGATGGGAATTGGAGAAACTGAAGAACGATCGATCCAATTTGCTGCTTATCAAACTTTGTCTTTATAGTAGAGATGATTTTAGTTATCTATTATTATTGATTTTCTCTATGCATGCTCATTTTTTATCATGCTTGTATTGTATCTTAGAAAACTTGGTGTGTTACTTGGTTGATGAAATCAAAAAGAAGAAATATTGAATCAATTTGTTATCTAATAAATAAAAAACCAAAACTCTAAACTCTAAACTAAAACCCAACTAACCTAAATCTAAACCTAAACCCTAAACCCTAAACCCTAAATACCCTAAACCTTAAACCCTAAACCTAAACTTAAAACCCTAAACCTAAAACTCCTAAACCCTAAAACCTAAACATAAAATAAATAAATAAATCCTAAACCAAAATAAAATAAAAAATAAAATAAATCCCAAACCTAAACCTAAACCTAAACTAAAATATAAAAAAATAAAATAAAATAAAACTAAACCTAAAATAAATAAAACCTAAATAAAATAAAAATAAAAAAAATAAAAACTAAATAAAACCTAAAATAAACCTTAAAATAAAATAAAACCTAAACCCTAAAATAAAATAAAATAAAAATTTAAACTAAAATAAACTAAACTATAATAAATAAAACATAACCTAAACCTATAATAAACTAAACCTAAAAAACCAAAACTATATAAAATAAAATAATCTAAAATAAACCTAAACCAAACTAAAAAATAAAAATAAAATACCTAAAATATAACCTAAACCTAAATCAAAATAAAATAAAAGCCTAAACTTAAACCTAAAAAATAAAATAAAGTTAAACCTAAAAAAAAAACTAAAATAAATAATAAACCTAAACCTAAAAAATAAACTAAAATAAAAAACCTAAACTAAAAGTACATAAACTTATAATAAATAAACATAAACCTACTAGTTTACTTAATTTAAAATAAAATAAAATAAAATAATAATAATAAAATAAAAAAACAAACCCTAAAATTAGCCCTAAACCCTAAACCCTAAACCCTATACTCTAAACCTACTACCCTAAACCCTAAACACTAAACCCTAAACCCCTAAACCCTAAATCCTAAATCCTAAACCCTAAATCCTAAACCCTAATCTTTAAACCCTAAAACCTAGAACCCTAAACCATAAACCATAAACCTAATGCCAAACCCTAAACCCTAAAACCTATAACCCTAGACCCTAAACCTTAAACCCTAAATGCCAAACCTTAAACCCTAAACTCTAAAAACCTAAACCTAAATTAAAGAAAACCTAAAAATGAAATAAAAAAGAAAAACTAAACATAAATAAAAAATTAAAATAAAATAAAAACCTACACTTAAAAATAAAATAAAATAAAAATAAAAACTAAACTAAAATAAAATAAATAAAAACCTAAACTAAATAAAAAATAAAATAAATCAAAAAATAAAAACCCTAAATAAAATGAATGCTAAATGTAAAATAAAAATAAAATAAACCTCAAATAAAATAAAATAAAAACTAAATAAAAACCTAAACATAAAAATTAAACTTAAAGTAAATAAAAAATAAAACCTAAACCCTAAAGTAAAAAAAACCTAAACCTAAAATAAATAAAATAAAATAAACCTAAACATAAACTAAATTAAATAAATCCTAAACCTAAAGCCTAAAATAAATTAAACCTAAACCCTAAACTAAATAAAATAAAATAAACTAAAAATAAACCTAAACCTAAACTAAAAAATAAAACCTAAAAATAAACCAAAAATAAAATCCTAAATCCTAAACCTAGAAAATAAAACAAAAATAAAAACCTAAAGCTAAACCTAAAAATAAAAAATAAAACCTAAACTTGTAATATATAATAAAAATAAAACTAAACTAAAAAATAAACATAAACTTAAACCTAAACCTAAAAAATAAAGAAGTTGATGTAGAACTTGAGAGTGATTCATATGAAGATTTAATAGAATTACCTTTTGATTGGTACTTGCCTTATGTTCATATTTTAAGAAAGAAAGGGTTAATCCCACATACTTGGTCAAAGCACTAGTCAGACTACTTTGAAAGAATATGTAAGAAGAAATGCAAAAGCTCTCAATCAAGACCAAGACTAAGATTCGGTATAGTGGGTCTAGTCGATGATGACAATTACTACTTAGTCATCACCAATCATTTGGAATTGATAGGTTCTTTTTAACTCACATTAACTTATATGAGGAGCTGTTCTTAAAAACATCAAATGATCTAGATGATTTTGAAGTCAAAGATGCATCACCAGAGTTCAAAGAAGAGATCAAGTCAACCATCAATGAGCACAAGGAAATCAACTTAGGAACTGAAGAGGATCCATGCCTGACATACATCAGTTCTTTATTGAATGAAATTGAAGCCAATGACTTAGTTAGGCTATTGATTGAGCTTAAGGACCACTTTCCATGGAGTTATAAAGAGATGCCTAGATTGGCTCCTGGCATAGCAGTCCATAAACTAGAAATAGAGCCTATTGCTAACCATATCAAGTAAGCTCCTAAATGCATGTGATTAAACATAGAATAATAGGTCATTTCTAGAGTCAAGAAACTGATTGATGCTGGCTTCATCTGGGAAAAAAATACCCTACCTAGTTAGGTAGTGTCATCCTAATTAATAAAAGAATGGCCAAATTCACCTATGCATTGATTTTAGGGATTTAAATAAGGCATGTCCAAAAGATGAATTTACTATACCAAATTCTCCTATGGTGGACATTGCCTCATCTCATGTCATCTTCTCTTTCATGCATGGCTCATATATATATAACTAAATAAAGATGGTTCCTGTAAATGAAAGAAACACTGCTTTAGAACCCCGATTAAAATCTATTACTATAAAGTCATGCCTTTCATCTTTAAAATGTCAAGTATAAAGGGACTATGACTGAATCTTGATGAACTCATTCTTTTATCATCATGTCGATCATCGAAAGTAGGGAAAAGGAAGACCATCTCTTTAACTTAAGAGTAGTTTTTGAATAGTAAGACAACTTAACCTCAAAATGAACCCCCTAAAGTGTGCATTCAAAGTAGCTTCAGGGAGATTCCTTGGGTTTGTTGTCTAGCACCAAGGAATTGAAATTGATCTGGAGAAGATCAAGGCGATATTAGAAATGCCACCCCCTAAAATTTTAACTCAACTCAGATCATTCCAAGGGCAGTTGGCATATCTATGATGCTTTATATCCAACCTTTCAGGAAGATGTTAGCCATTCTCCATACTTATCCAGAAGGATGCCAAGTTCAAGTGTGATGATAAGTGTGAGCATGCCTTCAAAAACATTAAGCATTACTTGATGATGTCGATAGTTCTAGCAGTCCCTATCCTAGGCAAGCCGCTCATACTTTACACTACTATTTTAAATTACTCCCTTGGTGCTTTGTTGGCCCAAAGTAATAATGAAGGGATAGAAAATGCACTCTACTACCTCAGTCATCATCTAATCCCTTTTGAGGCTAATTATCAACCCATTGAGAAGCATTGCCTAGCTTTAATCTTTGCATCCCAAAGCTACATCACTACATGCTTCCTCATAAGGTGAACTTAGTCTCTAGGATCAATCCACTACAGTATCTCATTACATGATCGATGTTATTTGGATGATTGAAATGACATTCCATGATCCTCTTATAGTTTGACATTACCTTTGTACCCCCTTTATGCTGTGAAAGGTTAAGCGCTAGCAAATTTTTTAACAACACACCCACTTCCTATTGACTCTCTGCTTAGTGATGATTTCCCTGATGAACAAATCATGAATTTTAAAAAATACTAGCATTCACCACTAGGAGATGTACTTTGATGGTGCAGCTTCCTCTCAAGAGGAGAAGAACCATAATCTACTATTCCAGGAAAGATAGAGGTAGGAATAGTTTTCTTACCTTCAGACCGTGATGTGATGAGATTCTTATATCATCTATCCAATCCTTGCACCAACAATGAAGCTAAATATGTGGCTCTAATTCTTGATTTGGAGTTAGCTGTTACTCTAAGCATCCAGAACATCAATATGTTTAGGGATTTTTAGCTAGTTATCAACCAAATAGCTGGGTCCTATAAGGTATAAAGCCCAAGCTCCATCACTACCATAAGTACACCATGGAGTTATTGGCCCAAATTCTAGAGTTAATATTTATAAGATTCCTCGAGGAGAGAATGTCGTAGTGTATGCTTTAGCTGAGCTTGCCAAGGAATTGGCATGTCTGAAGGATGAGTCCATATCAATAAAGGTCCAAAATAGACAAGTCTTATCCATTATTAATATTGAGCTCAACAAAAAGTACTTTATTAAAGGGGAGGTTGCCATTGCTAAGAAGGACAAGGTGTTAGATTAGAGGCAACCATTCATGGATTACCTAAATATAGGCAAACTACCTCAAGAGAAGTCTCAAGCCCATTAGATGAAGCAGAGAGCACTTTCCCACACTCATGTGGATGGTTCCTTGTATCGACAATCTTTCAATCATATGTGGTTACATTATTTATACAAGAATGATGCCTATAAGATCATTACTGAGGTACACTCAGGATTTGTGGAGCCAAACAATCTGGTCTAAAGATGAAAGCCAAGATGAAGAGACTAGGATACTACAGGCCGTCAATGATCAAAGATTGCATGGATATGGCTAGGCGATGCCACCAATGTCAAATACATGTTGTGGTCCTACTTTAACTGCCCAACATTCTACATCCTACATTGGCCTCGTAGCCATTCGAGTGTTGGGGTATTGACATAGTGGGTCTGATTGATCCACCTTCTTTCAAGGGTTATCAATTCATCTTAGCTGGTACTAACTACTTTTCCAAATGGGCGAAGGTGATTCTGTTGAAAGAGGTCACAACTCAGCATGTGCTCCACTTTTTTAGGAACCATATCATATATAGATTTAGAGTGCCTCAAAAAATTATATTTGATAATGCTACTGCATTCAAGAGGATCGAGATCAACAAATTTGCCCAAAGTCACATCATAGATTGGAGATATTCTACAATCAACTACTCAAGGGCAAACGACTTAGCAGAAGCCTTCAATAAAACTCTCATTCAAATACTAAAGAAAATACTCATCAATAATAAGAGATAGTGGCATTAGAAGTTGAAGCCTGGCCTATGCATATAGAATCCAACTCATTCTAGTCCTTTTTATTTAGTGTATGGGTTTGAAGCCATTCTACCATTAGAAGTCCAACTCCCATCACTAAGGATAGTTTTGTGTAGCAAGATCACAACAGAGTAGAACACAAAGTTATGGTTAGAAGAGATCGAAATATTGGAGGAGAGATGCCTGCGGGCATGCCAAAACCTTGAGTTGAACAAAGCTAAAATGATTCAAGCTCACAAGTTGGTCCATCCTAAATCTTTTCAAGTAGGAGAGCTTAGTTTAGTTCTAAGGAGACTGATTGTTTCCCATCGTAAGATGGGAGGCATGCTTAGTTGTCACTCTAGGTCAAATAGCATATGTCTCGACGATGATAGACTATCCCAATGTTCAGTTCTACTTGGAAACTTGTAAGGCTACACGCTTTCTTTCCAGATTGATTGTTGCACACTTATGGGCACCTTAGGTTGGTTGGTTCTCACTATGCTAATGGATACACCACTCATACTGACGAATACACCTTAGGTTTGTTGGTTCTCGCACCTTAGGATACAGCACTCATGTCAGATGTAAGTATGCTATGCTTTCTCCTTGAGTTGGCCAATGTACACCTATAGGTTTTCTTTTCCAAGGCTTAGGATAACTCCCATAGTAGCACCTCCCTTGTGGACACTATATTTGGATCACATCCTTTGCGACCCTATTTTGACACTACTCAGGTTACTATTGGATTAGACAGTTCCCCTTTCCTTATAATCACCCCTGTGTTTGGATAATCCATCATGTGGATGTGCAGATCCTCCCTTGGTCTTGTAAATCTAAAATATGTCTAGATAAATAAAGCCCTTTCTTAGTGTGGTCCCTCGCACACTAATAGGGTCCATGCAAACATATAAAAATATAAATATTCACTTGTGGTTTAGGAGGACACCCCTAGTAGTACATTTTCCCATATAGGCATCCTATCTTTAGGGAAGTGTTAGCTAAACTCCCTATAGGAATTGCCTAATTACTCTTTAATTGATGTAAGTCCCAAGTGACATTCACTCAGTAGTCTCCTCTATGTCGAGTTTTATTTGTTATACTACCAACAGGTCACCCCAGGGATTTTTCCCTGCATTAGAATATGTAAGTCTGCTATGCCTTCTTCTTAGCATAGTCATTACATAGGCAAAAGCAACCTCTAAGGTTTGCTATCTCTACCCCACAACCAGTAGACTATCCCTTTGGATTTGTAAATCTGAGATAGAGAAAGCTCGATATTGCCTCTTCTCAGTGGGTCCATCGCACACCAGCTTAGTCCATAAATTAACTCTATCAAATTTGACCGAGCTCACATCCCCAGCGGAAATGCCCTCAATTTGAAATCAAACTAAACCAAACAAATCATACCAAATCACATGAAATTAGGATAAAATTAATCCTGACTACTTTTGAGTTGACATAAGTCCCCAACGACATTCACTCAGTAATCACCCTAAGCCTGGTGAGATTTATTGTGCATCCAACAGGTCACCCTAGTGGTTGTTCCTCATTTTGGAAGATGTAAGTCTGCTACGCCTTCTTTCTAGCACAGTCGTTGCACACTGAAAGGCAACCCCTTAGGTTGGTTAGCTCTACCTCACAGCTGGTAGAATATCCCATTGGATTTGTAAACTTATAGTAGGTCAAGGCTGATATAGCCTCTTCTTAGTAGATTCATCGCACACTGACAGGATCCATACATTAACTCAAATTAAATTAAACCTGATCTAATTTTTCCCAGCAGAGTTAAATCATACCCTTCTTCCGAGTGGAGCCCCAAATCATATATAAACAAGTCAAGCAAACAAATCAAATTCAAAACCAACCTTCCCAATGGAGCCAAATTAAACTAACTCCCCTAGTAGAGTCTAAGTCAAAGAAATCCAGCCAAACTCTTATTCCTAGCAGATACATTCCCAAAAAAATCTATGAAATCAAATTTAAATCCTAATCCGTAGCGGATAGCCCAAACCTGCTTCTCTAGTGGAAGATTCATATACCCGATCCCCAACAGACTCGAGCCCTAGTAGATGTGCCTCCACATCAATTAAAACTAAATAAATTAAAGTTGATTTGATTTTAATCCATGGTGGATTATAGATTCTTATCCCCAGTAGATCTTCTTTCAATAAATCATATAATCAAATCAAATTCAAACCTTATACCTAGCAGATTTTCTTCTTTTATGCCCTCGACATAGATCCCTCACATGTCATGTCCAATGCATGTGTGATCCCCTAGCTGATCTCCCTCCATGTCCTTGACATGAAATGCTCATCAAATATTGTTTATTCTCTTATGCAGACCTTTAATACTTCACCAAAATGCCTAACAATGTATTCCTTCAAATTACAACATCTTAACATTATAATAACCATTTTATGATTTATGATGCAAGCTCAACTAACTATACAATATCACGCTAAACATATTATAGTGAATTAACACACTATATTATACTATAATATATGATGTTATATTATAATTTGCTATAATATAATATATTATCCAACATTACACCTCATTAGAATCACGTAAAAGTAACAAATAATAAAATTTTCCAAAATATGAATAATGTTCATTTTGGATGTAAAATTATTTATTTTCTATTAGAAATAGTACAAAATAGCATAATTTTTGTGTTACTTCTTAGTGTGTGCTGTGAATTTGGCCAAATTCTTCCATCTTAACCTTCAAAATTAACATTTTTGTGAGTTTTGACCCAATGTATTATAACAAAAGTAAAACTTACTAAAATGTACAATAACATTTAGCAACACAACACCAGAATCATATATATGTAAAGTTATATTATTATGTACATTATATTTTAATATGCTTTCATATAATATATTATCTTACATTACACCCTAAAATGAATCACATTAAGAAAAAAATTATAAAATTTGGTTAAAAAATGAATATTTATTTTGGATGCAAAATTCCATTCTTTTGATTAAATTACACACCATAGCACACCCCCAATGATGTTCCCTAAAGCTTACCTTAAATTTGGCCAAATCCCATCATCTCAGCCTATAAATAAGTATTAATATAAATAATACAAGTACAAGCTCTACTATATCATATTATAACAAACTAAAATATGCTAAACAACAAGTAGTTATACACAATAGTATGCTATAATGCATGATGCTACACTATTTTATGGCATCCTATATTATAATACACTATAACATATTATATTATATAGCATATCACATCACAAGGGATTGGTTAAGATAAAAAAATCATAAAATTAGTCAAAATAATAAAAAACTATATATTTTAGTTGTATCACTTGCATATTTTAAATTAAAATAATATATTATGATGACATGCTCTACCTATTATGAAATTGTCCAAATTCCACTATTTTAAAGTCTAAATCAATATTTTAATAAATAATGCTAGTGTAGGCTCGACTGCATGATTGTAAAATACTAAAAGAATTTAAAATGTGCAGAATAATATATTATGATATATGATGCTATACTATGCTACAACATATAATATTTATTTTGAACATAAAATTTTACTTTTTATAGTATAAGTGGTGTAGCACACCTTTGGTGCTACAACTAATTCCCACTTCAAATTTAACAAATTTCATCATCTGATTTATTAAATCAATATTTTTATGATTTATATTAATATAAACTATAGGGAACAATACCATATTATACTAAAACATTTCAAAACATCTTATAACATCTAAAACACATCACTACATGCTCAAATATATGATGTTACATTATACATAATATATGGTATTATAATATGATTTAGGGTTTAGATTATTCAAATCTCAATAGTCAAGGAAGTCTCTTGAATGCATTTTCTTAAGCTACCATAATAATGTAAAGATTAGTTCATTCTTTAGATCTACTCCTAATGACATCTTCATTAATAGGGAGGTTAATTTGGTTTAGGATTAGTTTAGGTTTAGGGTTAGGTAAGGTGGGTGGGGTTAGGGAGAAAGGATTTAGTTTGGGGTGGTGGGTTAGTGGTGGGGTGGGGTTTTAGGTTAGAAGTTTAGGGTGGTTTAGGGAGGGTTTAATAAGTAGTGGTATAGGAGGGTAGGTTTATTTAGGGTTTGGGAGTTAGGGTGGTGTAGGATTTGGGGTTAGGGTTTAGTAGGGTTTTGAGGGTTAAGGGTTTAGGCTCTAGGTTTTAGGTTTAGGTTTTAAGTTTTAGTTTAAGGTTTAGGGTTTAGGTTTTAAGGTTTTTTTAATAGAGAATAAATTCAGATTCAACATTTCTTATTTTAAATTTTATGAACCAAGTAGCACCCCAAGTTTTCTAAAACATAACTGATGACATAGATAAAAAATGAGCACCCATACAACAAATTTAAAACCCACATAAGTAGAACCATCTCTACTATAAAGACACAATTCCATAAGTAGCAGATCAGATCAATCGTTCTTCAATTTCTCTCATTCCCATCAGAGCCAGCCCTGCCTATCGAGTAGCAGGATCCACCATCATATCCCTAATATCTCCCTCCACAACCACCATGGTTGTAACCTCCATCGCTCCTCCCTCCACCATAACCACCACTGCTCTGACCACCACCTCCATATCCACCAACACCTCGAGATGCCCCACCACCATTACGATAACTGTCACCTCCGCATTTTCCTCCACCGTGATCTGACTGCTGGGTGATGTTCTGTTGTCAAGGTTACCATTCTTAGGGTTTAAGGTTAGTTTAGGGTTTAGGGTTTAGAGTTAGTTTAGGGTTTAGGCTTTATGGTTGTAGGTTTTAGGGTTTAGGGTTTAGGGTTTAGAATTCTAGGGTTTAGGGTTTATGGTTTAGAGTTTAGGGTTTAAGGATTAGGGTTTAGGGTTTAGGGTTACAGGTTTAGGGGTGTAGGTTTAGGGTTTAGGTTTTAGGGTTAGTTATAGGGTTTACGGTTTAGAGTTTAGGGTTTAAGATTTAGGGTTTAAGGGGTTCTTTTTTAAATTATGTAAACCTGTAGGTTTAGATTTATTTCATTAATTTTTTATTTATTTGATTTTAATTTATTTTTCATTTTTATTTAGGTTTATCTTTTATTTTTACTTTGTTTAGTTTATTTATTTTTGGTTTTTTATTTTAGTTTATGTTTTTTATTTTTATTTATTTTTTAGGTTTAGGTTTATTTTTTTATTTGAATTTTTTTTATTTTATCATCGTATTAGTAAATCTGAAGTTAGTGAAGCTTTAAAGAAAATGAAATGTGGAAAAGCAGTCGGACCGGATAATATTCCAATAGAAGTGTGGAAATTTTTAGGAGATCAAGGAATTTCTTGGCTTATAAATCTTTTTAATGTTATTTTAAAGACTAAAAATATGCCAGATGAGTGGAGAAAGAGTTTGTTTGTTCTATATTTAAGAATAAAGGTGATGCACAAGAGTGTGCAAATTATAGAGGAATTAAGTTAATGTGCCATACATTAAAATTATGGGAGAGAGTAATTGAGCAGTTACGATGTGAAGTTTTCACAATCAGTTTAGTTTCATGCTAGGTAGATCTACTATGGATGCTATACATTTGTTAAGAGGTTTGATGGTGAAGCATAGAGAAAGTAAGAAGGATCTACATATGATATTTATTGATTTAGAGAAAGCTTATGATAAAGTCTCAAGAGATGTTCTTTGGAGAGTTTTAGAACGTAAAAGGAGTTAATATTGGTTATATTCAAGTCATTAAGGATATGTATACTAGAGTACTTGTGTCCAAACATAAGGAGGATTGACAAAATATTTTCCTATTTGCATTACATCAAGGATCAACATTAAGCCCTTATCTTTTAACTTTAGTTATGGATGTTCTTATGAGGCATTTACAAGAAGATGTACCTTGGTGTATGCTTTGCGATGACATTCTTCTTGTTGATAATACTAGAGAGGAGAGTCCAACGAAACTTGAATTATGGAGGTCAACTTTAGAGTCTAAAGGTTTTCGTTTAAGTAGATCTAAAATTGAATATATGGAGTGTAATTTTAGTTTTAGAGTGTTGTTGTGACTTTAGGTGATCAAGTCATTAATAAGAGTGAGATTGATATTTAGGTTCTATTATTCAAAATGATGGTGAAATAGACGGAGATGTTATTAGTAGAATTCAAGTTGGATGGTTGAAGTGGAGGAATGCATCGGCCATGTGATAAAAGTTCCACTTAAACTTAAGGGAAAATTTTATAAGATGGTGGTAAGACCGAATGACTTATGGTGCAATGTTGGCCAATAAAAGAGAAGCATAAGACTAAGTTAAGAACTGAGATGAGGATGCTCGTGTGGATGAGTGGCTTTACTCTTAGAGATAGAGTGCAAAATGAGTATGTTCTGGAAAAGTTGGAGTAGCTCGGGTAGATAAGATTAGGGAGAGTTTGATGGTTTGGCCACATAAAGCGTCGTCCAATGATTATTAGGAGAGTAGATGCATTAGATTTTCCTTATGTTAAGAAAGGTAGAGGTAGACCTAAAAGACTTGGTTAAGATGTATAAAAATGATCTTAGTATACTTGAATTAAATGAGAATTTGACACATAATAGGACACAATGGAGATGAAGGATTCATGTAGCCGACCCCACCTAGTGGGATTAAGGCTTATTGTTGTTGTTGTTGTTGTTGTTGTTGTTTTATTTTTTATTTACTGGTTTATTTTTAGGTTTTTATTTTATTTTATTAGGTTTAGGTTTTAGGTTTTTATTTTATGTTTATTTTTAGGTTTAATTTTTTAGTTTAGGTTTAGGTTCATTTTTAGTATAATTTATGTCATTTAGTTTAGGCTTAGGTTTAGGTTTAGTTTATTTTATGTTTTATTTATTTTAGTTTAGGTTTAGGTTTATTTTATTTTGTTTATTTTATTTTTATTTTAGGTTTAAGTTTTTTTTTTTAGTTTAAGGTTTAGCTTTGATATTTTATTTATTTTTAAGCTTATTTTTTCATTTAAGTTTTTATTTAATTTTTATTTTATTTTATTTTAGGTTTATTTCATTTAGGTTTTTTATTTTTTTAGTTTAGTATAGGTTCTTATCTATTTTATTTTAGATAATTTTTATTTTTATATTATATATTACTTTTAAGTTTAATTTTATGTTTTAGTTTATGTTATTATTATTATTACTATTATTATTATTATTATTATTATTATTATTATTATTATTATTATTAGGTTTAGTTTATTTATTTATTTTATTTTAGGTTTTTTATTTAGTTTAAGTTGGTTTTAGGTTAAGTGGTGGGGTGGGTTTAAGTTTAGGATTTAGGATTTAGTTAAGGTAGGGTAGGGAGGATTAGTGAAGGTGGAGTTAGAGGGTAGGATTTAACGTTTATGGGGTTTAAGGTGGGGTTAGTTAGAGTTTAGGGTTTAGGGAGGTTGGTAGGGTTAGTTTTAGGATTTAGCATTTAGGGTTTAGGGCTTGGGGTTTAGGCTTGCAAGTTTAGGGTTTAGGGTTTACGATTTAGTGATCAGGGTTTAGGGTTTAGGGTTTAGGTTTTTTTTTAAAAAAATTAAGTAAACCGATAGGTTTAGGTTTATTTAGTTTATTTAGTTTACTTTTTATTTATTTTTTCATTTAGGCTTAATTTTTATTTTTATTTTTATTTAGTTTACTCTATTTGTTTTAGGTTTATTTATTTTAGTTTTTTTTATTTTAGTTTATTTTTTTAGGTTTAGGTTTATGTTTATTTTTTAGTTTAGGTTTATTTTTATTTTATTTTTGTAGGTTTCCATTTTATTTTTTATTTTTAGGCTTAGGTTCATATTTTTATTTTATTTTTTTTGGATTAGGTTTTAGGTTTTTATTTTAGGTTTATTTTTAAGTTTTATTTTTTAGTTTTAGTTTAGTTTTATTTTTAGTTTATTTTATTTTATTTAGTCTAGATTTAGTTTATTTTAGGTTTAGGCTTCGATTTCATTTATTTTTGATTAGGTTTAGTTTTATTTTAATTTTATTTTTGGTTTAGGTTTTTTTAGTTTAAGTTATATTTTTTTATTTATTTTTTGGTTTATTATTTAGTTTTTATTTTTTTTATTTTAGGATAATTTTATTTAGGGTTTAAGGTTTAGGGTTAGGGTTTTGTGTTTAAGGTTTAGGTTTTAGGGTTTAGGGTTTAAGGTTTTTTAGAGTTTAGGGATGTAGGTTTAGTGGTTAGGGTTTAGTTTTAGGGTTTAGGGTTTAGGGTTCCGTGTTTAGGTTTTAGGGTTTATAGTTTAGGGTTTATTTTAGGTTTTTTTTTTTTAAAAAAAATTAAGTAAACCCGATATGTTTAGTTTATTTAGTTTATTTTTCTATTTTATTTAGGTTTATTTTTTATTTATATTTAGTTTAGTTTTTTTATTTTAGGTTTATTTATTTTAGTTTAGGTTTTTTATTTAGTTTGTTTTTTTAGGTTTATGTTTAAGTTTATGTTTATTTTTTAATGTAGTATTTTTTTATTTTATTTTTTTAGGTTTAGGTTTGATTTTTTATTTTTATGTTTAGGTTTAGGTTTTAGGCTTTTATTTTAGGTTTATTTTCAAGTTTTATTTTTTAGTTTAGGTTTAAGTTTACATTTAATTTAATTTAATTTATTTATTTTATGGTTTAGGTTTTGTTTTCTTTAGGTTTAAGTTTAAGTTTTATTTATTTTAGTTTAGTTTATCTTATTATAGGTTTTGGTTTATTTTGTTTTGTTTATTTTAGGTTTAACTTTTTTTTAGTTTAGGGTTTAAGTTTTATTTTTAGGATTATTTTTTAACTTTATAATTTTATTTATTTTTTATTTTATTTTATTTTAGGTATTTTTTAAAGTTTATTTTATTTTATTTAGTTTAATTTAGGTTTTTATTTATTTTATTTTAGATTCTTTTTATTTTTTATTTATTTTTAGGCATTCATTTAAGTTTATTTTTTATGTTTAAGATTTTATTTTGTTTTTATTTTATTTTATTCTAAGTTTATTTTATTTTTAATTTTAATTTTATTTAGGTTTGTTACTTTTTAGTTTAGTTTAGGTTTTTATTTATTTTATTTTAGTTTATTTTTAATTTTGATTTTATTTTCCTTTTAGGTTTAAGTTTTTGTTTTAGTTTAAGTTTTTATTTATTTATTTATTTTTGTTTAGGTTTATTAATTTATTTTAGTTTTAGGTTTTATTTAGTTTAGGTTTAAGTTATTAGGTTTTTAAGACATAAGGTTTATGATTTATGCTTTAGGCTTTAGTCTTTGGGGTTTAGGGTTTAGGGTTTAGGGTTTAGGATTTTAAGGGTTTAGGGTTTAGGGTTTAAGGTTTAGGGATTAGGGTTAGTTTAGGGTATAGGGTTTAGGCTTTATGGATTGAAGTTTTTATGGTCATAGGACGCATTAAGTTTAGGGTTAGATTAAGGTTTAGTGGGTTTAGGGTCACTGAGTCCGTGGTTAGGGTTTAGGTGTTTTAGGGTTATTTTAGTGTTTAGGTTATTTTGGGTTTAGGATTTTTTAGGGTTTAAGGTTTATGGTTATGTTTAGGGTTTAGGATTTAGTTAGGGTAGGTTTAGGGTTCTTTTAAAATCAAGCAAACCCGGTCATGTTTATTTAGTTTACTTAGTTTATATTTTTTTATTTTAATGTATTTCTCTATTTAGGTTTAACTTTTATTTTTATTTTGATTAGTTTATTTATTTTTGGTTTATTTATTTTAGTTTAGTTTTTTAACTTTAGTTTATTTTATTTTTTAGGTTTAGGTTTTATTTTTTATTTTTAGTTTTAGGTTTTATTTTTTATTTTATTTTCTTAGGTATAGGTTTTAGGTTTTAATTTTAGGTTTATTTTTGGGTTTTATTTTTTAGTTTAAGTTTAGGTTTATTGTTAGTTTATTTTATTTTATTTAGTTTAAGTTCAGGTTTAGGTTTTATTTTTTTTAGTTTAGTTTATTTTAATTTAGGTTTAATTTTATTTTATTTTTATTTTATTTTTATTTTAGGTTTAGGTTTTTCTAGTTTAGAGTTTATGTTTAATTTTTTATTTATTTTTAGTTTTATTTTTTTATGTTTAGGTTTTTATTTAGTTTTTAATCTATTTTATTTTAGGTTTATTTTATTTAGGTTTTAGGGTTTAGAGTTTGGGTTTAGGGTTTAGGATTTAAAGTTTTTTAGGGTTTAGGGTTGTTAGTTTAAGGTTAGTTTTAGGGTTTAGGGGTTTTCTTAATTAAGTAAACTAATAGGTTTTGGTTTATTTAGTTTATTTATTTATTTTGGTTTATTTTATTTATTTTTATTTAGGTTGATTTTTTTAGTTCAATATATTTATTTTAGGTTTATTTATTTTAGTTTAGGTTTTTTATTTTAGTTTTTTTTAGGTTTATGTTTATGTTTATTTCCATAAGCAACAGATCGGATCGGTCATTCTTTAGTTTCTCTAGTTCCCATCAAAACCACCCTGGCCTCTCGACTAGCAAGATCCACCATTATATCCCTGATCTCTCCATCCACCACCACCATGGCTATAACCTCCATCGCTCATCCCACCTCCATCCACCACTTCTCTGACCACCACCTCCATATCCACCAGCACCTCAATAACCCCACCACTCCCACCACTGTGATAACCACCAGCTTCGCCTTCACCTCCATCGCCAATTCTAGCCAGAGCCTGGTTAACGGTGATGTTCCTGTCATCAAGGTTCTACTCATTCTTAGGGTTTAGGTTTAGGTTTAGGTTTATAAGGTTTTAGGGTTTATGTTTATTTTTTTAATTTATTTAGTTACTTCAAGTTTTGGTTTAGGGTTTGGTGTTTAGGGTTTAAGGTTTAGGGTTTAAGATTTAGATTTTAGGGTTTAGGGTTTTAGGGTTTATGCTTTTAGGGTTTAAGGTTTAGGGTTTAGGGTTTTTTAGGGTTTAGGGTTTAGGGTATAGGGTTGTCGGATTTAGGGTTTAGAATATAGGGTTTAAGGTTTTTTTTTAAAATTAAGTAAACTCATATGTTTAAGTTTATTTAGTATATTTAGTTTATTTTTTATTTATTATATTTTACTTTATTTTTTATTTTTATTTATGTTTATTTTTATTCTTATTTATTTTAGATTTATTTATTTTAGTTTAGGTTTTCTATTTTAGTTTATTTTTAGGTTTTTTTTTAGATAGGTTTAGGTTTTATTTTTAATTTAATTTTAGGTTTATCGTTTAGGTTTAGGTTTTTTTAGTTTTTAGTGTATTTTATTTTAGGCTTATTTTATTTAGGGTTAACGCTAGTTTTATTTTATTTTATTATATTTTATTCTTAGGTTTATTTTATTCTTTTAGTTTAGTTTAGGTTTTTATTTATTTTATTTTAGTTTATTTTTATTTTTATTTTATTTTATTTTTATGTTTAGGTATAGGTTCTAGTTTAGGTTTTTCTTTTTTAATATTTTATTTAGGTTTAGGTTTTTTACTTATTTTATTTTTAGGTTTTATTTAGTTTAAGTTTAAGTTTTTAGGTTTTTAGGATTTAGGATATAGGGTTTAGTGTTTAGAGTTCAGGGTTTAGGGTTTAGGGTTTAGGGTTTGGGGTTTATAGTTTAGTGTCTAAGGTTGTAGGTTTTAGGGTTTAGGGTTTAGGCTTTAAGTTTTAAAGCTCAGGAGTTTAATTATTTAGCTTTAGGTCAGTGGTTAGGGTTTAGGGTGGGAATTGGGGCCTGATTTAGGGTTTATGGTTTAGCTTTTAGGGTTTAGGGTTTAGTGGGTTTAGGGTTTAGGTTAGTGGTTTAAGGTTTAGCATTTTATTATTTATGGTTTAGGGTTTAGGGTTTCTGGTTAAGGTTTAGTGGGTTAGTAGGGTGGCCCCATGATCTGGTGTATTAGTTATAGTTTGGTTAGTTTATTTTATATTTTAATTTAGGTTTAATTTTTATTTTATTAGTTTAGTTTATTTATTTTATGTTTATTTATTTTAGTTTAGGTTTTTCATTTTAGTTTATTTTTTAGTTTAGTTTTATTTTAATTTTATTTTTTAGGTTTATATTTTATTTTTTATTTTAAGGTTTTGGTTTAGGTTCTTATTTTATTTTTTTAGGTTTAGGTTTTTGGTTTTTATTTTTTGTTTATTTTTAGGTTTTAATATTTAGTTTAGGTTTAGGTTTTTTTTGTTTATTTTATTTTATTTAGTTTAGGGTTTAGGCATATTTAGTTTAGGTTTAGGATTTATTTATTTTAGCTTAGGTTTAGGTTTATTTTATTTTGTTTATTTTAAGTTTAGGTTTTTTTTAGTTTAGGGATTAGGGTTTAGGTTTTATTTTTTATTTATTTTTAAGTTTTATTTTTAGGTTTATTTTTTAGGTTTAGTTTTTATTTTATTTTTATTTTAATTTATTTTAGGTTTATTTTATTTTTATTTTTTTTTTTAACTTTTATCTTATTGAGGTTTTTATTTTTAGGTTTATTTTATTTTATAGTTTAGTTTAAGTTTTTATTTATTTTATTTTAGTTTAGTTTTTCGGTTTATTTATTTTTATGTTTATTTCTTTTATTGTAGGTTTAGTTTTTTTCAGATTTAGGTTTTTAGGGTTTTAAGGTTTAGGTTTTTATCGATTAGGGTTTAGGGTTTAGGGTTGTAAGTTTTATGGTTTAGGATTTAGGGTTTAGGGTTTAGGGTTTGGCATTTAGGGTTTAGGGTTATAGGTTTTAGGATTTAGGGTTTATGGTTTAGGGTTTAGGGTTTAGGGTTTAAGGTTTAGGGTTTTAGGGGTTTTAGGGTTTAGGGTTTAGGGTTTATGGTTTAAGGTTTAGGGTTTATGGTTTTAGGGTTTAAGGTTTAGAGTTTAGGGTTGTAGGTTTAGGGTTTAGGGATTTGAGTTAATTTTATGGTTTCAAATTTAGGATTAAGATTTTTTTTATGTTTTTATATTTTTTTATGTTTTTTATTTTTAATTAAGTAAACTAGTATTTTTATGTTTATTTAGTTTTTTTTTTATTTTAGTTTATTTTATTTTATTTATTTAAGTTTAGTTTTATTTTTATTTATTTTAGTTTATTTAATTTAGGTTTATTTATTTTAATTTAGTTTTTTTTAGTTATTTTTTAGATTTACTTTTAGGTTTAGGTTTATTTTTAGTTTAATTTAAGTAATATTTTATTTTTTAAGTTTAGGTTTTATTTTTTATTTTTAGGTTTAGGTTTAAGTTTTTATTTTATTTTTTTAGGTTTAGGTTTTATGTTTTTATTTTAGGTTTATTTTTATGTTTTATTTTTTAGTTTATGTTTAGGTTTATTTTTGGTTTATTTTATTTTATTTTGTTTAGATTTAAGTTTAGTTTTAGGTTTATTTATTTTAGTTTAGTTTAATTTAGTTTATGTTTAGGTTTATTTTATTTTTACTTTAGGTTTAGTTTTTTTTTTTAGTTTGGGGTTTAGTTTAATTATTTATTTATTTTTTAGTTTATTTTTTAGGTTTTGGTTTTTATTTAGTTTTTATTTTATTTTATTTTTATTTTAGTTTTTATTTTATTTAGTTTTTTAATTTTAAGTTTAGTTTAGGTTTTTATTTATTTTTTTATTTTATTTTTCATTTTTTATTTTATTTTCTTTTTAGGTTTAGGTTTAGGTTTAGGTTTATCCTTTAATTTATGTTTTTATTTTATTTTATTTATTTTTATTTTGGTTTAAGTTTTTTATTTATTTTATTTTTAGGTTTTATTTAATTTAGGTTTAAGTTTTTAGCTTTTTAGGGTAAAGGGTTTAGGGTTAGAGTTTAGGGTTTAGGTTTTTTTTTGGGTTTAGGGTTTAGAGGGTTAGGGGTTTAGGTGGGGTGGTTTATGGTTTAGGGTTTAGGGTTTAGGATTTAGGGTTTTAAGGTTTAGGGTTTTGGGTTTAGGGTTTAGGTTTTAGGTTTAGGGTTTAAGTTTTAGTTTAGGGTTTAGGGTTTAGGGTTTTTGGTTTATTTTCTTAATAAAGAACAAATTCAGATTCAACATTGCTTCTTTATGATTTCATCAACCAAGTAACATAGCAAGCTTTCTAAGACACAAGCTACGATAAAGAATAAAAGTGATCACACATAGAACAAATCATAAACCCTAGATAACTAGAACCATCTCTACCCTAAAGATACAGTTCCATAAGCAGCAGACCGGATCGAAAGATCTTCAGTTTTTCCAGTTCCCATCAGAATCTGCCTGGCTTGTCGAGTAGCGGGATCCACCATCATATCCTTGATCTCTCCCTCCGCCATCACCATGGTTGCAATCTTCGTTGCTCCTCCAACCTCCATAACCACCACTGCTCTGACCACCACCTCCATATCTAACAACACCTCCAGATCCCCCACCACCACTGCGATAACTGTCGCCTCCACCTTCGCCACCACTAACAGATCTAGACTGAGCCTGATTGACGATGATGTTCCTGCCATAAAGGTTTTTTCCCATTCTTAAGGTTTAGATTTAGGGTTTGGAGTTCAGGGTTTAGGGTTTATGGTTACTGTTTAAGGTTTAGGGTTTAGGGTTTACGATTTAAGGTTTAGGGTTTTAGGGTTTATGCTTTTAGGGTTTTGGGTTTAGGGTTTGGAGTTTTTTATGGTTTAGGGTTTAGCATTTTTTTAAAATTAAGTAAACTTGTAGGTTTAGGTTTATTTAGTTTACTTTTTATTTATTTTATTTATTTATTTTTATTTAGGTTTATTTTTTTTATTTAGTTTAGTTTATTTATTTTTGTTTTATTTATTTTAATTTTTTTATTTTAGTTTATTTTTTAGGTTTAGGTTTAGGTTTAGTTTATTTTAGTTTAGGTTTAGGTTTAGATTTAAGTTTATTTTATTTTAGGTTTAAATTTTTTTTAGTTTAGGGTTTAGGTTTTAGTTATTTTTAGGTTTATTTTTTATGTTTAGGTTTTTATTTAGTTTATATTTAATTTAATTTTTATTTTACATTTAGTTTTTATTATATTTAGGTTTTCTATTCTTATATTATTTTATTTTATTTAGTTTAGTTTAGGTTATTATTTATTTCATTTTAGTTTATTTTATTTTATTTTTAGTTTTAAGTTTAGGATTTTATTTTATTTTATTTTTTATTTTATTTTGGTTTAAGTTTTCCTATATATTTTATTTTTAGATTTTATTTAGTTTTTGTTTTAGTTTATAGGTTTTTAGGGTGTAGGGTTTAGAGTTTTTGGTTTTAGGGTTTAGTGGTTTTAAGGGTTAGGGTAGGTTTAGGCTTTAGTTTAGGTGTTTAGCTTTGGGGTTTAGGGTGTTTAGGGTTTAGTTTAGGGTTTATGGTTAAGGGTTTAGGTTTTTTTTTTTAAAAAAAGTAGGTTTAGGTTTATTTAGTTTATTTAATTTATTTTACTTATTTTAGTTTATTTTATTTTTAATTTTATTTAAGTTTATTTTTTATTTTTATTTATTTTTATTTATTTATTTTTGGTTTATCTATTTTAGTTTAAGTTTTTTATTTTGTTTATATTTTAGGTTTAGGTTTAGGTTTAGGTTTATTTTTAGTGTATTTTATTTTATTTAGTTTAGGTTTAGGTTTTATTTATTTTAGTTTAGGTTTAGGTTTATTTTATTTTTATTTTAGGGTTTTGTTTCTTTTTAGTTTAGGTTTTAGGTTTTTTTTTTATTTTTTTAGGATTATTTTTTAGGTTTATGTTTTTATTTAGTTTTTATTTTATTTTATTTTAAGTTTATTTTAGGTTTCATTTATTTTTATTTTATGTTTAGTTTATATTTTATTTAGGTTTTTTATTCTTAAGTTTATTTTATCTTTTTCGATTAGTTTAGGTTTTTATTTATTTTATTTTAATTTATTTTTATTAGTTTATTTTTTATTTTTAAGTTTAGGTTTAGGTCTTCCTTTAGAATTTTATTTTATTATTTTATTTAGGTTTAGGTTTATTTTATTTATTTTATTTATTTTATTTTTAAGTTTTATTTAGTTTAGGTTTAGGTTTTTAGGTTTTTAGGATTTAGGGATTAGGTTTTTGGGTTTAGTGAGGGTTTTAGCCCCGGGTTTTAAGGTTTATGGGATCAGGTTTAGGGTTTATGGTTTAAGGTTTAGTGCCTGTTTAGGGGTCAGGTCAGGGTAGTAAGGTCAGAGTTTAGGGTTTTAGGCCCAGTGGGGTTTAGAGTGGGTTTAGGCCCAGGGCCTGGTTTTGTTTTAGGTTTAGGATCAGTTTAGAGGTTTTGTTTTAGAGTTTAGTTTAGGGTGGGCCTGGTGGTTAGGGTTTAGGGTTTAGTTTAGGTTTAGGTTTAGGTTTGGTCAGATTTTAGTGGTGGTTTAGGTTTATATTTTATGGTTTAGGGTTTAGTGTTTAGTTTAGAGTTTTTAGAGTCTTTAAATTAAACGAAATGAAGGTTTATGTTTATTTACTTTATTTTATTTATATTTTTATATTTATTATTTATTATTCTAGGTTTATTTATTTTAGTTTAGGTTTTTATTTTAATTTATTTATTAGGTTTAGGTATATTTTTTAGTTGAGTTCCATTTTTTTTATTTTTTAGGTTAGGTTTTATTTTTTAATTTTAAGTTTAGGTTTTTATTTTATTTTTTTAGGTTTAGATTTGAGGTTTTTATTTTTGATTTAGGGTTTAGGTTTATTTTTAGGTTTTATTTTTTAGTTTAGGTTTAGGTTTATTTTTAGTTTATTTTATTTTATTTAGTTTAGGTTTAGGTTTAGGTTTAAGTTTAGGTTTAGATTTAGGTTTTATTTATTTTAGTTTAGGTTTATTTTATTTTATTTTTATTTTAGGTTTCAGTTTTTTTTTTAGTTTAGGTTTTAGATTTTATTTTTTCTTTTTTTTTAGGTTTTATTTTTAGGTTTATCATTTAGGTTTAAGTTTTTATTTGATTTTTATATTATTTTCTTTTAGGTTTATTTTGTTTTTATTTTACATTTAGTTTTTATTATATTTAAGTTTTTTATTCTTAGTTTTATTTTAATTTTTATTTTAGTTTAGGGTTTTATTTATTTTATTTTAGTTTATTTTATTTTATTTTTAGGTTTAGGTTTAGTTTTGGTTTTATTTTATTTAGGTATAGTTTATTTGTTTATTTTATTTTAGGTTTTATTTAGTTTAAATTTAGGTTTTAGGTTTAGGGTTTAGGTGGGTTTAAGGTTTAGGGTTTAGAGTTTTAGGGTTTAGGGGATTAGGATTAGGGAGGGTGGGTTCATTTGGGGTTTAGGGTTTAGTGTTTAGGGGTTAAGATTGTAGGTTTAGGGTTTAAGGGTTAGGGTTTAGGATTTATGATTTAGGGTTTTGGGTTTTCTTTTGAATTAACTAAACCAAAGAGGTTTAGCTTATTTAGTTTATTTTAGTTATTTTAGTTTAGTTTATTTTTTATTTATTTTTAGGTTTATTTTTTATTTTTATTTAGTTTAGTTTACTTATTTTAGGTTTATTTATTTTAGTTTAGATTTTTTATTTTAGTTTTTTTTTTTAGGTTTAGGTTTAGGTTTATGCTTATTTTTTAGTTTAGTTTTATTTTTATTTTATTTTTAAGGTTTAGGTTTTATATTTTATTTTTATATTTTTATTTAGTTTAGGCTTAGGTTTTTTGGTTTTTTGGGTTTAGGGTTTAGGGTTTTAGGGTTTAGTGTTTAAGGTTAGGGTTTAGGGTTTATGGTTTAGGATTTAGTGTTTAGGCTTTAGGGTTTAGAGTTTTTATGGACTTAACCAAATTCCTTCACTCCAAAGCCAAATTCAATTATTTTCATGAATCAATCATACCTTCAATCATATTCACAAATATAAATAAAATCTACAATTATCAAGCTAAACCAAAATCAACCCAAGTTAAACCTAACTTAACCCTTTTGACTTGAAATGTTCAAATGAACCAAAACCCATTTAAACCCAAGTTAAATTGAATTTATATATCAATCCTAAATCCATATATAAACTCAACTAAATCAAACTCAACCAAAATCAAGCAAACTAAACCCAATTGGTCCACTTTACCCAAACCAGCTAATTTGACCCATTTAAGCCAAGTTCTAATCTTACCTAAATTAGATTGAACCAAGCCGATCAAAGCCTCCCATCATGATTATTGAACACCCTAAGTTGATCAATTATCATAAATTGGGTCAAACTAAGTAAACTTGGTCATTTGACCAAGTCAACCACTTAACCCAATTGAATCCAAACTAGCCAAATTGCAACCTATGCCAAATCCCTTGAAACCAATGATTCATACCAAATCAAAATCAATATTTTAATCTGACTTGACCTTCAATTGAGTCAAAACAAACCCATTTGGCCCTCTTGACCCAAGCTAACCCAAATTGACCTAAAAGGCTAAATTGATTGCAACCAATGGTTCAAGTTCATTCCAAATTAATTGTTGAACTTGACCAAAGCTATGATTGGACCCAATTGAACCCAATTGACCTACTTAGCCCAAATTGACCTAAAGGTTCAAGTTGGCCTAAATCAAAACCAAATCAAAATTAATTAAAACAAAAGCCTACAATCATCTTCAATTGGTCAACTAAACCCAAACCCACAATCAACCCAAGCCAATTTGACCAATTTGGTCAAATCGATCAACTTAACCCATTTGACCCAAATGAATTCAAATGAGCCAAAATCAAATCTAAGCCAAACTAAACCAAACCAATTGAATTAAAACATCCTAAATGATCATATGAACTTGACCCAACCCTTGGTTTGACCCAATTTGACCAATTGGTCAACTTGATCCAACCTAACCCAATTTGACCTAAACGATTCAAATTGTGCCAAACCTAACCAAATCAACTCCAATTGACTTGAAATTTGGGCTGAACCACTTTTGGCTCATTTCAAATCTGGCCAAATCAAACCCAATGCCAAATTATCATTCTACCTTTTGGGTCAAGGGCATCACATGAGAGAAATCACCCATGTAATTGGTCTTTTCCATTCATTGGCCACTAGGTACTCTCTCAATGGTCCACCTAGGCACCTAGGACACTGCCCAACCTAACCCAAGGGGTGGTTTGGTCGGTGATGAACCATGGGAGGTGAAATCACCTCACCCTCCCCATTGAAGCATTTGAAACCCATAGGACACCAATGATTCCTCCTTGGTAGCCACCTCCACACCTTCAACCAACCAAGACAAGCCAACTAACCTCCTCCCTGCCACCCATGCCTCCCTCAGATGATTGGACGACCACTAAAACCCAAACCTGATCCCACCATCCGATCAAGATGAAGGGGAGTATACACCCCCTCATTTCCATTCAAACATAGACAAAAATCATTCCTCAAAGCCCTAGCTATCCAAGATAAGCCGCTATAGACATTCCCTAAGCTCCCAAGCTCGTTCCTCAATCAGACAATGCCATTCTCCTTTATCCTGAAATAAGATACTTCCATTTCTGACCTAACTTCCCCATTTCTTTATCAAACTAAAATTAACTTTGCTCGCACCTTCCTTAGGCCTCATCGAGCAAGAATGAGTCATCTCCCAAGCTTTTCGAGCACCAGGGGTGGGACTTCGATCAAAGCTGAGCTCCAAATCATTAGTTCATGGCCTTCCAAGTGAATGTCAAGGAATTCATCCAATTGCTGCTCAATAAGGCTTCATCACCACTAGATGAAGCTTCTTCAATTGTTCGAGCAACCGGTCTTGAGCTCTGGTGAAGTATGCTTCCAAAACTAATCCTTAGAAAAAAATTGGGTTGCAGCTTTTTGAAGAAAACTTGCACCTCATGTGATCATGATCGTTTGATCCCCTCTGATCATTATCGTAAAGGTGTGGGATCCTTTTGGAGTTGATCTAATTTCAGGTGAGCTCAATTTAAGCGAGCAATGGTGGATGCACTCCATTCTGCCTCACTCGAGTGACGTTAGATCACACACCATCCATTCTGCATGATTGGAACAGACAGTCGTGATCAGCTCCGCTAGATCGATCTGATTTAATCTTATTATGTTGTGGGATTGATCGTAGCTGTCCAATCTGAGATCGAATGGCTGACGAGAAAGAGCCTCCGCCAATGCCATGTAGGCACTGAGTTGGATAAGTTTTAAGTAGCCAATCTCGCGATGCCAAATCGAAAGAACGCGCACGCCACATGGTGCCAACAGGAGTAGGCTTTAATTAGGCTCAATTAATCATTTTTAATGATTGAAATTTCTAAAAATCATAAGAAATCAAAAAATACAAATAAATATTCATTTTAAGGTATTTCAAAGGAGAATTAATTAAAAATGATCTTTACAAATTTTGAATAGTAATTAAGTTTTAATTGTAAAATTAATTAGCTTAATTACATTTTAATTACTTGAGCAATTAATTCTAAATTTTGTGGGTTAATTTAATGGGATGACCTCTACCTCCTATGATTTTCTTAGGATTTATTGCTCACTTAATTAGGAAAACTGACTAATCAAACCTTAACTATTCTTTTAAATTAATTAATGATTAATTAATCCCATGAATAGTAACAAATTGGTTAATTAAGTTTATTAATCATTGTTCAACAGTATGTGTACTAAGGAAAAGGGTTAGGACCCCATTCCATAAGTTCATTTCACCCTTTTTAAAATGAAATTAATTAAGATTTAATAATTTAATTAAATCACTTAATCAAATTGAAATCATAATCACATCAGACCTTAATTAATTAAATCATGGGGTAGATCTTTAGGTGTTTAATAACCTAAAGGAGTTTAATGAAATTATGGTTAGTCCACATGTATGGGAAACCATAAGAGTAATTAATTAAGTCCCTTAGTCTAATTAACTATTAATCATGAGTCAATTGCATTAGGCCCCTTTTATTTCCTAGGATCATTGAAGTTTATTTTCCATGCATATCATGCTGGCTCATAATTATTTAGTTAATTACTTTAAGGTTACATAAGTAAGGGTAATTAATTCATCTAATTAAAGGTTCAACTTAATTTACCCATAAAACAACTTAATTACACTTCCTTAAATTAAATCAAATCACTAATGTGGGAATGGGTTTAAAACAACAAGTGATGATTTCTCTTGTCCTCTTTAAATCAAATCAAATCCAAAACATAATTAATAAAGAAGCTTTGGTTTGATTTAAATAATCTTATTTGATTTGATTATCCTTGAGAACTAGTTTGGTTGAGTGAATCACATGCTTATATTTGATTGTCCTCTTTCCAATCATGTTAAATTTGGTATGTCATTTGAAATCATGCATCCATCTTTTCAAAATCAAGTAAAATAAAATGGATTTTCTTTATGTAAGCTTGCATGTGTTGATTTAATTTAATATATATGAGGCTATTATCACTATTAAATCCAAATGTATTTCTCAAAAGCTTATAAATGAATAATAATATGCGTTATGATGCTAGTTATAAATACATAAGAAATGCATGTTCTTATAGCTTAAGTGTATGAATGTTGAGTTTTCTTTCATCCATTCATGTGTTGATTTACTTAAGATTGGATGGTAATGGGTATAGAATCTGGACATCTCGGGAACATGAGGCTTTAGCTAGCCAAAAGCAGAAATGTTGAATCTAAATTTGTTCTCTCTTAAAAAAAAAAAAACCAAAAACCATCAACCCTAAACAAAAACCTGAACCCTAAACCTAAAACCTAAACCCTAAACCTTAAACCCTCAACCCTAAACCCTAAAAACCCTAAACCTTAAACCCTAAAACCATAAACCCAAAACCCAAAACCCTATACCCCAAACCCTAAATGCTAAACCGTAAACCCTAAACCCTAAACCCTAAACTGTAAACCCTTAAAACCTAAAAACCTAAATCGAAACTAAATAAAACATAAAATATAAAATAATTAAAAAAAATCTAAACATAAATAAAATAATAAAATAAAATAAAATAAAAATCTAAACTAAAACCTAAACCTAAACCTAAACCCTAAACCTAAACTAAACCTAAACCAAAAAATGAAATAAAATAAAAAAAAAATAACCTCAAATAAAATAAAATAAACAAAAACCTAAACTAAGCTAAAAATTAAAATAAACCTAAAAATAAAAAACCTAAATAAAAGAAAAACTAATGTAAAATAAAAATAAAGTAAACCTAAAATAAAATAAAATAAAAAGTCAATAAAAATCATAACCAAAAAATAAACCTAAAAATAAATAGAAAATAAAACTTAAATCCTAAACTTAAAAAAACCTAAACCTAAAATAAACAAAATAAATTAAACATAAACCTAAACTAAAATAAACTAAACAAAAATAAATAAAACCTAAACCTAAACCAAAAATAAACTAAACCTAAACCCTAACTAAATAAAATAAAATAAACTAAAAATAAATCAAAACCTAAACTAAAAATAAAAACCTAAAAGTTAAACCTAAGAAACTAAAATAAAAACCTAAACCTGAACCTAAAAATAAAAAATAAAACCTAAACCTAAAAAAATAAAATAAAAATAAAAATAAACTAAAAAGATAAACATAGACCAAAACCTAAACCTAAACCTAAAAAATAAACTAAAATAAAAACCTAAACTAAAATAAATAAACCTAAAATAAACAAACTAAATAAAATAAAAATAAAAAATTAACCTAAATAAAAATAAAAAATAAAATAAAGTAAAATAAATAAAAAACTAACTAAATAAACCTAAACCTACTGGTTTACTTAATTTAAAATACCCTAAACTAAGCTAAACCCTAAACCCTAAACCTTAAACCCTAAACCTTAAACCCTAGACCCTAAAACCCTAAACCCTAAACCCTAAAGCCTAAATCCTAAAAACCCTAAACTAAAACCTAAACCTAAACCTAAAAAAAAAATATAAACTAATAAATATAAACAAAAATAAAATAAATAAAAATCTAAACTAAATTAACTAAATAAAATAAACCTAAGAATAGAAGACATAAATAAAATGAAACTAAACGTAAAATAAAAATAAAATAAACCAAAAATAAAACTAAATAAAAATCTAAACCTCAAAAAATAAATCATAAAATAAAACCTAACAATAAATAAAAAATAAAACTTGAATCCTAAACTAAAAATAAAACTTAAACCTAAAATAAAAATAAAATAAACCTAAACCTAAACTAAAATAAATAAAATCTAAACCTAAACCAAAAATAAACTAAACATAAACTCTAGACTAAAAAAAATAAAATAAACCTAAAATAAAAACCTAAAACCTAAAGCTAAAAAAAAAAAATAAAAACCAAAACCTAATCTTAAAAATAAAAAATAAAACCTAAACCTAAATAATAAAATTAAAATAAAACTAAACTAAAAAATAAACATAAACCTAAACCTAAACCTAAACCTAAAAAATAAACTAAAATAAAAACCCTAAACCTAAGCCCTAAGCCCTAAACCCTAAACTAAAACCTAAACCCTAAACCTAAAACCTAAACCCTAAACCCTAAACCTTAAACCCTAAAACCTTAAACCCTAAACCCTAAACACAAACCCTAAAACCTAAACGCTGAACCCTAAACCCTAAACTAACCCTAAACTTTAAACCCTAAAAAGCTAAAATCCTAAACTTAAACTAAATAAAACCTAAAAATAAAATAAATAGAAAAAACTAAACCAAAATAAAATCAAATAAGAATGTAAACTAAAACCTAAACCAAAAAAGAAAATAAAAAAAATTAAAACTAAACTAAAATAAAATAAATAAAAGCCTAAACTAAACTAAAAAAAATAAAAACTAAATAAAAACTTAAAACTAAAATAAACTAAGAAAAAACCTAAATAAAATAAAAACTAAACCTAAAATAAAAAATAAAATAAAACTAAAATAAAATAAAATAAAAACTAAATAAAAACCTAAACATAAATAATAAACCTAAAAATAAAACTTAAAAATAAATAATAAATAAAACCTAAACACTAAACTAAAAAAAAACCTAAACTGAAAATAAAAAAATAAACCTAAACCTACACTAAAATAAAATAAACTAATATAAATAAAACCTAAATGAAAAATAAACTAAACCTAAACCTAAACTTAAACTAAATAAAATAAAAAAAGTTAAATATAAATAAAAAATTAAACTAAAAAATAAACCTAAAATAAAAACCTAATACCTAAACCTAAAAAAAAAAAAAGGCCTTAACCTAAACCTCAAAAAAATATCTAAACATAAAAAGTAAAATAAAAATAAAACTAAACTAAAAAACAAACCTAAACCGAAACCTAACCCAAGAAAATAAACTAAAATAAAAAACATAAACTAAAATAAATAAACCTAAAATAAATAATCTAAACTAAATAAAAATAAAAACAAACATAAATCAAATTAGAAAATAAAATAAACTTAATAAACCTAAACTACTAATTTAATTAATTTTTTTAAAAAGTAAAAATTGAAAAAATTTAAAAAAAACCCTAACCCTAAACCATAAACCTTAAAACTAATCCTAAACACTAAAGTCTAAACCCTAAACCTACTATCCTAAACCATAAACTGTAAACCCTAAAACCCTAAACCCTAAACCCTAAACGCTTAACCCTAAACCCTAAACCCTAAAACCCTAAACCCAAAAACCTCATGGTTCTATTCCGCTCCTCTCGTAATTTTGATTTTATGCTCTCGATGGATTGGCGTTCTTGGGTATTTGTCGCTCTGCTTCATCTCAGCGCGTTCGGCTCCTCAGATGTGACATCCTTGATTAGAGCAATGAGGCGTCTTCTCGACGCTTCTCCTGCACCGACTTTGCTCTCGACTCTACATTTGGATTCTATTACACCGCTAATGTAACCGCTATTAAATCATTCAAAGATGCTTTATCCGGTAAGATCCCTAGCTCGAATGCTTGCTTAATCTCATTTTGACTTCTTATCATGGATTGCGAGTAATGTGTTCGATCGATGTTGAGAAACTTGCTAAGCCCTTCGAGTTCGCGTGGGTAAATTCTCCTTAGATGCCCAACTCTTGATAACATTCGCACTTTCTTTCATAGTTTAAAATTAATGTGTTCTTTCTATCTCCGATCGATCCCCGTCATATTCTTATTCAACTTTCTAATGATTTAGATTCTGGTTTTCGCCGTTCTTATTTTGTGCATAATTGTCAAATGTATAAAATGGTCGCCTATTTGATGTCAAAGAAGAATCTCCCATTGTCCCTCTTTGGCTTGCTTTTCCTAACATGCTAATACATTATGTCACTCATCAAGTTTTGTTTCTTGTTGGTTTTTTTGGTAGACCTCTCCAAATAGACCAAGCAACACCAATAGATCTAGGCCATCTGTCGCCAGATTCTCTCATTGAGATAGACATCACAAAGAAATATCCCAAAGAGGTTTGGATTGGCTCTAAAAAATTTGGATATAGTCAAAATTCAATTCAAAAATTTTCCTATTTTGCACTCACTCGCAAAGATTCACGGACACACCACTGTGATTGCTTTGTGCTTCATCCTAATCTCAGGAAAAATTTACCACAGAATATGACTACCATTAATGGAACTCAGAAAACTAATACTCTAGCATACGTGCCTAAAGATACTAAAAAAGAACCTCTCCTACCTACACCTCCTACTGATCTATCTAGTGGCAAACAATCGACCTTGGTACTAAAAACAACCAATGAGGGTGTGATGTTACCAATGGCCTAACTTCACACTATAATAATCCGGTTTCCACAATAGCTCTTTCTTCATTTAAATCCTACTAAAATCTGAATGGTAGCCTCATATTGGACACCCAATTAAACAATTTGAATGGGAATCATATAATAGACCAAATCAATAATGACCTATGGTTTGAACATATTGAGAAAGATATTTGTATTACTAATGGTGCCACAACTTCCAGATCTATTTCCTTGAGTGATATCCAATTGATCCCAATTTCTCATACTCACCCGATCTAAGAAGGTGAAATCCCCTCTTCTAAATCATTGATAGATTCTTCTACTATTCCGGAACCCATATATCAATCTCTTTATGATGGAGATAATTTTGATTCTGAGAGACCCTTTCAAATTGTTAAAAACAAAAAACCCTTCAAAGCAAAATTTTCTAATAATAACCTCTCTAGAATCACTCTTCCACCCCACATAAGTAATGTGCCATCATTTCTCTCCTCTCTTTCCTTTCTCTTTTTTTACTTTTCCCTTTTGGTTGTCCCCATGATTAATTTTCTTATTTGGAATATCCGGGTTGTGGGTCTCTTCGTCGTGTTAGAGTCTTTGTCGTGTTCATAATATCAAGTTACTTGTTCTTATTGAACCTTTCATTAATTCTTCTAAGATTGCTTTTGTCGCTAGATCCCTTGGCTTTCATAATTTCTTCTTCAATCTTAATAATAAAATTTGGTTCTTTTGGCACAACTCCATCACCATTTCCATCATTGATAATCTTGACCAATTGGTTAATGTCAAAATCTCCTTAGATGACTTATCAGCTTTTGGCTCTTTTATCTATGCCTCTTGTAATAGAGCTAGTAGGAACATCCTTTGGAATCACTTATGCACCTTTGCCTCTTTGGCTAACCTTCCCTGGTTGGTTGGAGGTGATTTCAATACTATCATAGCTAGTTCTGAAAGAAGGGGAGGATGTTCTCCTAACCTTCATTCCATGGAAGACTTCTCAAATATGACCTTTGATTGCACCGATCGACATTGGTTTCACTGGGTCTAACTTCAGGCACAACTCTAGGCTTTGGCAAAGATCTTGATAGGGCCCTCTTTAATTCTCTTTGGATCAATCAATGGTCTTCTACCACTGTTGATCATTTGAGCAGAACTTTGTTTGACCATGCTCCTCTCTTGATTTCCTTCAATAATCCCCCCCCCCAAACCCATCTACTCCCTCCTTTGATTTCAAAACATGTGGACCCAACATAGTGACTTCACCAATGTCGCTATCACTAATTGGATGGCCCCTATTTTCCGAATCTAAAGGTATGACTCCTATGGCTTAAGCTCAAAAGACCTAAACAAAATCTTAATTGGTGGAACAAACACATTTTAAAAATCTTTTCACAAATCTTAAAGCTATGGAACAAGAGGTTTGTTCTCTTGAAGATGCTGTTTCAACTGATCCTAGTAAACTTGAGGAGTTGAACATTGCCAAGAATAACTTGCTTAATTATCAAAACATGGAAGAAACCCATTGGCGTCAAAAAGCCGCAAGCAAATATATTACTGAAGGTGACAGAAACACCAGGTACTTTCATGCCATTTGTAATAAACAGAAAGCCTTAAACTCGATTAAGAAAATTAAAAACTCTAATGGTGAATGGATAACGGATAACAATGATATTAAGGATACTGTCATTCATCATTTCCAAACTTTATTAAATTCTAAGCCGTTGCTAGATACTTTATCAAACACCCATCTTATTCCTTCTATGATTAATAGTGAGGATAATCATTTACTCACTATGTGTCCTTCTGAAGAGGAGATTAGTAACACTCTTAAGAACATGAACACGACTGCTTTACGATGGCTATACGACCCACTTCTTTCAGCACTATTGGCTATTTATTAAAACTGATTTAGTTAATGCTGTTATTGATTTCTTTGATGGCAATCCCATTCCCAAATACTTTTCAAGCACTTCTATTGTCCTTATTCCCAAAACTAACAATCAATCTTGGGGCGATTTTAGACCGAGTCTTTGCACCTTTTTCAAAAACTCATTGCTAAATTAATCAAAAATAGGCTTAGCCCTTTGCTTCCTAAAATCATCTCCCCTAATCAAACTGGTTTGGTTAAACACAGAACAATATCGGATAATATTCTTCTCGCTCAAGAAATGGTTCATGACATTGATATCAATTCTAGACGAGGCAACATCTTATTCAAACTGGACATTGTTAAAGCCTTTGATAATCTCTCATGGGACTTTCTCTTTCAAATCCTAAATTTGTTTGGTTTTTATGATAGTTTTATCCGGATTATAAAAAGATGTATCACGAATGTCTGGTTTTTGGTTATCATGAATGGTGAGTCCATAGGTTTCTTTCCTTCTAGCCATGGTTTGAGGCAAGGTGACCCACTATCACCTTCTCTTTTATCATCGCTATTGAATACCTATCAAGGAGCCTGAATGATCTTTTTGCTAATAAGCTTAATATGTCTTTTGAAACTCATGGAGGTTTCCTATTTCTCATCTTAGTTTTTGATGATTTCATTATCTTCAGCAATGGTTCCATTTAACATGTTAAAACCATCAAGAACCTTCTAAATGATTTTGGTAAAGTTAGTGGTCTTTTTCTTAATGAAGGAAAATGTTGTTTTATTCCTTCAACTAAGATTCCTCCTAATAGACTTAACCAAATATCCAGAATTACTAATTTTAAGCAAAATCAACTCCCTCTTAATTACCTTGGAGCTCCACTTTTCGAAGGCAAAAAAAGATCACACCATTTTGATGATCTAATTCAAAAAATTTCTAACAAAATTTTGGTTTTGGAATTTCATTTACTCTCTTTCAGTGGTAGGCTTACCTTGATCAAGAGCACTCTAAATTCCATGCCCATATACCTTCTTCAAACCATTGTGCCTACCAACTCTACCATAAACAGAATTGAGCATCTCTTAAACAAATTCTAGGAACCAATACATCCTCTAAAAGAATGCGTCATCCTAGTCTAATAGTTGTGGTACTCTTGAAGAGGGAGGTCTAGGATGTAAATCCATCAAAGAAGTTATCCATGCCTTCTCCTACAAACTTTGGTGGAACTTTAGGAGCAAAAATAGTCTTTGGAAGAATTTCATGACTTCTAAATATTGCCAGAGTAAACATCCTCTCATTTGTCCTTTTAAATCGGGCGATTCTCCTGTGTGGAGAAGACTTTGTTCTGTCAAATGGGATGCAAAATCCTTAATTTTTTGGAGCATAAACTCAGGCAATTCTTTTTTTTGGGTAATTTTGTATTCAATGATTTTTGGTTTTCTATTTTCCTTGTCCAGCAAGATGCCAACATCTGGATTGTTGTTTGTCCTTGGTGTGGTCTTCTCTCCATTTGTTATGTTGTGAACATGCCTTTTTTAAATATCCTTTTTTTGTTATGTTAGAAGGGCATCAATGGTTTATCTTATAAGCATAATGGGATTATTGGCAATCCTATTGGTTATTATTGTCACTATCCTTTGCAGTGTTGGATTATTGTGATTAAGCACCCTATTACTAATCTGATTTCTCTGAATGTAATTTGCTTGGGGTGGGGTGCTATTCATTATCTATCCTTCCATTTACTTATATATAATTTTGGGTGGCCTCTTGGCAGCTGGTTGGTCTTAGTCTGTTTTATTGTATTGGATTGTGTCCGGGTTCGGTTTAGCTTGTTGTTGTTGTTGATTGCTTGGTGGACTTTGCTTTGAACCCCTTTTGGTCTTTTAGTTGCTTATCATCGACTAATGTGATCTATCATATTCTTGTTTCTTTCATCCTCTCTCGATAAACTGCATCTGTTTTGTTTATATTGGATGGGAGGCATTATGACATATGGTTTTGTTGTTTTGATTATTTCATGTCCTGGAAATTTCTTGGCTGCCACCCTTGTTGGCTCCTTCTATGTTGGCTGCAAGATTTCTGGGTCCTTCATTCAGCAAGCATTTACTGCTCTTGATGCTCTGATGGTGATGGTTTTTGGAGATTTCTGTCTGTGTTGTAGCCTTCAAAATAACTGCTTTTATGGCCTAATATCTACTCTGATTGGGAGGTTTTATGGCCAATTTGTAGTCCTTCCCTGTCTCGAATGTTGCCGTCTTCATTGTTGCTATCTTGGCTATTTTTTTCTTTGGTTATCCATTGTCCTATCTTTTTTGCATTCTATTTTACATTGTTGCATTACTTATTTTACTTGTTGTTTCTCAGTGCTATTTTTACCTAGATCGTCATCTCCGAATCTGTAATTTGCATTAAGGCTATTGTCTCTATTCCTATCTCGGTCCTTTGGTTTGTGCGTTTTGAGTTTTCATTAAAGAGTGGTGTTATGGGAAGTTGTTGCCTCTTGTTGTCTTGTTCTCTCGGTTATCTGTTGATGGATTATCGAATTTTGACCCAAGATGTCGCCATGGGAGCTAGCTCTAAATGTCCTTACTTGTTGTTAGTTTTTGCCCTTTCTCCGTGTTGAGCTATGCTGCCTTCCTTTACAATTGTCTTTCTCGAATTACTCATATGGACATAAAAAAGGGGGTTGTTTCTTGCCCTGAAAGTTTCAATTATATATTTTATGATGGGAAGGTCTGAACTATAAGATCATTGACTTGATTAGCATGATCGCAGCAAGTTATCTCATCTGCTATTTTTTTTTTTTGGTGGTGGGTTTATATGCTGGTTTCACTTGGATATGAGGCTCGCTAAGATGACTAAATCCCTATGTTTATATACTCATGTCGATGACTATATTCTGATATCTTTCTTGAATGAGACAACTTACCATTTAGCTCTTTGTAATTACCTCTATTTTAGATATGATTGTGTTTAGGATTGTACAAAGTTCATAAGACTATCAACAACTGGGTGTTACCTCCTCACTGTGTGTTGGCTATGATGGTTGTGATGTTTCACTCCCTTTTGGTATGGTAGTAGCTCATGTGATGTAACCCTTCTAATGAAGTTTGGATGCTCAATTTTGCATCTGCCCCAATTTGGTGTGATTGAGCCTGAGCCTTCTTTATCAACTTTCCCTATTATCACTCTCAGTTTTTATTGTTTTCATCTATCTCTATTTGTATTATTTTACGCCTAATCTCCTCTCTAGTGTCACTTTGCATGTGATTCTCCCTTGTTCTCTCAGGTTTGATCCATATTACCAAGCTCTCTTACAACCATCATTGGCCTTAATCTTCCTTTCGATTATTATGTTAGCCATATTGTATCTTTTGATTGCTTTAATGTTTTCTCTTGCTTTTGGATGTACATAGATGGGGATTTACTCCTTAGTCGATTGTAGCTCTTTGAGCGAGATTGAGTTTATCCTCTTTAAGGATCTTGTAACCCTTTTTTTGTAACCCAAATCTAAATAAAATCAAAAAACCTTAACCCTAAACAAACCCTAACTCCTAAACCTAATCAAACTTAAACCCCTAAACCAAAACTTAAAACCCTAAACACTAAACTAACCCTGAAACCTAAATCCTAAACCCTACACCCTAAACCCTAAAGCATAAACCCTAAACCTTAAACCCTAAACCCTAAATTAACCTCAAACACTAAGCTAACCCTAAACCCTAAACCCTAAACCCTAAAAACCCTAAAACCTAAACACTAAACCCTAAAACTTAAACCTTAAATCCTAATAATAAACCCTAAAGCTTAAAACCCTAAACCCTAAAACCCTAAGCCCGAAACACTAAACAGTAAACCCTAAAACCTTAAAACTTAAAAACCTAAATCAAATAAAACTAAAAATAAAATAAATAAATAAACCTAAACCTAAATAAAGTATAACATAAAATAAAATAAAACCTAAACTAAAACCAAAACTTAATCCTAAAAAATAAAATAAAATAAACTAATAAAATAAACTAAAATAAAATAAATAAAACCTGACTAAACTAAAAAATAAAAAATAAACCCAGAATAAAAACCTAAATAAAATAAAATAAAATTAACCTAAAATAAAATAAAATAAAAACTAAATAAAAATATAAACCTAAAAAATAAACCTAAAAATAAATAAAAAATTAAACCTAAACTATAAAATAAAGAAAACCTAAACCTAAAATAAAAATCAAATAAACTAAATATAATAAACTTAAACCTAAACTAAAATAAAATAAACTAAAATAAAAAAAGATAAACCTAAACCTAAAATAAACTAAACCTAAATCCTAAACTAAATAAAATAAAATAAGCTAAAACTAAATCGAAACCTAAACTAAAAACAGTAAAACCTAAAAATAAACCTAAAATTAAAACCTAAAACATAAACCTAAAAAAAACCTAAACCTAAACCTAAAAATATAAAATAAAACTTAAACCTAAAAAATAAAAATAAATAAATCTAAAACTAAACTAAAAAATAAACATAAACCCCTAAACCAAAAAAATAAACCAAAATAAAACCTAAACTAAAATAAATAAACTAAACTAAATAAAAATAAAAAAATAAAAATACAATAAAATAAATAAAAAAAACTAAATAAAACTAAACCTACCGATTTAATTAATTTAAAAAAAAACCCTAAACCCTAACCCTAAACCTAAACCTAAACTTAAAAATAAAATAAAAATAAAACTCAACTAAAAAATAAACCTAAACCAAAACCTAAACATAAAAATAAGCTAAAATAAGAAATCTAAACTAAAATAAATAAACTTAAAATAAATAAACCAAACTAAAAAAAATAATAAATAAACATAAATAAAAATAAAATTAAAATAAGTTGAAATAAAAAATAAACTAAATAAACCCTAAACCCTAAAAAAGAAGAAATGTTGAATATGAATTTGTTCTCTTTGAAAAAAAAATGTAAAACCCTAAACTTTAAACTCATACCTGAACCCTAAACCTAAACCTAAACCCTAAACCCTAAATCGTAAACCTTAAAACCCTAAACCCTAAACCCTAAACCCTAAAACCTAAAACCTAAACCCTAAACCTTAAACCCTAAACACTTAACCCTAAACCTTAAACCCTAAACACTAAACCCTAAAACCTAAACCTAAAAAAACTCTTAAACCCCAAACCCTAAGCCATAAACTAACCATAAACCTTAAACCCTAAACCCTAAACAAAAATAAAAACCTAAACTTAAACTAAATATAACCTAAAATAATAAATAAAAAAAATCTAAACCAAAATAAAATAAAATTGAAACATAAACCTAAACCTAAAAAGAAAAAAAAATTAAAATTAAAAATTAAACTTAATTAAAATTAATCAAAACCTAAAATAATCAAAAAAATAGAAAACCTAAATAAAATAAAAACTAAACCTAAAATGAAAATAAAATAAACCTAAAATAAAGTAAAATAAAAACTAAATAAAAACTTAAACCTAAAAATAAAACCTAAAAGTAAATAAAATATAAAACCTAAACCCTAAACTTAAAAAACTTAAACCTAAAATAAAAATGAAATAAACCTAAACCTGAACTAAAATAAACTAAACTAAAATAAATAAAACCTAAACCTAAACCTAAAATAAGCTAAACCTAAACCTAAACCTAAATCTAAGCTAAATAAAATGAAATAAACTAAAAATAAACCTAAACCTAAACTAAAAAAATAAAACATAAAAATAAACCTAAAATAAAAATCTAAAACCTAAACCTAAAAAAATAAAATGAAAACATGAACCTTAACCTACAAATAAAAAATAAAACTAAAATCGTAAAAATAAAATAAAAATAAAACTAAACTGAAAAATAAACCTAAATTTAAACATAAAGCCAAAGAAAACTAAAATGAAAAACCTAATATAAAATAAATAAACCTAAATTAAATAGAATAAACTAACTAAAAATAAAAATAAACCTAAATAAAAATAAAAAATAAAATTAACTAAAATAAATAAAAAATAAACTAAATAAACCTAAACCCGATAGTTTATTTAATTTTAAAAACATTGTAACCCTAAAATTAACTATAAAACTTAAAACCTAAAACCCTAAACCCTAAACCCTAAACCAATAAACATAAAACCTACAACCCTAAATCCTAAGCCCTAGACTCTAAACCCTAAACCCTAAACCCTAAACCCTAAACCCTAAACCATAAACTTTAAATACCTAAAGCCCTAAACTTAAAAATAAATTAAATCTAAAAATAAAATTAATAACAAAATTTAAACCTAAATAAATAAAAATAGAAACCTAAACTAAAACCTAAAGCTAAAGCTAAAGCTAAACCCAAACCTAAAAAGTAAAATAAAAATAAAACTCAACTAAAAAACCAACCTAAACCTAAAAAATAAACTAAAATAAAAACCTAAACTAAAATAAATAAACTTAAAATAAATAAACTAAAAAAACAAAATAATAAATGAACATAAATAAAATAAAAATTAAAGAAACCAAAATAAAAAAAAAACTAAATAAATAAAAAAGAAAGGTTGAATATTAATTTGTTCTCTTTAAAAAAAAATCAAAAACCCTAAACCTTAAACTGATACCTGATCCCTAAACCTAAACCTAAACCCCAAATCAATCCTAAATCCTAAAAACCCTAAACCCAAAACCCTAAACCATAAAACCCTAGACCCTGAACCCTAAACCCTAAAACCTAAACCATAAACCTTAAACCCTAAACTTTAAACCTAAAAAAAAATCCTAAACCCCAAACCCTAAACCCTTAACCCTAAAAAGCAATAAAAACCTAAACCTAAATTAGCAAAACCTAAAAATAAAATAAATAAGGAAATCTAAACTAAAATAAAATAAAACATAAATTAAAACCTAAACCTAAACCTAAAAGAAAACAATAGAAAATAAAATTAAACTAAATTAAAATTAATAAAAACCTAAAATAATCTAAAAAATAAGAAACCTAAATAAAATAAAAACTAAACCTAAAATAAAAATATAAACCTAAAATAAAGTAAAAAATAAACTAAATAAAAACCTAAACCTAAACAATAAACCAAAAAATAAAACCTAAAATAAATAAAAAATAAAACCTAAACCCTAAACTTAAAAAAAACTGAAAACCTAAAATAAAATGAAAAAACTTAAACTTAAACTAAAGAAACTAAACTAAAATAAATAAAACCTAAACCTAAACCTAAAATAAGCTAAACCTAAACCTAAACCTAAACTAAATAAAATGAAATAAACTAAAAATAAACCTAAACCTAAACTAAAAAATAAAATCTAAAAATAAACCTAAAATAAAAATCTAAAACCTAAACCTAAAAAAATAAAATAAAAACATAAACCTATACAAATTAAAAATAAAACCTTAATTTTATAAATAAAATAAAAATAAAATAAAACTAAGAAAATATACCTAAATTAAAACATAAAGCTAAAAAAACTAAAATAAAATACCTAAGCTAAAATAAATAAACCTAAAATAAATACAATAAACTAACTAAAAATAAAATTAAACCTAAATAAAATAAAAATAAAATTAACTAAAATAAATAAAAAATAAACTAAATAAACCAAAACATAATAGTTTATTTAATTTAAAACAATCGTAACCCTAAACCCTAAACCCTAAACCCTAAAATTAACCATAAACCTTAAACCCTAAACCCTAAACCCATAACCTTAAAACCTACATCCCTAAAACCTAAACCCTAAACCCCAAACCCTAAACCCTAAACCCTAAACTTTAAATACCTAAAAACCTAAACATAAAATAAATTAAATCTAAAAATAAAATCAATAAAATAATTTAAACCTAAATAAAATAAAATAAAATAAAAACCTAAACTAAAACTTAAAGCTAAACCTAAACCTAAACCTAAACCTAAACCTAAACCTAAAAATAAAATAAAATAAAAATAAAAACTAAAATAAATAAAAACCTAAACTATACTAAATAAATAAAATAAACCTAAACATAACAAACCTAAATAAAAAAACTAAACTTAAAATAAATGTTAAATAAACCTAAAATAAAATGAAATAAAATGTGAAAAAAATCTAAACCTAAAAAAATAAACCTAAAAATAAATAAAAAATAAAACCTAAATCCAAAACTAAAAAAAAAAATTAAACCTAAAATAAAACATAAACCAAATAAACCTAAACCCTACCAGTTTACTTAATTTAAAAATAAATAAAATTAATTAAAAAAACACTAACCCTAAATCCTACACCCTAAAACTAACCCTAAACTTTAAACCCTAAACCTACTACCCTAAACCCTAAACCCTTAACCTTAAAACCTACAACCCTAAACCCTAAACCCTAAACCCTAAACCCTAAACCCTAAACCCTAAACCTTAAAGTTTAAAAACCTAAAAATCAAAACCTAAACTAAATTAAACATAAAATAAAATCAATAAAAAAGCAAAAACCTAAATAAAATAAAACAAAATAAAAATAAAAAATAAAAACCTAAACTAAAACCTTAACCTAAACCTAAACCTAAACCTAAACCTAAACCTAAAAATAAAATAAAATAAAACTAAAATAAAATAAAATAAATAAAACATAAACTAAACTAAAACCCTAAACCCTAAAGCCTAAACCCTAAACCCTAACCCTAAACCCTAAAACCCTAAACCCTAAACTCTAAACCATAAATAAAATAAAAATAAAACTAAACTAAAAAAATAAGCATAAACCTGAACCTAAACCTAAAAAAATAAACTAAAATAAAAAACCTAAACTAAAATAAATAAACCTAAATAAATAAACTAAATTAAATAAAAATAAAAACTAAACCTAAATTAAAATAAAAAATAAAATAAACTAAAATAAATAAACTAAATACACTTAAACCTATCAGTTTACTTAATTTTAAAAAAAAATCATAAATTCTAAATGCTGAACCCTAAACCCTAAACCCTAAACCCTAAAACCCTAAACTAACCCTAAACCCAAAAAAAAAACTTAAACCTAAACCTCTAAACCCTAAACTCAACTAAACTAACTAACTAACCTAACTAACTCAACCCTAAACTTAAACCTAATAACTAACTTAAACCCTAAACCTAGACCTAAATCCAAACCCTAAACCCTAAACCCTAAACCCTAAAAACCCTAAAACTTAAACACTAAACCCTAAAACTTAAACCCTAAATCCTAATCATAAACCCTAAAGCTTTAAACCCTAAACCCTAAAACCCTAAGTCCGAAACACTAAACAGTAAACCCTAAAACCTTAAAACTTAAAAACCTAAATCAAATAAAACTAAAAAATAAAATAAATAAATAAACCTAAACCTAAATAAAGTATAAAATAAAATAAAATAAAAACCTAAACTAAAACCAAAACTTAATCCTAAAAATAAAATAAAATAAACTAATAAAAATAAACTAAAATAAAATAAATAAAAACCTAGACTAAACTAAAAATAAAAATAAACCTAAGAATATAAAAACCTGAATAAAATAAAATAAAATTAACCTAAAATAAAATAAAATAAAAACTAAATAAAAATATAAACCTAAAAAACAAACCTAAAAATAAATAAAAAATTAAACCTAAACTATAAAATAAAGAAAACCTAAACCTAAAATAAAAATCAAATAAACTAAATATAATAAATTTAAACCTAAACTAAAATAAAATAAACCAAAATAAAAAAAGATAAACCTAAACCTAAAATAAACTAAACCTAAATCCTAAACTAAATAAAATAAAATAAGCTAAAACTAAATCGAAACCTAAACTAAAAATAATAAAACCTAAAAATAAACCTAAAATAAAAACCTAAAACATAAACCTAAAAAAAACCTAAACCTAAACCTAAAAATATAAAATAAAACTTAAACCTAAAAAATAAAAATAAATAAATCTAAAACTAAACTAAAAAATAAACATAAACCTAAACCTAAACCAAAAAAATAAACCAAAATAAAAAACCTAAACTAAAATAAATAAACTAAACTAAATAAAAATAAAAAATAAAAATACAATAAAATAAATAAAAAATAAACTAAATAAACCTAAACCTACTGATTTACTTAATTTAAAAAAAAAAACCCTAAACCCTAACCCTAAACCTAAACCTAAACTTAAAAATAAAATAAAAATAAAACTCAACTAAAAAAGAAACCTAAACCAAAACCTAAACATAAAAATAAGCTAAAATAAGAAATCTAAACTATAATAAATAAACTTAAAATAAATAAACCAAACTAAATAAAAATAATAAATAAACATAAATAAAAATATAAATAAAATAAGTTGAAATAAAAAATAAACTAAATAAACCCTAACCCTAAAAAAGAAGAAATGTTGAATATGAATTTGTTCTCTTTGAAAAAAAATCTAAAACCCTAAACTTTAAACTAATACCTGAACCCTAAACCTAAACCTAAACCCTAAACCCTAAACCCTAAACCCTAAACCCTAAACCCTAAAACCTAAAACCTAAACCCTAAACCTTAAACCCTAAACACTTAACCCTAAACCTTAAACCCTAAACACTAAATCCTAAAACCTAAACCTAAAAAAACTCTTAAACCCCAAACCCTAAGCCGTAAACTAACCATAAACCTTAAACCCTAAACCCTAAAAAAAAATAAAAACCTAAACTTAAACTAAATATAACCTAAAAATAAAATAAATAAAAAATCTAAACCAAAATAAAATAAAATTGAAACATAAACCTAAACCTAAAAAGAAAAAAAATTAAAATTAAAAATTAAACTTAATTAAAATTAATCAAAACCTAAAATAATCAAAAAAATAGAAAACCTAAATAAAATAAAAACTAAATCTAAAATGAAAATAAAATAAACCTAAAATAAAGTAAAATAAAAACTAAATAAAAACTTAAACCTAAAAATAAAACCTAAAAGTAAATAAAATATAAAACCTAAACCCTAAACTTAAAAAAAACTTAAACCTAAAATAAAAATGAAATAAACCTAAACCTGAACTAAAATAAACTAAACTAAAATAAATAAAACCAAAACCTAAACCTAAAATAAGCTAAACCTAAACCTAAACCTAAATCTAAGCTAAATAAAATGAAATAAACTAAAAATAAACCTAAACCTAAACTAAAAAATAAAACATAAAAATAAACCTAAAATAAAAATCTAAAACCTAAACCTAAAAAAATAAAATGAAAACATGAACCTTAACCTACAAATAAAAAATAAAACCAAAATCATAAAAATAAAATAAAAATAAAACTAAACTGAAAAATAAACCTAAATTTAAACATAAAGCCAAAAAAAACTAAAATGAAAAACCTAATATAAAATAAATAAACCTAAATTAAATAGAATAAACTAACTAAAAATAAAAATAAACCTAAATAATAAAAAAAAAATAAAATTAACTAAAATAAATAAAAA